>OY730197.1:106586872-107144372 GCA_963422505.1 Pseudognaphalium luteoalbum
AGTTCAAACGAATTGTGCTACCGGTTCAACAAATGATTAACCAGTTTTGTTTGTTATTTATTTAATGACTACTAAATATATTATGTTTCATACGAAATCGTGATTTTATGATCGACTTGATTATTTCAAACCAACCCTACTAGGAGCCAACCCAACCCGACCCAAGTTACCCAATTTGCAGGTTATTTACGGGTTAATTTCGGATCAAATAGGTCACATGAATCCACCCAATTGATTCAGGTTGTTGGGACAACTCAAAAATTTATTGGGTGACCCAAACCCGACCCTAACATATAGTAGGTCGGTGAGTTTCTGGTTAACGGATTCGTGGTCAAAAAATCTCGACTTAGCCCGCTTATTTTTAAGTCGGTTTCCTGTCGAAATTTACGAGCCATAATAAACAATAGAGCCAATTCCATATTAAAAAGCCGGTTTTACAAATATTGATCTTCATATAATTCGGTTCCTAACTATTGGCGCGAGAAGTACGCTCTTTCAAGTTTCACCCCTATTGTACACAAACTGTTTGATAAATTGTCTGTGTGATGATTCGAAGAATTTCAAAGCAAAAAATTCCTATGATGAAATCCAAGCGATCAAAGTCAACATCAAACGTGAAAACGGAGTGGATCGTATCAGCAACTTGCCGGATCCGATTCTTCATTTGATTCTTTCATGTCTTGAATCTACCGAAGAAGCGGTTCGGACCAGTGTTTTATCTACACGATGGAGGTATTTGTGGACTTCAGTTCCACATGTTGATATAGAATGTTCTCGAGTATCGAAACCTTTTAAGACTACCGAATTTGAAGATTTTGTGTATTGGGTTCTCATTAACAAAACGCTAAATTTTGATAGTTTTTGTTTATCTTGTTCGAATCACTATGATATGCCGACGATAGGGCGGTGGATTCACCTTGCCTTAATGCGTAACGTCAAATTACTCCACTTGACGTTTAGTCCTACCGATAAGAGTGAGATTATCGAGTTGCCTCATTGTTTAGTGAATTGTGTTTCGTTGAACGTATTAAGGTTATTTTTGTCTACGCATCGTTTAAGTTTGTCTAAGTGTACAGGGTTTCGGACACTCAAGGTTCTTGAGTTGAACGACGTTGAGTTAGTTGACCATGATTTAGTACAAGAGTTTCTCGTTTGTTGTCCGTTACTTGAGGATTTGAGTTTAATGGACTGTTTGATAGGTACACTTGATTTTCTTTGTATTTCATGTCCGGAGCTCAAGACCCTGAGAATTGATAACCGGAGAATGGCTTATTGTGAGTTTGCTTATTATGATGATTATGGTGATGTATACAGAACGTATGACAGAGAGGGCTTAACTGACCGCCTTACAATCTTATGCCCAAAACTTGTGTTTATGGCATATGGAGGTCACACAGCTGATCATTTTTCCTTTGACGTACCGTCTTTGAAGAAAGTTGTGATATATCCTGATAGATATGCAGAAAGAAATGACAGTTGAATACATGGGTGAGACCTTATGTGAGTTGTTTTCTAGAGTTGCTCATGTGGAATCTTTATCGATCAACCATTATTTTGTTCAGGTATACGCAAATATATATATATATATATATATATATATATATAAATATATAAATAAAATCTTATTACGTAAAATGCATCATATATGTTATTTATGTGCAACGAACAACATAAGTGAGGTTGTTTACTTTGAGCTATGGAATGACTCGAGAATTGTTACAATGGTTTTATATATACTTGTTATTCTACACAAGACTTGTCCCACATCACACACAACATTTGCAATGTGGGGAAGTTCAATTTGGTAGTTGTTGTTTAACATGACCCTGTTGAAGCACCCAATATGAACATCTGGTAGAAAGCTATCAGGTTTCAAGAACTTCATTTCATTTCATAAGAATTGGAACATCTACAACACAACTATGTCTTAATTTAATTTCTCGTGTGTGTTTTAGATACGTTCGATAAATATGGATATAGGCTTCTTGTTTTTTTTATTCTTAGGCTTGCAAACCAACTGTTTTCGTACAATAGGTACCATTTGCATACCTAAATTTACATATATGATATTTCCAGGCTGTAGTTTACAATGAATATTGTGATTCCAAACTTTTGTTTGATGTCTTCATGATAGTGCCTTAATGTGAAAGGAGATTACCCTGCATCTCTTCCTAATTTGAAGACATTGAAGATAACAATTGATGGTTTCTCCCTTAACGTACTCATCGGCATTCTTAAATGTTCTCCGATCCTTGGATCACTCTATCTGATCATTAAAGAGGTAATATTTCTCATACCAGATACGTAAGCTTATGGCTCACTTTCGCTCATTCCTTGGTATGCCATATTACCATGTGTCTTTTATTCTTGAAGTATAACAGCATAAACAAATTTGTCTGAAAGAGACTTGCACATTTGGATGGGTCGAACTGGGTTGGTTTGGGTTTTCTTGGGTTCACTTTTCTTTATCCGACTCAAAATTTAACTATTATTGCAAATTTTTTAGAATTATAGTGATCTAATTTCTTTAAATGAAGTGATTAGGATGTTGTAAACATTTGACTATACTTTAGGCGTGAACTGTTTGACTAGCTATTGCAATTTTGACTATGTTAAACGGGTGATGAATTGGTGAGTTTTTACTGCATGCACCAAATTTTGCATTAAGAGGTTGTACAGTAACTGTGTGAAACTTTGGTGTATGCAGTAAAATATGGTGTAAAAATCTCCTCTCATTTTGAATAGTCGATTTGGAAATATTTGTTGTTCTTAAAGAAAGGGATCAAATGGGTCGGAAGTCTCCTAAGTATATTTGTTAATGCATATAACGTACTAAGTTATATCGTTGTTATTTTATCAATACACACAACTACTGGTATCATATTTGATAGAATAATAGATCATTATCAAAGAAATGAGTTATCTTCCTAGTTTATCCACTTAATAGTCAACATCTGCTTAAGATACTACGATTTCATTTTAATGATCTAGGGCTTTTCACCTCAAGAATTCCCGACGTTACTTCGGGAGTTAGAAGAAGTCGAAGCGAGGACAATTTAACCAATCACCTTAAAAGGGTCGAGTTTCTTGGATTCACAGGAGAGAAGAAGAAACTGGTGATAGCCAAATTTTTATTGCAACATGGTAATGCCTTGGAGAAAATGGTTTTTTGTTGGCGTGACAACATCAAATACCATAAGAGGACTATACAGATTACAAACGAAATGTCAAGATTCTACAAGGCTTCTTCATCTGTCAAAGTGGTTAATCTTTTCGACGAACAACCAGACGAGCTTTTTGTTGGCCTGTAATTCTGTACCTAACTCTAGATTTTTGTTTTTTCAATACTCAACTTCATTTTGTTTATACTTTGTTATGATAGCACCTATGGTTTTTGGTTGACTAGCAGTTTTGTTTATTCCACAGGGGTGTGACGAAACGAGCAGGTTGTACAACTGGTTGAAACTTATATCTTGATACAGGTTGACCTGAAACACTCAAATAATGTGACAATTTTCTATATAATGATTTAAAAGGTTTTATACATCTAAAAATAAATTTAGGGGCTTTGGGCACCTTAATTGGTTTGCCTGTTTAGTGTTTATCCTTTTGCTTCTAGCTATATTTTCTATTTTACTGGACTTTTAGATGAAGCAAAACTAGAAGTCTAGAATTATTCGAATTGAGGTGGAAATTGACACCTCTGAACCTATTCGGAGTAGAAAATTTGGATAACATGATTAAATATTGTTGCAATTTTCAATCACAAAACATGTCCAAATACAACTATATGTATAAAATCAGAAAGAAAAAATGGGGTTCTCGAAAAATAATATCACCATACAAATATTATAAAGAAAAGTTCGTAAACTTATGTGAATCATGAGACCACTCCAAACAGCAAATTGAACCGATTGGTCAATTTGTGTTATACCAATGCCACATCAGCTTTTCTTAAAACTGACTGACCACTGCCAACAATGACATCGTGACTTTAATTTTTGAAGTCCATATTTATCAACATACATTTATATATATATATATATATATATATATATATATATATATATATATATATATATATATATTATAAAAAAATAAAAAACAAAAAAAAGCGACACGGCTAATACTATTCTAATACTATTCGTCGGATAACCAAAGCTAGAAACTAAAGGATCCAAGTATCGGCTCCATGCCATTGGCGTCACTAAACTAACTAGTAAACCGAAGAAACCATAGGGAGTGGCCATATATGGTCCATTACCTTCAAGTTTGTTTTTCTCTCATACTTCTCTCTCAATATACTATTGGTACATATCAATTTGTAAATTTTATGTATTTATTAGATCACTCTCAACAGTGACCGAAAATCGACTATCTTGTTTGTGTCATATCAGCGCGGCGTCGGTTTTTTCCAAAACTGACTTACCTCTGCCATTAGTGACAACATTACATTAAATTTTTTTGTCTCTACATTTAGTTTTATACAAAATAAGAGACAGAGAATCGGATATTCAACCGAAGCAAGCGACGGAACCAAAGTGACAGAGGGTGCTATCGGTGTCGATTGGATCGACGCACGTTAGTTACAAACCGAGGGCACCGTTGTGTATCGCCTTACATTTCTCTGTGAAATAGTGAAATACACATACCCTTTTTTCTACTTGAACAACTATACCAATACCATTTATTACTAGTTATATGAATTACGTTCTCTCAGTTGCTTAAAAATTGTCCCTCGGTATATTTTTTTTTTATTGTTAACAAATGGGTTGGGTTGATGTCAGTTTTGCCTTTATATTAAACACAAATTTAACTAAATTTGTTTAACAATAGATATAAAAAAAAATATAAATGAGGGAAAAATAAGGCTATTAATGATTTTTGATAATTATTTTTGGTAATTGGAAAGCTATTTTTGTCTCAAATATGTCATCCACAATCATTTTATGAACTTTCTTTTATAAAATGTTCGTGACTCGTCCATTGCTAAAAGAAAGTACATATTTAACGAAAATAGGGGACGATACAGATTAACGGCTATGGAAGGCAAGAGAAAAGTTCAAAAAAAAATGACAAAAAAATGTAAAATGAAAGAACCAATAGGATGTTCTATTTGAAAAACTTATTTTCACTTTTTTTATTAAAAAATAAATGTCTCACAAATCGTATGTCTATATATTATAAAAATTATATATTCGACAGTCTTTTTCTCTTCGATTATATACCTAACAAGCTATACTTTCGACAAAGTTTTTTTTTTCATTTTTATTGGGTTTTAAAATTTTGTAATGTGATATCACATGTGATTTAATACTTAAAAATAATCACACTCGTGTATATCTTTGATTAAACCCTTTAATTCAAATCATTGATGATTTAAAAATATTTAAACAAGAAAAACTAAGTTGTAACCACATACAATCAAGTAGAAATCAAGTTGAAATCAAACATGAATTATCATATATCGGTAAATTGCTCATCAAATATCAATTTTTAAATGAAAATCATACGTGATTATATGCAAAATCATATGTGATTATATAACAAATTACATGTGATTAGATGT
The DNA here is from genome assembly GCA_963422505.1 of Pseudognaphalium luteoalbum. Taxonomy (NCBI): domain Eukaryota; kingdom Viridiplantae; phylum Streptophyta; class Magnoliopsida; order Asterales; family Asteraceae; genus Pseudognaphalium; species Pseudognaphalium luteoalbum. Next base: position 106,592,442 of record OY730197.1, read on the forward strand.
ACAACTAGCAATCACATGTGATTTTTAATTTAAATAAATGTAATTTTTAAAATCCCTTTCATAGCTATTAATGTAGATGAATATTAAGGTGTATTCTTGTTTAATTAGCATATATCATAAATAAATAATCGTAAACAAATTTTATTTTTTTTTATCAAAAATCAAATGTAATTATATTGTAGAACCCAGTAATGAATATGATTATATAAAATTTTACATGTGATTTAAATGTACAACTAGCAATCACATATGATTTTTAATTAAAATAAATGCAGTTTTTAAAATTCTTTTTATAGCTATTAATGTGGATGAATGTGTGATAACCCGAGAATTTCTGTAAATTCCGTACGTTTTAACGCATGCACATTAGGTTAATTCCCTATGTAATCAATGTGAATTTAAATTTATTTCAAATGAAGTCTAGCACAAGCCCATTTTTACATGACTTAATACATTTACTTTAATGCGCGAAGCGTTCGCGTACGTAATTGTTACTAATTACACAAACATTCGGTAGAAATCGACACCCACGAACGATTGTGATCAAGCCAAGTATATAACATAAATCTATTTGAATAAAAATAGTAGTCATTATAAAACGAACATGCAAGCCACATATAGGTATACGCGTAGCCACTTTAATTAACAATTAGAAACGCGTATAAACTGAGAGACTTACAACGGAGAGACGAGTGATGTAATTAATCAAACAAACCACTCGTAAATGAATTAATATTAGTAATATCAAATGCTAATATTCTAATGACCTTAATCTACCTTAATTACCACTAAATCACCTTAAGTACATAATTAGCACCTAATTAATCAAGATTAGCACCTAATGACCTAAATATCTACACTTAAACACCAACATGGAAACCAAGAGGGGCCCCCCCTTGCTCCCCTCTCCTTTGGCCGGCCATCCAAAGAGGCCCCTAGGGCCCCCCCCCCCATGGTGACTTATTCTTGATTCACTTACACCATGACTTGATCATTTGCTCACTTCACACACTCACTTCTTCCAAGTATTCACTCAAAAGTTCTCTCCTCTCCCCCCCCTCTTGAAACCTACGGCCAAGGCACACCACCACCCCTCTCATTTTAATTACTACACACACCATCATAAAACACCACAAACCACCATGAACCACCACCTCAAAACATAAAAATAACACACTTTAAGCATACAAACACCCACAAACACTTGCACCATCACATTTCCATGAGTAAAACAAGCTAAACACTAAGAGTTGGGGCTAGAGAAATCTACATCAAGCAACAAAGTTCTTACTCATCTCAAACTTCCATTTAAAGCTTTGTAAGGAAACTTTCTTTAAACTTTTATTTTCATATATATATGTGTTTATACTAAGTATGTTCACTTACACTAAAATATATTTTAAAACACTTACTTCACCTTTTAAAAATGTTAACTAGCAAATTTTATAAAAAAATAAAGTTTATAAACAAATCAAGAAACTTCAAAAGTGTAAAATCATGCATTATATACTTTAAACTTCTTAAACATGTGATAAACTTTCATTTATGTTAAAATAATTATTTTGGACTAAGAAACACAATAAACTTGTGAAAACATAAACTTTGTAATTTAAAAGTTAGTAAAACACACTTTTGGGTGAAAAATGTCAAGGACAAAACTTAAGGGACTAAAAGCGTGAAATCTGACTTTGGAGGACAGAAATGTTAAAAATAATATTAATGATGTATTAACATGCTAAAACATGGATCTAAGTGTTAAAAACCAAACCATTGTGGTTAGAAACCAAGAAAACTAAACTATGAGGTTAAAAGTGGAAAAATGGAAACTAGGAGGACCAAACTTGTAAAAACAGAAAGTTTCTGACCTTGCACATGAAAATCAGTACTTAAGTGTATTTAACCTTAAACCATGACTTTGAACAATAATTATATGGTCAAACCCTAATAAACCGAAATCTTGCGCTAAGAATGAAATAAATAAAAGTAAAGGGACTAAACATGTAAAGATGAGAACTCTTGGACCTGGACTGACCATATCAGTAACTTAGACTTAATTGAATGTTAATGATGTTTTAAAACAATAGCCATATGGTTAAACCCTACTAAACCGAAACATGATGCAAGAAACGACAAAAATGAAAGTAAAAGGGTTAAAACCGTACAAACCTAAAACCTTGGACCTGGGCTGTTCATATCAGTAACATACACACAAAATAATGTTAAGGATGATTTAGAATAATAATCATGTGGTTAAACTCATACAAACCAAAGTATCATGCTAGATATGGACTAAACACAATTATAGGGACTAAACGCGTACAAACTATAAGTTATGGACTGAGATGATAAAAATCAGTAAGTACACAAATATGAAGTCTAATTTATAGTTTGGTGTATTAAAACCAAAGATTGTATAGTTACAAGTCAACAAACCGAACTTTTGAGCTAGAAATGAAATAATTGAAACTTTAGGGACTAATAGTGTAAAATCAGAAAGTTGGGGACTATAAACTTAATAATATTGACTTAAGTGACCACAAGTTTAAAACATGATAAAAGTGGTCGTGAACCTAAGGCACACGGTAGAAATCAAGGAAACCAAACATATTAACCGAAAACGACAAAATATAAACTACAAGGACTAAAACTGTCAATTCCAGAAACTTGTGGACTGATGTAAACCTTCTGTAAATCAGGGGACTTCATGATAAAAATATACTTTAGATATCGTGATTAATTTAAATGCCGAGAAACCACAAGGACCGACTTATTACAAATTAATGTTACATATATGCTACAAATCAAAAATTAACATATTATATAGTGAATAATAATATGTTAAGGCTTTAAATATAACTTGGGCATTGTAGCAAACTATAATTGATCACATCGTGTCGTATACACTCTAAGTGAAGTGAACACTTGGTATAGACGGTCTATTAAAACGTCTACTGTTATTAACTTGACCTTACGCATTTAGGGCATAAAGAGATTTATTGAGATCAAATACTTAAACTTTATTTGCTAGCACGCTCGGACTCAGGTGAGTTCACAGCCCCTATTTTACTGCTTTTAATGCTTTCAAATGTTGGGGTGGAAAACATATAACTGATTTATGCGATTATTGGAAACTGACTTGTATCTTTATGGAACCTAAGTTCACAAGTTGTAGCATATAAGTCCTTTGCTTGCAATGACTATAACCATTAACTAGGTGACTCTAGCCACTAAATATACGGATAGTACTATCGGATTGACATCCCCCACTGATTATCTTAGTTAGTCGCGCTAACTAGCGACATTGTTCGCGACCAGGGTCGTATATTTACTTTGTCCAAGGCAACGATTGTTATGTCGTGGTTTGGTTATAGGCTTAGTTTCAGCATATTAACTCTTTAGGCCTAGCTAGCCTTTGAGGGATCACAGTCAGCGTTTCAACATTTAAATAATCGTACAAGAGGCCTTCGATGCCACATATTGAATTACTGATGCATTTTTATCAAACTGATTTACGATAGAGTCATAAACCTGTGAATTCACTCAACAATTATGTTGACGTTTTAAATATGTTTTTCAGGGAATTAGCCATGCTGCGAGACCACATGCATTTTGGAACCGTACCTGCCCTGTAACTTAGGATGCCATCTTTTGAACAATGTACTTTTGTGAAACGGTGAAATTTATGACACTGCTTTTGACGCCTCGATGAGGCTGTAATGTTTGTAAAACTTTTAATGGCATCTTAATGTATTAGACGTTCTGCGATAACCATATGCTCTTGTATTATTTATTTGGATCGAGTCACACCCCGTTTAATACTAATGCTTCCGCTAAAACGAAATTACCGATTTTTGGGGTGTGACAGATTTGGTATCAGAGCCATTGGTTATAGCGAACTAGGAGTCTTTAGTGACTTAGGATGTCTTAGAAACCTAGACTATAACCCTAGATACGATCACTCATAACATGCATTGCATCCATACAAACTCAGCATATTGTACGAGCCTGACATGTCACCCACTTTTCCTTGTAGCAATATGTCTAGAGAGAGCCCGATTTACATCTATGCCTCGGATGAGGAACCCACTGAGGACACCTTTGATAGTAGAGCTACTTCTGTACATGAGAGCCCATCTGTCCACATTAGGGCTACTTCTGATGACACTAGTGTTACACCTCCCACAGCACCTGTGATGAGACCCGTCACCATACCTACCGTAGGCGAGACCTCCCGTAGGCCACTGATGAGGAGGACCCCTAGGAAGGTCATCCGTGATCTACCCACAGGAGTATTAGCACCGCGCGATGAGGAGCCACCTATGACCGACATACCATGTGATGAGCAGTCACAGAGGATGCCGAGACCGACACAGTTTGGCTGGATGCTGTCGATACTGCGGAGGTGGAGATCGCTGGAGGGTCTCCCACCTACCTGTGAGACTGGAGAGTCTTCTTTGCCCATCACTGGGGAGCCGTTGGAGCTTACAGTCCCTACCCTAGTTGGAGTCTGTCGTACGCTGTTTCAGATTTTGTCCTACCGGGACGATGACCTCCACGAGCTACGGAGCGATACGTCCCGCCTGGACGGAGACATGGTGTCCACCTACGAGCGACTGGACTTGGTGGAGAGCCACCGGATGGCGGACATGGAGACTGCAGAGGCCATCAGGGCACGCGTGGATATACTCGAGGGACGCCTGAGGATGATTGGATTTGCTATTGGAGTATGCATTGTGATGACAGTGCTTAGGATGGTTGTGGGTGTGTACTTCCCCTACTTCCGTTAGACTTATGTATGGCGGGTTGTGCTTACATAGTGTTAGGATTAACTCGACGGGTAGAGATAGACTCGTCACATTTTGTATAACTAGTATGTATGAATGGGTACTAAGCTTAGAACCCCATCCCTTTTGTAAGGAACCTATGTAAAAGCACTTTATGTTATAATATAATGTATCTTTGGAGTTCTTGTCGTGTTCTTTACATTAGCATTAATTATTATATCTGTCTGTATTTTGTTACGTATGTTAGGATCAAATCATGCCGCCCAAACGTCGAAACACTGTAAATAGTCGTAGGAACTCAGGACCCTCTAATGAAGAAAGCATTGAAGAGATTGTGGCTCGAAGAGTAGCCGATGCTATGGCCCAGTACGAGGCAAGCCGTGCACGGGAGAATGTTGTGAACGATAGCGGGACAGGGAGAAATGTTACTGGAGGAAACCGAACCGGGGAACAGACCCATGGGACAGAGACACCCGAGAATGCCCAAAGAGGGTGTTCATACAAGTCATTCCTAGCATGCAAGCCAACGAATTTTCATGGGAATGAAGGCGCCATCGGGGTGATTCATTGGATCGAGAAAATGGAATCTGTGCTAGATATAAGCAACTGTCCACCAGACTGTATGGTTAAGTATGCTGCTTGCACACTGACTGGCAAGGCATTGACCTGGTGGACTCTCAAGTGCAAACCCTTGGGAGAGAGGTTGCTAACTCCATTTCTTGGGAAGAGTTAAAGTCAATGATGCTAGATGAATTCTGCCCCCGAAGCGAACTACAAAAGGTCGAGACCGAACTGTGGGAAATAACAATGAATGGGTCCGACATCACTGCTTACACCACCAGGTTTCAAGAACTAGCTCGTTTGGTACCTCACATGGTTACTCCCGAGTACAAAAGAATAGAGAGGTACATCTGGGGACTGGTACCGCAAATCAGGAGCTTGGTGACGACATCCAAACCGTCCACTTTCAGAAGCGCCGTTAGCCTTGCACAAAGTTTAACGAACGAGGCGGTAAGGATGGGAACTCTGACCAAGAAAGTTAGTTCTAACAAAGGAGAAACCGAAAGGACTGGTGGAGGAAGTAGTGGAAATGATAAACGAAAGGGGAATGATGGAAGACATGACCGACAGGGCTCACAGCATAAACAACCGAGGACCACTAAGGCGTATGTTGCTAATGCGCCAGGACCTAAAGCTTATGCTGGCAACAAGCCAAAGTGTATCAAGTGTGAAAGACACCATGAGGGCATGTGCATCCGTTGTGATAACTGTAAGAAGTGGGGTCACCGTGCACAATTCTGTGGAGGGAATTCTCAAAACCAGGGCAACAACGAGCGAAGAGTGCTCAAATGTTTTGAATGTGGTAACCCAAACCACCTCCGAAACAGTTGCCCTAAACTCCAAAACAACAATAACAACAACCGTAACAATGGCAACAACCAACCGGCGCGTGGACGAGCGGTTGTTATTGGAGCACAAGAGGCGCGCCAAGATCCCAACACTGTTACGGGTACGTTCCTTGTAAACAATCAATACGCTTCAGTTCTATTTGATTCGGGTGCCGATTTAAGTTTTGTGTCTTCCGAGTTTAGACCATTACTAGAAATAGAATCCCGTAAGTTAGACATGAAATACTCAGTAGAACTAGCGAATGGTAAACTAATAGAAGCCGAAGAAGTAGTACCGGAATGCACTCTATCCCTCGAGGGTCATTCTTTTAAAATAAATTTATTGCCAATGGACCTAGGAAGCTTTGATATAGTAATTGGAATGGACTGGTTATCCGAAAATCGTGCGGAAATCTTATGCTTTGAAAAGATAGTGCGGGTACCACTGCCGTCGGGTGAAATGCTCATAATTCAAGGAGAGTTGAAGAGAAGCACTCTGAAGATGGTCAATGGCATAAAAACCCGCAAATATCTACGAAAGGGATACCAAGCCTTCCTAGCGCATGTCGTGGAGAAGAAAACAGAGGGACGATGCATAGACGACATACCTGTTGTACGTGATTATCCGGGGGTGTTCCCAGAGGATTTGCCTGGACTACCACCCCCAAGACAAGTTGAATTTCGGATAGACCTAGTGCCTGGAGCCGCACCAATAGCGCGCTCTCCCTACCGCCTAGCTCCATCCGAAATGCAAGAATTGTCCACGCAATTGCAAGAACTCTTAGACCTAGGATTCATCCGACCGAGCTTTTCACCTTGGGGAGCTCCGGTGTTATTCGTGAAGAAGAAGGATGGATCCATGAGGATGTGTATCGACTATCGAGAACTAAACAAGGTGACAATCAAAAACCGATACCCTCTACCGCGCATCGATGATTTATTCGACCAACTTCAAGGTTCTAGTTTCTACTCAAAGATTGACTTGCGATCCGGATATCACCAACTGAAGGTGCGAGAGGAGGATGTGCCAAAAACTGCATTTAGAACTCGTTACGGCCATTACGAGTTTCTAGTCATGCCTTTTGGATTGACAAACGCTCCTGCAGTGTTCATGGACCTCATGAACAGAGTCTGCAAACCTTACCTCGATAAATTCGTTATTGTTTTTATTGATGATATCCTCATATACTCGCAAACAAAGGAAGATCACGAGCAACACCTGAAATTGATCCTTGAACTGTTGGAGAATGAGAAATTATACGCAAAATTTTCCAAGTGTGAATTTTGGTTGCGCGAAGTTCAGTTCTTGGGTCATGTAATTAATGGCAGGGGAATTCACGTTGACCCGGCCAAGATTGAGGCGATCAAGAATTGGGAAGCACCGAAAACCCCAACTGAGGTGCGCCAATTCCTTGGTTTGGCTGGCTATTACCGTCGATTTATCGAAAATTTCTCCAAAATAGCCCAGTCACTCACCTCGTTAACGCAAAAAGAAAAGAAGTTTGAGTGGGGCGAGAAACAAGAATCCGCCTTCCAACTACTAAAGCAAAAACTGTGCACCGCACCTATCTTGTCACTACCCGAAGGAGTAGACAACTTCATCGTCTACTGTGATGCTTCGCATCAAGGGTTGGGTTGCGTCCTAATGCAAAATGACAAGGTCATTGCTTATGCATCTCGTCAATTGAAGGTTCACGAGAAGAATTATACAACACATGACTTGGAGCTGGGAGCAGTCGTGTTTGCCCTCAAGATCTGGAGACATTACCTATACGGTACAAAGTGTACGATCTTCACCGATCACAAGAGTTTGCAACACATTTTTGACCAGAAGGAGCTTAACATGCGACAACGAAGATGGGTCGAACTACTGAACGATTACGACTGTGAAATTAAGTATCACCCGGGCAAAGCTAACGTTGTAGCCGATGCCTTGAGTCGTAAAGAAAGAATTAAGACCACTAGGGTTCGTGCTCTTGGAATGACTATCCACACGAACCTCACTACTCAAATTCGAGACGCACAACAAGTGGCACTAACCGACGAGCGTATAAAGAGTGAATCCCTGAGAGGAATGGAGAAGCAGCTAGTACCCAAGGATGATGGAACCTTGTGTTTCGCGGATAGACTTTGGGTTCCATGTGTGGAGGAACTGCGTAAACTTCTACTCGACGAAGCCCATAAGTCTAATTATTCGATACATCCTGGAGCTGATAAGATGTACCATGATTTGAAGGGATTCTATTGGTGGCCAAACATGAAGGGAGACATTGCCACCTATGTCAGCAAGTGCCTGACGTGTTCAAAAGTCAAGGCTGAGTACCAAAAACCGTCTGGACTTTTGCAACAACCCGAGATGCCACAATGGAAATGGGAGCATATATCCATGGACTTCATCACCAAGCTACCCAAGACATTGTCGGGACATGACACGATATGGGTAATCGTCGATCGTTTGACAAAATCGGCTCATTTCCTACCCATTAAAGAAACTGACAAAATGGAGAAGCTGACTAGATTATATCTCAAGGAGATTGTTTCCAGACATGGAGTGCCGGTATCCATCATTTCTGATAGGGATAGCCGTTTCACATCGCGTTTTTGGCAAACACTGCAAAAGGCGTTGGGTACCCGTATAGACATGAGTACCGCCTACCATCCCCAAACTGATGGTCAAAGTGAAAGAACGATACAAACGCTCGAGGACTTGTTGCGGGCATGTGTGATTGATTTTGGAGGAAATTGGGATACTCATTTACCACTTGCAGAATTTTCCTACAACAATAGCTATCACACGAGTATTCAAATGGCACCTTTCGAGGCGTTATACGGACGCAAGTGCCGATCGCCACTGTGTTGGGCAGAGTTGAGTGACAAACAAATTTCTGGCCCCGAGATTGTCCAAGAAACGACGGAAAAGATATCCCAAGTTCTTAACAGACTGAAAGCGGCACGAGACCGACAGAAAAGCTATGCGGACAACCGCCGAAAACCCCTTGAGTTTCAAGTAGGAGACAAAGTCCTACTCAAGGTGTCACCTTGGAAAGGAGTCGTCCGATTTGGGAAACGGGGCAAGTTAAATCCAAGGTACATAGGACCCTTTGAAATCCTAGCACGGGTTGGTCCTGTGGCATACAAGCTTAAACTACCTCAAGAGCTAAGTAACGTCCATGACACCTTTCATGTATGTAACTTGAAGAAGTGCTTATCCGACGAGACTCTAGTTGTTCCTCCCGACGAAATCCATGTAGATTCCCGATTAAACTTTGTAGAGGAACCAATTGAAGTGGCGGATCGGAAGATCCAACAGCTTCGACGTAGCCGGATTAAATTGGTCAAGATTCGTTGGAATTCGAAACGAGGCCCAGAGTTTACTTGGGAACGTGAGGATGAGATGCAAAGGAAATATCCTCAACTTTTTGGAGACACGCCAAACACTCACGACACTACTTAAATTTCGGGACGAAATTTCTTTAACGGGGGAAGTATGTGATAACCCGAGAATTTCTGTAAATTCCGTACGTTTTAACGCATGCACATTAGGTTAATTCCCTATGTAATCAATGTGAATTTAAATTTATTTCAAATGAAGTCTAGCACAACCCCATTTTTACATGACTTAATACATTTACTTTAATGCGCGAAGCGTTCGCGTACGTAATTGTTACTAATTACACAAACATTCGGTAGAAATCGACACCCACGAACGATTGTGATCAAGCCAAGTATATAACATAAATCTATTTGAATAAAAATAGTAGTCATTATAAAACGAACATGCAAGCCACATATAGGTATACGCGTAGCCACTTTAATTAACAATTAGAAACGCGTATAAACTGAGAGACTTACAACGGAGAGACGAGTGATGTAATTAATCAAACAAACCACTCGTAAATGAATTAATATTAGTAATATCAAATGCTAATATTCTAATGACCTTAATCTACCTTAATTACCACTAAATCACCTTAAGTACATAATTAGCACCTAATTAATCAAGATTAGCACCTAATGACCTAAATATCTACACTTAAACACCAACATGGAAACCAAGAGGGGCCCCCCCTTGCTCCCCTCTCCTTTGGCCGGCCATCCAAAGAGGCCCCTAGGGCCCCCCCCCATGGTGACTTATTCTTGATTCACTTACACCATGACTTGATCATTTGCTCACTTCACACACTCACTTCTTCCAAGTATTCACTCAAAAGTTCTCTCCTCTCCCCCCCCTCTTGAAACCTACGGCCAAGGCACACCACCACCCCTCTCATTTTAATTACTACACACACCATCATAAAACACCACAAACCACCATGAACCACCACCTCAAAACATAAAAATAACACACTTTAAGCATACAAACACCCACAAACACTTGCACCATCACATTTCCATGAGTAAAACAAGCTAAACACTAGGAGTTGGGGCTAGAGAAATCTACATCAAGCAACAAAGTTCTTACTCATCTCAAACTTCCATTTAAAGCTTTGTAAGGAAACTTTCTTTAAACTTTTATTTTCATATATATATGTGTTTATACTAAGTATGTTCACTTACACTAAAATATATTTTAAAACACTTACTTCACCTTTTAAAAATGTTAACTAGCAAATTTTATAAAAAAATAAAGTTTATAAACAAATCAAGAAACTTCAAAAGTGTAAAATCATGCATTATATACTTTAAACTTCTTAAACATGTGATAAACTTTCATTTATGTTAAAATAATTATTTTGGACTAAGAAACACAATAAACTTGTGAAAACATAAACTTTGTAATTTAAAAGTTAGTAAAACACACTTTTGGGTGAAAAATGTCAAGGACAAAACTTAAGGGACTAAAAGCGTGAAATCTGACTTTGGAGGACAGAAATGTTAAAAATAATATTAATGATGTATTAACATGCTAAAACATGGATCTAAGTGTTAAAAACCAAACCATTGTGGTTAGAAACCAAGAAAACTAAACTATGAGGTTAAAAGTGGAAAAATGGAAACTAGGAGGACCAAACTTGTAAAAACAGAAAGTTTCTGACCTTGCACATGAAAATCAGTACTTAAGTGTATTTAACCTTAAACCATGACTTTGAACAATAATTATATGGTCAAACCCTAATAAACCGAAATCTTGCGCTAAGAATGAAATAAATAAAAGTAAAGGGACTAAACATGTAAAGATGAGAACTCTTGGACCTGGACTGACCATATCAGTAACTTAGACTTAATTGAATGTTAATGATGTTTTAAAACAATAGCCATATGGTTAAACCCTACTAAACCGAAACATGATGCAAGAAACGACAAAAATGAAAGTAAAAGGGTTAAAACCGTACAAACCTAAAACCTTGGACCTGGGCTGTTCATATCAGTAACATACACACAAAATAATGTTAAGGATGATTTAGAATAATAATCATGTGGTTAAACTCATACAAACCAAAGTATCATGCTAGATATGGACTAAACACAATTATAGGGACTAAACGCGTACAAACTATAAGTTATGGACTGAGATGATAAAAATCAGTAAGTACACAAATATGAAGTCTAATTTATAGTTTGGTGTATTAAAACCAAAGATTGTATAGTTACAAGTCAACAAACCGAACTTTTGAGCTAGAAATGAAATAATTGAAACTTTAGGGACTAATAGTGTAAAATCAGAAAGTTGGGGACTATAAACTTAATAATATTGACTTAAGTGACCACAAGTTTAAAACATGATAAAAGTGGTCGTGAACCTAAGGCACACGGTAGAAATCAAGGAAACCAAACATATTAACCGAAAACGACAAAATATAAACTACAAGGACTAAAACTGTCAATTCCAGAAACTTGTGGACTGATGTAAACCTTCTGTAAATCAGGGGACTTCATGATAAAAATATACTTTAGATATCGTGATTAATTTAAATGCCGAGAAACCACAAGGACCGACTTATTACAAATTAATGTTACATATATGCTACAAATCAAAAATTAACATATTATATAGTGAATAATAATATGTTAAGGCTTTAAATATAACTTGGGCATTGTAGCAAACTATAATTGATCACATCGTGTCGTATACACTCTAAGTGAAGTGAACACTTGGTATAGACGGTCTATTAAAACGTCTACTGTTATTAACTTGACCTTACGCATTTAGGGCATAAAGAGATTTATTGAGATCAAATACTTAAACTTTATTTGCTAGCACGCTCGGACTCAGGTGAGTTCACAGCCCCTATTTTACTGCTTTTAATGCTTTCAAATGTTGGGGTGGAAAACATATAACTGATTTATGCGATTATTGGAAACTGACTTGTATCTTTATGGAACCTAAGTTCACAAGTTGTAGCATATAAGTCCTTTGCTTGCAATGACTATAACCATTAACTAGGTGACTCTAGCCACTAAATATACGGATAGTACTATCGGATTGACATCCCCCACTGATTATCTTAGTTAGTCGCGCTAACTAGCGACATTGTTCGCGACCAGGGTCGTATATTTACTTTGTCCAAGGCAACGATTGTTATGTCGTGGTTTGGTTATAGGCTTAGTTTCAGCATATTAACTCTTTAGGCCTAGCTAGCCTTTGAGGGATCACAGTCAGCGTTTCAACATTTAAATAATCGTACAAGAGGCCTTCGATGCCACATATTGAATTACTGATGCATTTTTATCAAACTGATTTACGATAGAGTCATAAACCTGTGAATTCACTCAACAATTATGTTGACGTTTTAAATATGTTTTTCAGGGAATTAGCCATGCTGCGAGACCACATGCATTTTGGAACCGTACCTGCCCTGTAACTTAGGATGCCATCTTTTGAACAATGTACTTTTGTGAAACGGTGAAATTTATGACACTGCTTTTGACGCCTCGATGAGGCTGTAATGTTTGTAAAACTTTTAATGGCATCTTAATGTATTAGACGTTCTGCGATAACCATATGCTCTTGTATTATTTATTTGGATCGAGTCACGCCCCGTTTAATACTAATGCTTCCGCTAAAACGAAATTACCGATTTTTGGGGTGTGACAGAATGTTAAGGTGTATTCATGTTTAATTAACATATAGCATAAATAAATAATCATGAACAGATTGTAATTTATTTTATCATAATCAAATGTGATTATATTGTAGAACCCGGTAAAATAAAGGTGAGAAAAAATTCGTCGAAAGTAAAACTTGTGACATCTCAAATCGGAGAGAAAAAGATGATGGTTTCGAGTATGTAAAATTTATAATTTATAGGCATACAGTTTATGTAGTAAAAGTGAAAATGAATTTTGTAAAAAAATGAAACAATTCTATTAGTTTCTCTCGTCCTTTACATTTTTAACATTCTTATTTTAAGTCACCTCCAATTCTTTAACTAAAGAGTTTTTGCGATGTTTAATCGGCAATGCACGCGAAAAGTGTGACAGAGATAATGACAAATTGACAGTTGGTAATGAACAATAATCATAATTTATTGTATATCCGATTAAAATAATTTACTTACTTACCAAAATCACATGTTACTAGATCAAGTTTTTGGCAAGTGATTCAAAATTCACAAGTTACAAAATCTTACAACATGTATACCACAAAAATATCGTAATCAACAACATAATATTATTGTGGATTTTGTTGATTTCATAATAAAGTTAAAAATGATATAATAATTATTATTATATCCTGCAATTCCCATACTTATGTCCACAAAACAAACTAAGATTGGGAATTCAAATAGATTCCCATTACAAGGCTTTACGAACTTTCATCTATACAATCAACTCGCAAGAATTTTAAGAGTTCTTTGGTTGTACGACTTCAAAAACAGAAGTGAAAGTTCGATTTCCATCTATAGACAGCCCGACGGAAGTTGGGGGCCATATGACTTTCCTTGAACGTTTAAGCAAGACGACGCCACTCGACCTTCACGTCCACGATAAGTCAAGTTGATGTTCACGAGTTTGACACCTTCACACGGCACGTGTTGGCTACATTGCAATTTAATCGCGATCTTAGAACTTGACGTTCCACGTACCTTTCTAAATGTCACGTTCTTAATTTTAACCTTCGATTGTGCCTACAAAGAATAAACGCCTCAAAGTTGGTAACATTCATCAATCAAATCATTAACTATGCAACAAAGCGAATTACCTTCCAATTGCAGGGAGGTCGCGGACAATATTGTTGGTCGATAAAAATAGGGTTGTTTACGTTTTCCATCACGATATCATCAAACAAAAAGTCCGAAGCAAGGCTAGGCCGAGAGGGTGCCCATGTTTTTATCCTTATTCCATTTTGAGTTCCTCTTAAAGTGGAATTTTGTATCACTATACCCGATACAAATTCATCGGTGTGGGACCCACCAAGGCTACCGATGCTAAATCCATGCCCTGGCCCACACTGAACTCCCAAAACCATAATATTCTGACTACCCGCTATCATTGATATGCAATCATCACCCGTGCTTATATCACTATCCGTGATCATGATCTTGCTTGAGCTCCCGATACGGATACCATCTGTATTCGGGCTCTCTTCCGGGGCAATGATCCGAATGTGGCTCATGTTCACATTGTGGCAAGCAAATAGATTGAAATGAGCATTTTTGCTATTGATCGAGTGTATGTGGGTTACTTTTGAATTAGTAACAAAATCAAACCGCATCGTCTATTTCCAATTTCAAAAAAAAAGCTTAATCAGTAAATGAAAATATAAACTTTAAACCGCAATAAGATAACAATTAAAAGTATATAAATAATATGTTGACCACAATAACTGTCACATTATTTGACGATACAATTCACGTATATTGAATTTCCGTTACATTTCTACATTATTATATTATCAATATAAATAAAATTACAAAATGATGTAACTTTCCCAATTCCATTTATCCTAAAGCATAACATTTGCTATTGAAATCAAAAAATCAATCAAGATTGTAAAAATGAACTTACAACTGGAAGAGATCTACAATTGGAATTGGTAGCACAGTCGTTGTACCGCCACGCCGCATTACCATGACCAAGCAAATAGCCACCACCTCCAACCATCAGGCGATCGACATACTTAAAACCAATCCAATGATCAACAAAAAATTTGGATGGATTGCTAGTCGCTTCTAGCGATCCTTTTATAATAAAATCAACAGGTCCCCTACACGGTCCAACAAACACGACAGAACCAAGCATAAACATCCCTTTAGGAATCAAAACACTACCACCACCTTTAGAGTCGCACGCATCATTCCATGCTCGAAGAAACGCCTAGTATAGTTTATTTAACAATGTCATATTATCATAAATCAATTTTATAAATGTTGTGACAAATGAAAACAACAATGTACTAAAACTTTAACAAATTATAATTGTGCCAATTGATATGACAAAGAATGTACATCACTTACCTTTGTGTTATCGGTGATTCGATTCGGGATAGCACCGTACGAGATGACATTGAAGGTGTTTGGATTGTGAAATGTGCGTGCAACGGTGAGAGTTAGTAGCAATGGAAGCAAAGGGATGAAGGAGACCATTTTGGTTTTTCAGTTTTTAATTGCATTGATTTATTTTCCACATTTTGGAAGCACTTATATAGTATTAAAGTGTCAAGTAATTGTAAAGTTGACTTATTAAATTGCGTAAATTTAGTATTTGTTTGATCTTTTCCTTGATTTTGTCAATCGTCGTCAATAGTATAATGTGTAATGTATATTTTGTGTCTCAAAATAGGATCGATTTTGTAGTTGGTAAATGTTATCCAAATATCATCTTTTAGTTTTTTACATTAATCCAAAAAAATTAAGTTATTAAAAATCTTTATCTTACAATATATATTACTTGTACTACTGTATAAATTAAGATTGGGGGTTCACCTAAATTCAGGAAGAGAAAGAGAGTCAGTTATTTATCTTGTACAACTCCTAAAATATGTTTTGAAAACTTAAAAAGAGTCCTCAGGGCTTTATTTAGCAAAATCCAAAATTAAAATAATACTGTAAAATATTACAAAACATGATAATTAAGACTGTCGTTTAGACATAAAAAATTATTGTTTGATAAAATAACTATCACTCTAAGTTTAATAAATAATCTCAATACTTAAATGTATGTTAACGATAGACGTAAGGGTTATGTTTAGAAAAATCAATCTTTTAATTCATAAATTTTTTGTATCGGGAACACATATCCTATGTAGTCTAAACGTAACCAAGAATATATTTATTTTAGTAAAGTTTATTTATCCCAAAAGTAATAAAGGTGAATTGTTCTTGGCGTATATGTTTGCAAAAAAATGAAACGATGTTGGTTTGTCTTATCTTTATTTCGGTTTTTTGTTTCCCTTTCCAGAATATTAAAAACCTTTTTAATATTTTAATAATTTCACGAGTGGTAAATTTAAGTTTGGAAGATGAAATGCGTGAATGTTATGAACCACTTCATCAACTACACGTCATGTGATCAAGAATTCATCAACTAAACGTCATGTTATGAACCACTTCATCAACTACACGTCACGAGTGGTAAATTTGCGTACATCTTTATACCCTATTTCACATTATTTACAATTTTTTACACAATATTTACACTATTTTATTATACAAGTACAATATATATAAATAATAGGCAAGGGATATTGACAATAAAAACCATTTGATGATAATTATTAAGCTTAAAGTTTTTATTATTATCAAAATTCATATATGATACATCACAAATAAAAAAAAACTTTGATAAATTAAATGCAAACGTGTACAATGTATTAATCATGATTTCAATTTTTCTATTATTGTCCGTATCAATTCCCAGTATAATAATATAATATTTCATATGTATATGGAAGTTATATAATAATGTATATATATATATATATATTCATTATATATATATATATATATATATATATATATTACATTATTAATATACATGAAATTTTTATATAAGGTATACGTGTTATTAGTATCATTTTTATTACATAATTTATTTTATTTAATCATAACTTACAAAATGTATATACTACGTAGTGCATTCTTTTTTCTCTTTCTACAACTATTAATCACCCTTGTATCGCCACTAGCCCACCACCTATTTATGGTACCACCACCATCCTTCATAACCGCCGTTACTCTCGAGCACCACTTAAACTTTAACCACCGTTACATCTGTATACGAATACACAGGGGATATTGACAAGTGCATTATGTGTCAGCGCACAAGACCTCTAAAATTTAGAGGCCCCAAATTTTAAGAGATTTGTTATAATATATATATATATATATATATTATATATATAATGTAGAAAAAAACTATTGTGATATTGAAGAATAAAAATAAAAGCGTGCACTTTCTGGAATTAAACATTTTGAATAGAATCCACAAGATGAAGTGGATGTTTCGTTTTCTGTCGAGGAGTCATTCAAATTGAAATATTAATTTTGCGTTGTTAATCAAACAATTGTTTCTCTTGAAAAAAAGATTCAAACAATACATACCATATGACAAGACATTTAATTTATTGTTTACTTCTAAAAAGTTATACTCCTTTGATGACAAGAGTTTTAGTTCGTGTTGTAGTCATCTCCAAATAAAGCACTCACGACTAGTGGACAACCTAATAGGCTAATATTGATGCAAATGAACTTTATATGAAGTTAAAGTTTCTTAAAAATTTATTGTCTTTTGCCTATGTGAAAACTATTGATATGAAATTAAACGATTACTTTCCTAATTCGAATATTGCATACTAGTATTCTACCATAACTGTAGCAACTGTAGAAATAAGTTTTTCAAAACATAAGTTGTTGAAATTTTATTTGCACTCTACAATGTCACGAAAAATGCTTAACGAATTGACAATGATATCAATTGAAAATAATCTACTAAAGAGTATTGATTCAAAAGGTTTAATTTAAAATTTTGTTTTGAAGAATAGCTCTTTTTAATGAAGAATGAAAATGGTTATTTTTTTCGGATCGTTAGATAATGACTTTGTATTTTTGTATCTTTATATAATTCTCGTAATATTAATGCATTTTTCTATATATTTTTTTAAAAAAATGTCTATTTGGGGCCTCTTTTTTTATATCGCACAGAATCTCCCAAATTCATTTGCCGGCCTTGTGAATACAATACAAAACTAGCTAATAAAATACTTGAATTGTTTGTGTAAAGTTAAATTTTATCACCATGTAAGTAAAAAATAAAATAAAACAACAGATTATAAATGACATACTCGATGTTATTAATTTTTCTCTATACACATCAATCTATGCACTCGGTCTTAATATAATTGTCTATAATAATATTTATATTCGTCTTAAAATATGAGAGCTGATTTTAGCAAGTAAATTTTTACTTGTCACAAAGAAACAATCCATTAACCAGTTGTACTATAAGCATAAACAATTGTACTGTCTCCTTGTGACAAGTAAAAACTTACTTGCTAAAATCAGCTCCCTAAAATATTTGTTCACTTGCAAAAAAGAATATTCAGTATTAATTAACAATCACTAAATACCTCTTACTCTCATTTATTCGTTTTCTTATATCATAACCTTCAAAATTTGCGGGCTAGTTAGTTATGTAATACCTGATGTAGGTAATCCTCTACCGCTACTAATTTACTCATGCCTTATACATTTGAGACATGTAAGTGGACACATTTGGTGAATTGATGGAGGAAATCATTACACCATTAATAATTAATTATATGAAAATGTGTTGCAATCTTCCAATTCCCTCAAATATAAACTTTTTCATCAATAATCACTTTCTCTATCAGACTGTATAACTTTTTCAACTCCATCACAGTAGTTTCTACTTGATTCTCAATTAGCTAATACAAAAGCTAAACAAAATAATAATCTCGCACATTGTACCCTATTATTCAGTGACAAACACTATGTGTATAAAAATAAACAATGTCAGAAAAGTTTAAAACGGTTACAAACTCATAACTTAATTTTATTCAAAATTTAGGAAAAATGATCCAAAAAACAAATAATAAATAGAAAATATAATTACTTTAAAGAAACTATTTTAATGATACAAAAATTTACCTTCTTTAGTTCTTCACGGACCAGCTCCTTAAGTTTCTCACATATTACTTGATTTTGTTCCAGATGATTGTAATATTCCTAAATATATTATAAAAAAACATAAGTACAATTCTACAACATTAACAACTTATAATAAGATTGATAATAATTAAACATAAAATACAAAGTTGGAGTTTTTATAATCCATATTATCAAAAATACATAACAATAAAATGTAAATCAAAAGAAGTGAAATGACTAAATAAATAAATATTCAAATAAGTTACGTTCTGTCTAAAATTGCACATCTTCAAAGCTTTAAGTACCTGTGTGCGTCTTTCTTTTTTTCTATAAATCAATGTATATTACTTAATTAAAGTAATTGCACCGCGATATTCCTTTGTAAAATCTTAATAATTTTATTTTTTATATGTACCTTTCGATCGACTAACATGGATTAGTATTCTTGAACATCATGTGAGTATGCAGCATTAGAATTAATGCATTCATTTGACAATGATTGCAAACAAAAAATTAAGAACTACAAAGTCTAGATATCCGTCTCAAAATAATTGTGCAGTTTTAACTTTCCGAGGTCTTTCTTTTTCAACTTTGACATTTAATATTTTATTTATGTTATATAATATAATACTTGATGCAAAATATATGAATGGATTTGTATTAAATGTATATGCATTGGTATAATTTTCAGCACATATTACATAACATGCACAAACAAAAATATTTAGGCTCAAAATTGAAAAAAAAAACTTCAAAGTCAAAACCGTACAATTATGTTTGTACGAATGTAGTAGCATATAAAGTAACCTACGATTATTTAGAGATCAATGTAAGGTTTTCAAACTACAATGAACAATTGTAAAGATAATATACGTAATACTTAATAAAAATGCATAAAAATATTACTTGCATTGACTTCTTTTCATAACTGTTTTCACGTTTGATATTCGTAAAATCTGATTACACAAGGAGACCTGCAATGTCTATAAATAATATAAATTAACCGAGTATTCAAAATGTAAATCAGCTATGAACAATAATAATAATAATAATAATAATAATAATAATAATAATAATAATAATTTTTGAGCACTATTATATTAGGAATATAAATATTAAAATTAATTGTCATAAATGAGTGTGTTGACTAATTCAAACTTGTAATTAATAAGGGTATTAATGGGATTTAGGTGTAAATTATTTTAAAGCTTATTTGATCATCAAGTTACTTTAAATCAATGGTCTAGATTCTCTTAACCTAAAACATGAATGGTAAGGATTAATTTTTGAGTACTAAGATTAGTTAATATCTACTCTCTTTTAATAGATAAGAGAAGAGATGTAGGTAATCATCTACTGCTACTAATTTACTCATAGCCTTATACATTTGAGACATGTAAGTGGACATATTTGGTGAATTGGTGGAGGAAATCATTACACCATAAATCATTAATTCTGTGAAAAAATGTTGCACAGTTCTAATTCCCTCAAATATAAAACTTTTTCATCAATAGTCACTTTCTCTGTTAGACAATAAAAAATTTTCAACTGCATCTCAGTAGTTTCTACTTAATCCTCAATTAGCTAATACAAAAACTAAACAAAATAATAAACTGCACATTGTGCCCTATTATTCCGTGACAAACACTATGTGTATAAAAATAAACTATGTCAGAAAAGTTTAAAACGGTTACAAACTTATAACTTACTTTTATTCAAAATTTAGGAAAAATGATCCAAAAAACAGATAATAGATAGAAAATATAACTACTTTAAAGAAACAATTTAAATGATACAAAAATTCAAAAATTTACCTTCTTTAGTTATTCACGGGCCAGCTCCTTACGTTTCTCAAATTTTACTTGATTTTGTTTCAGATGATTGTAATATTCCTAAAGATATTATAAAAAAATATAGGTACTGTCAAACCCCCGATTTCATAATTTGCGGAAGTGACGATTTTGAGTGTGACTAATCAATAATCAAAGCACTAGAGTACAAGCAGACGACTCTACATTAGACGTTTATACATTTTACAAAAGTAATACATAGTTTAGGTCATAAGTTTTACAACATAATTGAGTTCGCATAATGAATCTAAAGATTTTAATACATGACCGATTAACAAAAGATAATGCTATAAAATCTTCATATGTTTATAGATGCATACGACTCGTACTAGCTAGCATATCCTGCGGGCTACCCTACTGTAGCTGATCACCTGAGAATACAACACTAAAAGGTCAGCTATAAAGCTGGTGAATCTCACAGGTTTAACATAAAACATTGATGTGATCAACATGATTATCCGACAATTTAATACCGACAATGATTAAATAAAATAACCGAACAATGATAAACCAATTAAGGTTTCCGAACAATGATTTAACCCATTAAGGTTACCGAACTATGATTAACCAATTAAGGTTAACGACTAGATTTACCGACAATGACATTTGTATTGCATTAAGCCATGGTTCGAGGCCTAACCTGATTTTCTGCCTCCCGAACGGTGTCAACACCCATAATGATTATTAAAATGCCCTTTTGTACATGGTTGTAGCTAGCAACCAGACGGGAACATCACTCCCATGATAGATCTATCTTTTAGTAATCGCGCCTTATTAAGTTAACGAACCATGCAATGATGAGGACTTTCCCGTATTAAAACACTCATGCAATACCCGAACAATGAAAATCAAGACCGACAATGATAACCAACTTAGTTAATAATTAAATTAACTAACCGAATAACAGTGATCACGAAAACAAGTAAGCGTTGTATCTCACCCCAAGTTTTAAATCAGTTAAAGCAATAAAAGTGGGGCTGTGAGACTCACCTGAGTCACTGAGCAATGAATATCCGATATGGAATGAACAGTCCGAGACCTCCTAACGCCCTAAGCATATAAGGTCATATATAAGTGAACATCTATATAGAGCACTACCGTTATACGTACATTCGTCCGTAATATTGTTTATTCGCCTTAATTGCATTCGAGTGTTTAAATTGTATTTCCGTTCAAGGTTTGTAAAAATGTACGGCCCGTTGGTGGCGACTCGAGATTATATTCCAAAATATAATAATGTTTATTTCGTATATAAATAACCCATTCATTTGTGTACCGTATTGTTTACAATTATCCGTGAGTGTATAAAGCTGTTACATTGTGAAGAGTATACTCTGTTTTTGACAAGTATCCGCCGGATCAGGTATGTGATCCGCCGGATCGGTCGATTTTGAAAAGGATCCGCCGGCTCAGAAAGGTTATCCGCCGGATTAGTGACAATGGAAGGGAATCCGCCGGATTCGGAGGTTTTAGTGGTGATCCGCCGGATCACTAGGTGGATCCGCCGGATCACTAGGTGGATCCGCCGGATTGAAAAAATTTTGAGCTGATCCGCCGGATCAGATCATGATCCGCCGGATCATGGTCTGGTTTCTGGGTCTGTTCGTGCAGCAATTTCACAAAACCAGTTTTAAATCCATTTTCGCATACAATCAATTTAATAGAATGCTAATACAAGATAATATAAACTTGTAAATCACGAAATTAAAGTAAAATTGAGAGTTTCCTTACAATTCAAAAATTTGAGCCGTGAGGTGATGATGATGAGCTTGATGATGATGATGATCCAAGATGATGATTATGATTATGAAGATGATGTTGTTGTTGTTTGATTTGATGATGAATTCGAAAGGAGGAAGAGAGGGAGACCGAGAGTAGAGTGGAGAACAGAGTGTGCGTGTGTGTATTATGCATTATTGGAGTTGGTATAAACCGGCTCCAATAATTGAGGTTGGTGGGTTTGTTATACCCGTGTTTGCGTACCCGATCGTAATGTAGTATAATCTTTCCAAGTAATAAATTTCTAAAAATATAATCGTATAAGTTTTCAATTGAAGTATTTTATAAAAATACTTTTAATGAGGTATAAAATTATATCTTTGTTTCAGCTCACTTTGACGGATAGTTTTCGATGTACAGAGTGCGTTATTTTAAGTTCTAAAATTTATTACGTTCTTTTGAAATGTTTTCTGTTAATCCCTTAACAATCGATTCTGTAAAGCTTTGACAATGTATTAAACAACTGCGGAATAATTGTTTAATATTAAGTAAAAGAACATAAAGAAGCAATAACTTGAACAACACGTAAATAACTTCAAAGCTCCAATCTTATTAATCAATAAGACGAATACACAGATGTATTAGGGTTTACACCTTGAAGCTACGATTACTTTTCTACCTTCTAAGGACCTCTATTTATAATGCATAGAGTCCTGTACAAGTCATCCTACATATATGAAAATTAAATCAAGTCCATATACAACTTAAACTCTTATAACCATCATAATAATATAAACAGTCATAACAAACTGTTTACACTAACAGTAATAACCATAAATCTCTAGACAGTTATAACGTTGATATTTACAAAGACAGTCATAACAATACAATCAGTAATAACTACTTGACTCAAAAATATCTTACAGTAACAAAACCTTCAAGCAGTCATAATGACTTGTCTTCAATCTTCAACCAGTAACAACCTCATTACTAACCGTCATAACTCTATTTGTTCTGGCAGTCATAATAACTTGTACACCCAGTCATAATCCTACTTGGTAATTTCAACCCAAATAGATCAGACTCTACATTTTCGAGTTGAAGTATTTTATAAAAATACTATTTTGGAATTAAAATTAACTTGTTTTGCGTGATTTCAACTAAGTATAACACAATTTAAATAGAACAAAATATGATTCTATTTATTTGTCCAAGTTAAATAATTATTATTCTCATAAATAATACATTATTTAAAAATGTTTTGCACCAACGTCCGTATTTGATATTACGCGTTCTTTCAGATTTGTTTGTACGTGATTATTACTTATTCATTGTATTATATATATATAAATACATATATAATATCCGGATACTTTTGTTTTAACACGTACTGAGTACGAATATTTAAGGTTTAAATTGACCGCTAATTTTGGCTCTTTTTGACCGGGTGTCACAGGTACAATTCTACAACATTAACAACTTATAATAAGATTGATAATAATTAAACATAAAATACAAAGTTGGAGTTTTTATAATTCATATTATCAAAAATACATAACAATAAAATGTAAATCAATAGAAGTGGAATGACTAAATAAGTAAATATTCAAATAAGTTATCTTCTGTCTAAAATTGCACCTCTTCAAAGCTTTGAATACCTGTGCGCGTCTTTTTTTTTTATTTTCTATAGATCAATGTATATTACTTAATTAAAGTAATTGCACCGCGATATTCCTTTGTAAAATTTTAACAATTTTATTTTTTATGTGTACCTTTTGATCAGTGAATATGGATTGGTATTCTAGAACACCATGTGAGTATGAAGCATTAGAATTAATGCATTCATTTGATGATGATTGCAAACAAAAAATTAAGAACTATAAAGTCTAGATAATACTACATCCATCTCAAAATAATTGTGCAGTTGTTGATGCAAAATCAACATGTTTTGTCAATATCTTGTCTAGAATATTTAGCTTGAATTTGTATGTGAAATTGCATATGTTTTATGGTCTGCGACATTAGGCCTGCGACATTAAGTTTATGTCGCAATGGGCTTGGGCTTGCGACATAAGGCTTATGTCGCAGGGTCCAGATCATGAATATGCAATTAGGTTTTCATTTGAAGGTGATCGACCATTTTGAGTGTGTGAGGAACGTTCCGAGTTCAGAGAGTTTGTATTGTGGAGCTTAATCGTTTGTTTTTGTTAATCAATAAACGGAAACATTATTTATATTCTTGTGTTCGATTCATTAAACGTCCAATACTTGTTTGTTTGATTTCTGCTCTTGCATTCAAGTTATACGATCTGATTAGGTCCGTACCGGGAACCTTCAAGTGGTATCAGAGCCGTGAATCAAGGATTCGACGGTTTTGGATCGTGATTTGAACGTTTTCGGTTTGATTCGCGAAGTTTTTATTGTTTAATCTTTATTTATGGGTTGATTGGGTTGAAGATTGTGAATTCTAGACGTATTTTTGGTGCCTGATCGTCCTCCGTTCATCGATTTTGGTTAGGGTTTCGAAAGTAGTCGAATTTTGGGGTTTGGAGCTGTTGTAGTCGTGATTTGCGACATTAGCTACAGTACTGCGACGTTGGTTGCGACGTTGTGTGCGACATTGCGTGCGACATTGCATGCGACATTGCTTGCGACATTGCATGCGACATTGCGTGCGACGTTGCATGCGACATTGCATGCGACATTGAATGCGACGTAGCCTGCGACGTTGCGTGCGACATTAGCCCTAATGTCTCAGCACTATTCATTGAGACATTAGCCCTTATGTCTCAGCACTATTCATTGAGACATAGTACTTAATTTTGCACTACATAATTTTA
The DNA here is from genome assembly GCA_963422505.1 of Pseudognaphalium luteoalbum. Classification (NCBI taxonomy): domain Eukaryota; kingdom Viridiplantae; phylum Streptophyta; class Magnoliopsida; order Asterales; family Asteraceae; genus Pseudognaphalium; species Pseudognaphalium luteoalbum. Next base: position 106,618,072 of record OY730197.1, read on the forward strand.
TTTTTAAACGTAAAAGTGCTTAAATTTAGTTTTGAAAAGGTTTTGTTTTACTCGATGATTTTTCGGTATTTCCGAACGAAATTTTTGGAGGGGAAATTCGAATATGGATTTTTTTACCCAAACCATGAGAGACCGGTTGAAGTCTTTATTTAATGAGGATTTTGATCGTTGGAAGACCATCTTTGAAGATTTGATTACGTTGTATGATCCAAATTTATGGATTTTCATTACTGAGCCATATGAACCTCCAACAATTGCAGAATATGAATTTTTCCCAGAGATAACTACAAGTGTAAAAACGGAAAGCCAAATGTCCGACACGGAAAGGAAAATGTTTAATTTGGAAAAGAAGATATTTGAAACAATACTGGCTTGTTTACCAAACGGAGTATCCTCACATTACAAAATAGAACCTACATCATTTCATTTGTGGGACTCTCTTAAATTTAGTTACGGAAGTAATACTTCATTCAGTGTTATAAGTAATGAAGAAGGAATGAAAGAGGAAATGATAAAGAAAGAAGAAGAAATCAAGGCCCTTCAATCTCAGATACTTACAATGGAGAATGAACGCGAAGAAACACGATTAAAAATTATCGGAATTGAGAAGAAGGAAGAAGAGATTAAAAACCCTCAATCTCAACTGTTTAATATGGAAACTGAACGTGAAGCAATGCGATCAAAAATTGTCGAATTGTAAGAACGGGTTAAATTATTTGAAGTTAAGCAAAAGTTGGTAACCAAACTTCAACAACCGATTGTTGTCAAGTTAATAGAAGATAAGGAGCTTGCATTAAAAACTATTGAAGATCTTCACAAGCAAATTGATAAGATCTAATCACCCAGATCGCCAGTCAAGAATAAGAAGATGATTTGCACTGATAAATCTTCTGAATTATTTCGTGCGAAAAAGATTTCTCAGTTTACAAATTATTCGTTGCATAAGAATAATAAGTATTCAGAGAAATCTCAATCAACCAGACAACGTAATCATCAAAAGGCCGGTTGATTGTCGTGATAATTCCGTTAACATTAAATGCAACAAAAGTTCGGCTTCAACATCTCTAAAGAAATCAATAGATTTAAAACCGACACTACAACCGGAATCGGTACGAACAAAGTCTTATGCTTATACTCGCGAGCAAGTGTTTGCACCACCACAGTTTCATCATATGGTGCAAAATAGACGAAAAGATTTTGCTTCTTTCTCATGGAGGACATCGGTTCGGCGTAACAAATTCAGAAATGAAACAAGATGTTTAAATTTCAGGTGGAATTCGATGTCTTTGGATTTTATTGATGAATCATATCGGAAGGTCTCAAAGCTTTCAAGAAAGATTGGGACCGTGCTCAAATGGGTTCCGAAAGTTAAAATTTAGTTTTCGTTTTTGTTTTTGTAATTGTATATAGCATACAAATATACAAGATACACTAGCGTGAAAAAAAAAAAACTAAATTTTGTTTCTGTTATTTGAGCACGGTTAAATATTTATTAGAAGACCAAGGAGAAAGATTGAAGAGAAAGAAGAATCCAGCATCATCAACAACAAAATGTTTACATCTAACGATCCTTCAACAGTTCGAGGTGAATCTGCTGTTCAGGGGGAGTTTGTTGATACATGTCTATTCAACAGACAGATTCTTGGAGGTTTCGGTGAAGTTGTTGATAAGAGAGAGGATTAGTGCTGGAAGATTCTCAAGCTAAAGTTAAGGATTTGAAGACATATCCAAGCTATTGCCAAGGGGGAGTTTGTTGATGCAAAATCAACATGTTTTATCAATATCTTGTCTAGAATATTTAGCTTGAATTTGTATGTGAAATTGCATATGTTTTATGGTCTGCGACATTAAGTCTATGTCGCAATGGGCTTGGGCCTGCGACATATGGCTTATATGCAATTAGGTTTTCATTTGAAGGTGATCGACCATTTTGAGTGTGTGAGGAACGTTCCGAGTTCAGAGAGTTTGTATTGTGGAGCTTAATCGTTTGTTTTTGTTAATCAATAAACAGAAACATTATTTATATTCTTGTGTTCGATTCATTAAACGTTCAATACTTGTTTGTTTGATTTCCGCTCTTGCATTCAAGTTATACGATCTGATTAGGTCCGTACCGGGAACCTTCAGCAGTTTTAAATTTCTGAGGTTTTTCTTTTTCAACTTTGACATTTAATATTTTATTTGTGTTATATAATACTTGATGCAAAATATACGAATATATTTGTATTAAATGTATATGCATTGGTATAATTTTCAGCACATATTACATAACATGCACAAACAAAAATATTTAAGCTTGAAGTTGAAAAAAAAAACTTCCAAAAGTCAAAACCGAATATTTATGTTTGTACGAATGTAGTAGCACATTAAGTAACCTATGATTATTTAGAGATCAATGTAATGTTTTCAAACTACAATGAACAGTTGTAGAGATACTATATGTAATACTTAATAATAATGCATAAAAATATTACTTGCATTGACTTCTTTTCATAACTGTTTTCACGTTTGATGTTCGTAGAATCTGATGACACAAAGAGACCTACAATGTCTACAAATAATATAAATTAACTGAGTATTCAAATTGTAAATCATTGAATAATAATAGTAATAATAATAATAATAATAATAATAATAATAATAATAATAATAATAATAATAATAATAATAATAATAATAATAATAATAATAATAATAACAATCTATCTATAACATATACTTAAAGCAAAATAGCATGGAGAAGTTTGGTCCATTGATTAGGTTTTTTCGTTAGCTATCAACGATCTAGATTATTTCACCATAATTACACTTAACATAATATTTATTAAACTTTTAACTAAGATTTTGGATTAGATATCTTTATATATATATATATATATATATATATAACAGAATACGATGGAGCAATCTTGTAACATCCTAATTTCGTAAGTTTTAAATAATATTAATTTATAAAAGTATACATATAAATATGTGTTTATTATTTGAATATGTGTATTTATATGTATATGTGTATATGTTATATTACTTGAAATTTTAGATATATGATTTCATGTATTTTACATAGTTATATAGGTATTAAGAAGTATATAAAATATTGGTTAGAAAGTGGATTTAATAAAAATTACTAGGTCTGTTAAGGCTTAGATCGCGACGCGACCAAGGGAAGATCGCGACGTGATTTACGCAGTTACAGAAACGGGTTTTAAGCTCTAGCAGCTTCCAGATTCGTTTATTTCTTAAAAATCACTAAAATTACAATCAGAGCTTTGTTGGGGGCGATTTTGGAGATTAGGGTTCTTCCTTACATCATCATCATCTTAAAACATCATCTATTAAGTTTCTAATCACTCCCTAAGTGATTTCAAGGTATAATCATAATATCTTTTTGTGTAAATTATGAATTAGGGCTTGATTTGTAAACCCTAAATTATGTTGATTGATAAATATGTAATTATTAGTGGATAGATGATGTATACATGATGATGAATCATATTATGAGGTTGTTATAATGAAATTGAGTTAGGGTTTGGAAATTAGTAAATCCTAAGTTTATATAAGTTGATATGTAATGAAGCTAATGTTGAATAAGTAATTTATACATGATAATAATCATATTATGATTCTGAAATTTGTTGATGAATAAAAGAAAAAGGAATATAAGTGTAATTGTATACATGTATGCATAGATATATTGGTTCTAAAAGAAAGATATGGTGATGTTGTTAATTAATAGAACCAATATGTATGTGTATATGATGTGAATGTGAATTGGTAATTGGATGAAGGAATTTATTGTCAATTATAATGAAGTAAAAGAAATAGGTTAATTTGATAAAGTGTGGTATTGTTTGTAATGTATTATTATGTGTTTATATGATTAGGTAGTAAAGAAGTTGGAAAGAGTACAAGTCAATCAATTGTGCATTCGCAAGGTAAGTCTAGATTTACATGATCATGGTGTTAAGAATGGTTGCGACCATTTGCTAACGGTTTGGTGCGAGTAATGGTTGCAGCCATAGGCTCGTGTGATTGCTAGTAGTATACAACTAGCATGGGTAGCAAGGATCCTTAGCTAAAATTTATAATAATGACATGTGATTGTATTTCGTGACTTACTAAGCGTTTTGCTTACGGTTGTATAATTTCCTATTTTTAGGTGAAGCAAGTGGTTCAAGGGTGGATTTGGGTAAGAAAGCCGTTGGAAGCTAGAGGTGGACATTTACTCTTTTGGTAATGACTCAATTTCTTAAATCATGCTCATGAGACCGAAGCCCCAAAACTTTTGTTAAAACTATGACTTATGTTGTTTTGGATAATTAGTTATGTTATGAGTCTTACAAATTGTGTATATATTGTAAGATCATATAATGTAGTTGTAATGTAATATATGTTGAAGTTTAAATTAGATTTTTACCAAAGTGTCGAAATAGTTTGTCAAAATCTTCGGTTTGTTCTATAGTCAATATGCTTTGTCGAAATGTTTGTAGTTAGAAAATGTTGCTGATGATGTTGTAAATAGTTTTGTACAGCTTGTGGTTTAAAGTTGTTGCGAATTTGGATTTTGCTGCAGATTGTGTGAAGCTGTCTGCACAGGGTCTGTTATGACCTGGATAGCGACGCGATCTTTATAGATTGCGACATGATCTGTTATAAATCATGACGCGATTATATAGCCATTGCGGCGCGATTTCAATAGTAAATTGCGGCACAATTGTTACAAGCCACGACGCGATTGTTACAGAAAGGATAATTACAATTTAAAAATAAAAGAAATACTACAAAAATATTGGGGTGTTTCTGTGACAACCCGTATTTAGGCGTATTAATTTACTCTAAGCTTGCTTGTAATTACTTGCGATTACTTTGAAATAGAACTAAGTTGCTTGTAATATAACGTATATTGAATATACACACGTACGTAATAAATTGATATTGCACGATTTGCTCGGATGGATTCCGACTTAACAGGACGTTGGTGAACGCAATTTATTAAATAATATGAAATTATTTGATAAACATACTTATTTCCAAATATTATTGCGATACTATTTAATAAGCCTTTCGTATCGTATATAATGCCCAGAAACGACCAAAAACGCGCAAAACGCGCCCGACAATCAAATAAACGATAAAATATATTTTATAAATTAAAATATATCATCTTGAATGGTAAGTAATTATTTGAAGTATCATATTTCAAACCTATAACAAAAACGTTTAATTTAACCGTCACACGATTTATTAATCGTGACACGACTCCGAGAATCACTACCGACACATCACAATAAAATTTTTATTAATGTTTCTAAGTAATAATAAGTATTACTTCAAGTTAAAATATTGGGTTTTAAATTGTTAACAAAACGTACTAGATGAAACGTTATACGGTTAATTAAAACGTCTAACGAATGGGTAAACGGACACTGCGCCTAACGAAAAGTTTTGGGATTTAAAAGTTGACAAAATCTGCCTGTGGGGCCCCCCCAAAACTGATCAAGGAGGGAGGGTATGGCAACCCATGCCTCTCCTTGATTTCTTGCACTCCCACAACTTCACTCCATCTACCATTTCCCTCTCAACTCATTTCTCTCCTCCTTCTCTCTTCCCTCTCTCCCCTGCGTTTTTCCAGCCACCACCACGATCCACCATTGGCCACCACCTCATTCTTGAATGAAAAACGAAGCCGAAGACATCAAAACGACCGCCTACGCGTGTACATCACTCCTACCGTCTCCGTTTCTTCATACACCATTGTGAGACTTCAAAACTCCAGTGTTTACTTATAATATGTATATTATCATGTTATGTTGCTTATTCAACTTGTTAATGTCCAAATAAGTAATCAAAACGCAATTTAAATCTCAAAACTATGAGCTTATGTTCCTGTCCAGATTCTGTTTCCACTTCCACGAATTTTATAAAAATCATTACGACACCAAAATGGACGTTTCTTAATCCTAAAATGTATTACAAGAAGTTATCTTTCCAACAAAATTAGTCTCGTGACTCTTTGACTCCGTTTGCTACTCGAAAACATTTTTCTCCGGTAACATAGGTTTACTATTCCGGCGAGCAGTAAAAACCGCCTACTTCTCGAGACCATATCTCGAGTTCTAGACCTCAAAAACGTATGAGACCACTCGGGAAATCTTGCTAATTTTGTTATGTACAAAAAGTTCTTCTTTGGCTCATTCCATAAATACACCCATTTCTCCAGAAAATTAGGTTTGTGAGAAGTGGTCTAATCTCGGATTAAACTGAACATTGACACTTTGTGAATTTTTATAAAACATCAAACGACCTCCAAAAGTCATAAAAAAATTACAGGAAGTACATAACATATGTAGGAACTTTGTGTAAAAATTTCAGAATGATTTGATAACGTTTACTATTTTAGATAAAAATCACAAATAATCCGTGAATACATTGTCGGATGAACAGTACTCCGTGAATCACATTGTCGGATGAACAGTAACTTCGTGAAAATATTGACGGATGAACGGTAAAAATTGACTTTCGTTGACTGTCGGACTGAGGGTTGACTCTCGAACTTTAGGGTGAGACTCGAATGCATAATTTCGGACTTGATAACACTCGAAACCAAACCAAACCCATTTGACCAAGTCAATGAAGATGAACACTTAGACGATAACAAAAATTAATGCGACAATACCTCTTTGAAATCATATGCGACAATGCCATTGTCGCATAAATCGAAATCCGTGAATACCATTGTCGCATAAGTGATAAATTCCGTCAATCCTTATTGTCTCATGAACATTGCTCCGAGAATCCTATTGTCGCAGTGCCCTATTGTCGCATAATTATTGTCGTATAAAACAGCATTTTCGTAACCCTTATTGTCGTATGAAATCTTAATTCCGTTAATCCTTATTGTCGCATGAGTGAAAATTCCGACAATCCTTATACATTGATACAATATTTGGACAATCAACAACAAATATATTAATAAGTATACATCACAGCAAAACATATAATAATAACACTTTTGGATTATTATTACAAACCATCATCAACGGGCCGTACATGTTTTAAAAACTCAAACTAATCAATCAAACAACCAAATTATTTGGACATTACTAGTTGGGTGAACAACTAGCATGAATGATCTTTTGAGACATTCACTTATACATACAACCTTATATGCTTAGGGCATTAGAAGGTTGCGGGTTCGCGGAACCTACGGATTACTACTGCTCTCAGACTTTACGTTTATTAAGTTAAACGCTTGCTTGCTTGACTCAGGTGAGTCTTACAGCCCCATTTTTACTGTTTTACTTACGGGGTGAGATACATTGCTTACGTTTTCTTGAACACAAGTGCTAAATTACTTACTTTTCATATACGGGCTTGCATGAGTTACTTACTAATCCACTGAAGTCCCTCCATCATAGTTTCGTTAGTTATGGACTTAAGCGCGAATATTAGTTAATGGATCCATTAGGGACTGACCCTCCCCGCCCGGGGTAGTAGCGCTACCACGAACCGTTATGTATAAACGGGCGACTTTTATTTGTTTCATACGAGTGTTTGGATTGGGCACTCGCGGGGGCACTATACGGTACTTGGTTGTACCACCGATTTGCGGGTTAAGCTTCGACTATGAGCTCATGGCAACGGTATATACATATTTACTTATTATTTGCTTGGTTGCAGATACTTGATTTACGCCTGCGGGCACAACTGATAAAAATCTTGTGTTCAAACTATTACTTACTTACAAACCTGTCAGATTCACCAACCATTTTGGTTGACCTTTTTTAGCATGTATTCTCAAGTACACATACGGAGTAGGATTACTTCAGGATTACTAGCTAGAGTCGCATGATTTCCAAACTGCATTAATGGAGATTCTTTAGCATTATCTTTTGTACTTTGGTTATGTAACAGAATCTCCCGTTACGTACGCGGACTCTAGAGGACCTTACTTTTGTAACGAAAACATTATGTTTTCAAACTCTATTTTATAATGGTATGTAACTATTTTACAAACGTCTCATTTAGAAGTCGTTTGCTATACTTTGGTGCTTGATTATTGATTAGTAACACCCAAAGCTTGCTTCCGCGCAACATTAAATTTGGGGGTGTTACAGATTGGTATCAGAGCTTAAGATTATAGTGAACTAGGTTGCATTTAGTGGGCCTAGACTATGACCGTTAGGCAGTATTCCTTATTAAGTATGATTAGGTTCAGTGACTACATGATATTTGTTTAATTTAACATAGCCTGATCAACTATGTACAATTAAAAGAATATGATGTGAGATCTGAAAGGAGTCATGACTGAACAGGATACACTAGTTGACTCTGACCACGAGAGAAACCGGGACTCAAACATGTCTGTGTTAGACACTTTAGGCTATTATGTGATATGTATATATACATAGATAGGCCTCACTCTCGCTCAATATCTTAGGCTATATTATATATGCATTATATGAATATAAGCCTCATTCTTTCTAACGTTTTGTCTCAAAATGGCATACCTTCCTACCGTTGCACCAACCGATTTAGGAAACGAAAACCGAAGCTTTATCTTCTACGATAGGGGCAACCACAATAACCGCTCACACGAATGTAACGAGCAACGAAACTATAATCCCATGAAAGATCCGTCACACAATATTACGGCACTTGGTGCTACATTCACAGTACATTTGTACTGCATTACGGTACCTCGGGTACTGCATTCCCGGCACTTGGTGCTGCATTTGGGCACTTGGTGCTACTTTCGATACATACGTTTGAAAACGCACGATTTATTACTCATCCATGGCAATAAGTGCTACAGTCGGAAATCATATGATTTACACCCACTTCTGGCCTTTGTGCCACATCCGAAACTCACACGACTTTTAGCCTTCGTGCTACATTTAGAAGTCACATGAGCTATACTTATATTAGCCATCTTGCTACTGTTTTCTACTCTTATCATTGACATATGTGAAATTCTCACACACGTACTACTCTCTAGGCTATTGTATATCGTATATGTACGAATAAGCCTCACTTGCTCATTACAACCCTGTCATCGAGAATGACAACACGTTCCGCTGTACTACCTACCACTCATGAGAAAGATACTGCTTTGTGCCCTTCCTACCACTCTTATCCTTCGGGATCGCGTATGAGACGTACTACTAGAGAAAATTACTAGGTCTCCTCGAGCTAAATCTTAACTCATACACTTGTCGATTTCACTATACATGGAACACACCAAAAGGCAGTCGCCCACCGAAGGGGCTGGCTACCTGTTGCTTCTATTTGGAAATTCAAACACAACAGTTGAAACACACTTAACACTTGCAACATATTCTCAAGGACTAAAATCCTTTTTGGTATTCGATCGGATGTAACAATCTCGACAACTTTGTAAACTCTATGCTGATAATCTTTTGAACTCATTACCTAGAATGGTATCGAAACTTATCATCTAATGAACTTAATTGTCATTTGTACGGTTGTATATCACTTCCCGGTACATACATTTTAATTAAATATACCTTATGCATGATTGCACTTTAAACCTCACCAACGAGCCCCTTTCCGTTGACCTGAAGTTTCGACATCATTGCTGGTTTGGACTGGTTGTCCAAGCACCGAGCTAAAATCATTTGCTTCGAGAAAATCATTCGAATTCCTCTCGCCACCGGTAATACTTTGATCATACAAGGGGAGACCGGTGGGACGAAACTGAACATCATATCCTTTATGAAACACCGGAAATATCACCCATCTCTAAATGATGGAGACCAGCGATGAAGTCACCACCTTACGACTAAAACTAGGGTACAAAATAAAACCCTCCTGAAACCAGTGAAAAATTTCTCTAAAAATGCATAGTATGTGTGAAAACAATTCTCAACAATTTTTCGCTAGACATCCTTCGAGGACCTTTCTCAAACGTAAATCTTTCTACAAATTCTCATCGAACATCTACTCCAAACTTTTCACAAATTTTGTAAACAGAATCTCCAACGTATGGTCGATGACAAAGAATTTTCAACACATTTGATTAACTTTCAGTTTTCAACGAAATTCTATCATCTCAAGTTTTCAGTGGATTTACACCAGCAAGGGTTTGTAAATAAAAATTTTCCCACAAAGAGCTTTATGAAATTTTCAAAATCCATAAGTTATTAACAAGGTTATCAAAAATTCGATAATGTTCCTTTTTAGCCAGAAGAAAACCACATATATGAACCCACGCTTGATTGTCACTCAATTTATCGCTATGATCTAAACCCTAGTCCCACTTTAAAACTAGGACAACGATAACAACTTATACAAGTGAATCCCTGCGGATCCTATAACGATTTACATACTGAAGTTAGGTTCCAACGGTTCATCTTGGATGTAATCCAACGATTCACTCGCGTTTTCATAACTCATGGTAGGATGTTATCCATCATACTCATACGAAACTCGTTACTATATCATGTTTGGTCACTATCTCAACACATAGAACAAGCGATCCACTCATAACACAAAACACATTATCTAATCATAATTTGATCACCTTTGACTTTGATTGTCATCAATTTCTCATACGCCTTATTGGATCATGATTGACCACTACACGATTTGACTACCGCTCGAACGATGAAATAGTCTTTATTGGACTACTATTTTAACAACAAAATGGCCAAGGATAGACCACTTTTTATAAATCGATTTAGGATGGTTAGCACAATTCAAATCCCACTTCAAGATTGCAGATTAAGGAGTTTCTATTCGGGCGGGTTACAGGTTTACGTTAGCCCAAATTAGCTTCTCAAACACTAAAAATAACTCTTCATTTGTAAATAGCGTTTCATTAATAGAGAGTCATTACATTACATATAATGTATAACCAAGTATGTTCACGTATTTAAAACTCACAATAGATAACTGGAGTTTGTTTTTCTAAATTTGCATATATGACAACCATAATTCTCGCACTTAATCTCTTTGATGTATCTTTACAACATATCTTGCTAGCTAGGTTCTTTCTTGTATGGAAGATTGAATTTTGATGATACTGTCTCCACAATATTCGTGTTTCTTTAAGCAGAAATTGGTTCAAAAGTTACACGTTTTGACCAATATAGTCAAACTTTGTGGAACTAAGGAAAACACTATTAATATAACATGCAATTCCTATAGAGTCAGGATTCAAATAACCAAGGATTACTAGTGATGCAGAAACAGGGCAAACAGAAAAACCAATGAAGAATTATATAGGTTTTGGCTAAGCTTTATCTGAGTTAAACAGAGCCAAGGTAACAACATAAGACTAAAGTCATTCGTGCACCCATAAATGTTGAATAAACAATAACTATAACACACAACAGATAAAAAGTTACCGAAATTTTTGAAGAATTCAAGTCGTATACTCGTATAGCCCAACACAAGTAATACAATTTAATACTGTATGTATTAAAACATCACAAGATTTGAAGAACATTGTACAACGAATTCTTCAAGAAATACCCTAGTCAAAACATAGAACAACACCCCAAGCAAGACAGATACAGGAAGTGCAGGCAATGCTTTTTGATACAAAGCAAGTAGAATAAGAGTAATACCAAGACCAGCTACGATTGCAAGATAACAAGCGTAAACTGTCATGAAATCATACATTGCAGCACGTCCCACCAAGACACTGTAAAAGATAAAGTCCCCTAAACCGAGCTTGATAGCACCAGATGAACCCAACCCAATCCCCTCAAGAGCCACATTATCGTCCTCACCTGCAAGCCCATGGTCCCTAATTCGTTCAATCAATGGAGCCGATAACTCGTGAACTCGACCCACTTGACCATCTTCAACATTTTGAGAACTTCCAATGGAATTTGTATCAATTTGGGGCCTGGTGTGTGATTCAGGGTCAGAACCTCTATCTCTCCATACCCTTCTTTGAACTACGGTATTAACCCTAGGATCCATAACGGGTCGGGCTTCATAAACAAGGGCAGGGATATCTTCATCACGCGATATAGCAAGCTCGACTAATAACCTCAATGGGCCACCAGGTAACAAAACAGCAGCAAGATCATATAAAGACATTGCAACCAAAAGCACCCAAGTGGTCCATTCAGGTAACATAGTAAACCAATAAGCAGTCAAAACACCAATAATCACCATATAAGATTGAGTTACAAAGATTGGAACTTTCGACATAAAAACGGCTAAAACCCCAACAATTGTAAAGTTAAACAATAATATGACAAAAGTAAAAGCATCGATAGCAATATTATATACTTGAATCAAGAAAAGAGCAATCTCACCACCCATGAACCCTAAAACAAGAAAAGCAGAAAACCCCATGTAATATTTCAAGAACTTTGTGCACCTAAAGTAGAAAAGAAGTACCAATAAGAAAGTGACAAGTGTCACTACTGTAACAAACACAAGTGAGTTCAAAAGGGCTCCTTTGAATTTATCCCATTCTGAATCAGATGTGGTTTCAGTGTAAGCTATGGTGGCAATAGTGGAAATTGAAGAAGAACTTGATGAATCAGTGGTTAATAAAGAGACTAAAATGACCACTGAAAACATGCAGATTGAAACAGGGGTTATGATTCTGATGATTTCTTCGCCTAAAGAATGAAGAATGCTTGTGGGTCTTGAATTTTGGTCCATTATCTGATCTGGGTTCTGATAAAGATTGAATCTTTAAGGGTTTCGATTATGAAATTTGAAGAAATATGAATTCGAGATAAATATACATATGTTTGTTTGTGTTTGTGAATTTGGGGGAGACTGAAGAAAGACCTGAAATGTGTTTCAGTTTTTTGTTATGCTGCCTGATTGAATCAAACAGTTTGGTCGTGGATAGTTTTGTGCGGGTGGTTTTCGGGTCAAGTACGAATACAAACCGGTTCTTATACGGCTCAATAGTACTACTTCTACTCTACTAGTCTTTATTTTAATGTTTTTCCCCTAGACTATTGTGGAAAGCTGATATGGTCCTTGTAACTTATACAAATTAAAAAGAACGAGGATGAATGTTGAAATGATAAAACTAAACTTTTGTTGTTTTCGAAAAGTTAAACTTGAAGTTATTCAAATTGTATATTTTGTTCGCAAATTGAGTGCAAACCATATAAGTACCATAAGACCGTTTGCAATGGAGGCATTCTCGTCGAGGTGGAGCCTCAGAACGCCCTAGAACGTCAGCAACGGGACGTTCGAGGGGCGTTCTCGGAGCGTCAAGCAAAGGAGCACGGCCAAGCGTGGGGGCGTTTTGGTGAGGCTCATGGATTATTTAATTGTTTTTCCAACCAGAACCGTTTGAATAAGAATTAAAAAAAAAACTAGCCGTTCCAACGGCTTTTTCAAAAAATAATTTTTTTTTATTTTCCCCACCTCTATATATACATACTCACTTTTTCATACACCAAATTCATCAAACTCTCTCTCATTTCATACAAAATTCAAAAATGGATTCACTAAATTTTGTTTTGGATTCGGAAGACGAACTTCTCTTGCAAGTTCTACAAGCTTGGGAAAAAGAAGAAAAGAATGAAGCCGAGGCTAGTTCTTGTTCGAGACCACCCCGAAATCGAATCTATATTGAAAGAGATCGCGAAGGTGCTCAAGAACGTTTGTGGAACGACTAATTTTCTCAAACCCCAAAGTATCCGGCAAACCTGTTTAAACGCCGTTTTCGTATGCGTCGAGAATTATTTTGCCGAATCGTACAAGGTATATCCGAATATTCTATTGAACCTATTCCCGATCACTTTATTTATTTTAAACAAAAGCCGGATGCACTTGGTAGGCTTGGTTTTAGCCCGCTACAAAAGTGCACCGCCGCCATACGCCAATTGGCATGTGGAATGTCTGGCGATATGTTCGATGAATACTTACAAATGGGTGAACGCACGTCAAACGACTGCGTTAACAACTTTTGTAAGTGTATATTCGACTTATACTCTCGAGAGTATTTGAGGAAGTCGACTGCCAATGATATTGCTCGACTTTATAGAGGACGCGAGCAGATACATGGTTTTAAGGGAATGCTTGGGTCTATTGATTGTATGCATTGGCAATGGAAAAATTGTCCCAATGCATGGAAAGGTCAGTACACTAGGGGTGATCACGGGCACCCGACCATTATGCTTGAAGCGGTTGCTTCATATGACATGTGGATATGGCATGCATTTTTTGGCATGGCGGGTTCAAACAACGATATTAATGTTTTAAACGCGTCTCCGTTGTTTGATTCCATCAAAAATGATACCGGTCCACCCGCATCCTTTGATGTCAATGGACATCACTACACAAAAGGGTATTATCTAGCCAATGGTATTTATCCGGATTGGTGTACACTTATCAAAGCCTATCACTCTCCTACTGATGAGAAACGAGCCAGGTTCAAGAGGTTTCAAGAAAGTGCAAGAAAAGATGTCGAAAGGGCATTCGGTGTACTTCAAGGCAGGTTTGCAATTTTAAAGATTACGGGACGAGCTATGAGTGTGAACAAGTTGCGAAGATAATTAAAAGTGCCCCTTGTCGTGGATCTAGATGTCAATTGACAGCAATCGTAAGGCGGAATCAAACAATTGCTTGTTTAGCTAACAACTCACAAACCGAACACAAGAAATTCAACAAAGTAAAAGTGTATATTAGCTTGTATAACTGTTTGGGAACGATTACAATATGGTTTAGTCGACAAATGGTGCTAGGGTTTCGTCAACCCTAGCCTAAAACCCGTAGGTTTCTATTTATACTAAAAAGTCAGCCGACATGCGTCACTTATGGAAGTGTCGCATGTGGCCGCCTTCATGCGTCACTTACCTAAGTGTCGCTATGCGTCACTTAGGCAAGTGTCGCCTAAACTAAAACACGAGTGTCGCACTATACAAAAGCTATATTTCTATTACATAACTAACGACACTTATTACAACTCGATAGACCAACTGACAGACACCTAATATGTATCAACAAACTCCCCCGTGTCTTCAGCTTGGTCTTCAAAAATCTTCAGGTCTTCACTTCCAGCCAGCTGGAAATACACCACCAGTGTGTACTCCATTGGCAACGCAGATATCCACGATCTTTTGAAATTTTAACGCTTCAGCTCTATCTTTCGTCTTGAACTCAATTCTATTTTCATGTAATCTTTTCATATCTTGAGCAGAAAGATTGATCAAACTTAATGGGTCAAAAACACAAAACATTTTCCTCTTAAGACCCCATAACGACCTCTTCGTAGGCTGAACAGCATCCCAAGCTGTTTTCTCGTTATTTCCCTTATCTGCAATAGAAGACTCCGGGTCTGTAGCTGGTTCTGAATTTGGAATAAAAACTATCACAGCTTCACCCGTAATATCATCATATTCCCAATATACCAACCTATTCAAAAAGTCTAACGGGATGATCTCCAAAGGTATCTTTTGTAGACACTTTGCTGGTGGATAGATCATCTTCACAATAGGTTGTCGGGTAACCGGATCTAGCTTCTTCTTAAATTTGTACCTCATACCCAACGTCGGCTTTATCAAGTTATACTTTTTACTATTCATCTCACGACGTATGATCACCTGAAAGAAGTCTGCTCTTGAATCTCGCGACCGGTTGATCAAGGGTATCTGAGCTAACCTTTGAAGCTCACATTTCGGCAGAGTACTTATTTTATAAAACTTCATATTGAAGTACTGAATGCCGTCACTTCTCTTTATCATAAACACAGAGTTGTTTTCATCGAACTTCCAACTCTTAATCAATCCCGTGTAATCAGATCTAACTTTGTAGCATTTACACGTAACCGGTACCTCGATAATCGGTTTGAACACAATATCCGGTTTTGTTGTAGAAGTTGATGGCTCGTTCGTCTCTTTTTCCGATTCATCTTCAGACGAGTCCGATTCTATAATGGGAGCATCATCATAACATTCATCACTGTGCAATTGCTCCCCCTCAACCTCAACTTCGTCATTTTCCTCAAAAAAAATAATCCTCTGCTACAGGATCATCCATCACCTCTTCCTCAGGCATCGTGTTATTATCATTCATCAAGTTTTGCAAATATGTGAGATCTACGAATGAATAATCAACCGCAATAGGTCTTGCCTGACCTTGAACCTCAACAAAATAATCTAAACTGATATTTTCATTCATAGTGGAAGAAGGTTGTACATTTTCAGGTTCAGAGGAAGGAGTTACATTTGTTTCTATTTCCCTAGGATTATCCTCCCCCGAAACAAGTGTGACTGACTCCAATTCTAACAACCTAGAAGACATAGTCGTTATCTGTTGCTGGAGAGAGTCCACTGTAGCAGCTTTAATCTCTAAGTCCTTAATCTGTGAAGCTTGAGCTGCAATGATCGCCTGTTGATCATCAAAACGCTTGGATAAAAGCTCCAGTTGAGCTAAAACCTGCTGAATAGAAGCAGTTGCAGGCTGAGGAGAAGGCTGTCGAGTCGGCTCCTCAAGGACAATCGAAGTCCGCTGGCGTCGACGTAGAGGTAAGTCGGCATAAGAAGGCGACGACCCAGCAGGACGCTTGCCAGGATTCCGTGGGATATGAACCCGACCCGCAGAAATCCGGCGCATAATACGCTTAAAGCGTTGGGGATCAGCTAACTGAATCCCATCTAAAGTTGACTGAGGTGGCACGTCACCCTCAGAATCAGAAGGAGTGGGCCCACCGTCGTCAGAATCAGGCTCAACTCGATCAACGCGGTCGATATCCTCTAAATATTGAGCTATATTGGTATCAACCAAGTCGTCCTCGTTGACCGGAGGCACGACGTCATCCAAAAATCCGTGATCAGGCGGCGCAACATAGTTTTCATTCACTATGTGCCCGAATAACTCCCGGTCAGCCAAAATTTGTTCACCTTTCGGTGCCAGCTTACAGTCATTAAAGACTCGTAAAAGCATCGGGGTTGGCACCAAAAGAGAACTCTGGTCAGGTGCGATATCCAAGTTCAGATCATTTAACAATAACTGGACAAAACGAGGATACTGCAACCATTTGTCCTTCCCAGCCCTGATGTTTTCCACCAAATTCCCAAAAATATAGCCGCTAAAGTTATAGGGCTTATTATACACTAGGGCTAACATAAGCGATAAAGTCAAATGACTTGCCGCATCATACCCCCCTTTCCTTGGCGATAAGCATACAATAATAATGTGGCAGAGATACCTCCAAACACGGCACAGAAACTGCTTTCGAAAATCCGACAGCTGATTAGCTGGATATCCCATTCTCTGAAGTCCCCCGTAGATGAATGTAGTGGGGAAGATAGTGGGCATCGTATCATTGTCATTGAAACGGAGAACCCGACGAACAGAGTTCTCGGTGATCTCTATCTCCTCACCGAACATGTTTGAAACAATCCTCGGGACGTCACCCTGAACTCTGATCACCGCATGATCATAAAATTCCTCAACTTGGTTCATATAAACCGGAGTCGATGCGGTGATGGCGTAATAAATCCTTGATCGGCGGAGAAAGTCAATCATAGGCCGGAAGGGAGCCGAGTTGGCGTGTGTTGACTCCAAGAACGCCGTTATATTGTGACGTGTGTTCGTGCGGCGGTAATAGTTCTGTAACTCAGCCATCTGTAAGCTAAAATACAAGAAAAAATAACCGAAAGCGTTATAAAGTTAGCCCAAACACAGAAGGGTTGGAAAACGAATTTTGATTTTAGGCGTCACTTATGGTAAGTGACGCATGGCCACTACCGTCACTTAGGAGTGTCATATTGCACAGTAATTAAAATTAAAATTCAATTATAGCGTCACTTGTTGGAAGTGACGCTATCATGCGTCACTGATGTAAGTGACGTTTGTATTTTGTGATTTAATTTATACGACACTTGCAAAGTGACGGGTGAAGAACATGCGACATTTAACATAGTGACGTTATCCTAAGTCAGTCACTTAAGAAGTGACGGTATAAGTGACGTTTAGAAATAAGCGTCACTTAGACAGTCACTTGGGGTAGTGACGCATGTAAAGGCGTCACTGGGAGGAGTGACGGTCTGAACAAATAAAGCAATTGTATGCGTCACTACACGAGTCACTTAAGAAGTGACGCAAAATCAAGCGTCACTTATTAAGTGACGGTAGGGGTTTCAAAATTACCAAGTAGCGTCACTTGAGATAAGTGACGCACGAAGTGACGCAACGATGAAGATCATCGTGTCACTGTTCATGCCCAGAATTCAAATTTAGGGGTTTTCGAAATCGAAGTTACCAGGGTGTGCGCATGGTAAAAACAAGTATTACACACCCGTTATTACACGAAAACATTAACAAATTGAGTGTTTAATCGAGCGATTTCAATATGAAACCCAAACCCGTAACCCTAAATCAAAGTACAGCATGTATATCGAAGTATAAAGGTTAAAGTAAGTACCAAATGGTTCGTTTGAATGAGAGGAACAAGAGAAAAATCACAAGAATGCGCGAGAAAGCCACAGAAAGCACGAATCGATCGAAAAGAGCGCACAGAGGGAAGTGACGCAGAGACAGTATAAGTGTCGGTGTGTCAGTGCAAGTGACGCTATAGTAATTTGAAATGTGGTGAGGTTGAGTGTCGTGGGGAAGGGGTATTTATACACCGACCCTAGTATGCGTCACTCAACCCGGCACTTATAGCGAAGCTTATCCCGGCACTTACTGCGTCACTTAAGTGAGTGACGCAATATCATATGCGTCACTGGTAGCGTCACTTATGAAAGTGACGCACAGTTCATTTTTAGTGAAAAAATTACGATTTCTTCGATGTTTTCGCGTTGTGATTTCGGTACTCAAATTTGGAAAATGTAACTGTAACTTGGATAATAACTAAAATTACACTAACTTAGAGAAAATAAGAATGTAAATTTATAACTAGAAAAATGAACACATTCTTTTTGTTTGGGGACGGAGTAGATATAGTCTGGTTAGGGATCATATCGGAATAACATGCATTTATTAGGAACAGTAAGTGTTATTTCGATCATCAGTATAGTTGTCCTCTTTAAATTTACTTGACATACTAAAAGCAGTTTTTATAAAAATTATTTCAAAACGATTATTAGTATGTTTATCCACATAAACATGTTATACTCACATCTAGGAAGTAATGTATTATTATTGGTATGTGCATTTCGCTGTAGTTTCCACCATTGATATACATCTTAACTTAAGACAAAGACCATGCTTCCATTTACAGATAGAATATAAGAAAATCAATTTTAAGAATCAAGTCAGCGATGACAGGTCTGTACTTACGTACAACAGAGCGACATAGCTTGATTCAGGTTTAAGCAAAACCAGACTTGGTCAAACCATTTTGGCGACCTTGTAAGGTATCTTTATTTTTTAAAGACGTTGCAAGTTCTTTGACTTGTGTTTGCTTAAGTTTAAAGTATATATTAATAGAAGCCAGGTCTATACTTACGTATAATAGAGGAAACTATCAATATATACCCCCAAATGATATCAAATAAACATCTTTCACGAAAGCATATCTCGTATAAGTAAGAAATTAAGACTTTTGTCATACATCTAATGGTGTTTTACCACTTGAAATAGACAGTTAATGATTAAGCTTCTTAAGACTTCTCTAAGAGTTTTGTATACCATGCCTACTAATACATCGTATGATGAAGACAATGTTTATAAAAACTGTTTTCAATACGTCAGATAAATCTACTGACACATCCAAGATAAACCTTAAATTTCCATTTTTATGCATGTCACCCAATGTACTATCATATCCCAAGTTGTTTACAGACACAACTTCAACGTCTATTTTAAAATGTAGCAACCTTGCATTTCATTAATACTAGAAAGTATAATGAGTGGCAGTTGCGTAGGTTGCATTTCACACACTCTGTCTTTGTGAACGATGTAGTATAATCCTTATCACAGACTTGTGATACACTCAGCAAGTTGTGAGTCAATTGAGCCACGTAGTTCACGTTTTCGAAGCTAACTTTCCCGTTAGTTAGCGTACCTTTCCCAGAAATGGTTCCCCCTGTATCTCCAGCAAATGCAACATGTCCTCCAGAATGTGGTTTAACATCCGTCAAAAGGGACACATCGCCTGTCATGTGTCGCGAACAGCCACTATCGACAAACCACTCGCTGTCTTTAACGCGTTCTGACTGCTGCAACACAAAAGTAGGAGATTAGTGAGAAACGGTGACCCAAGCCTTTACAGACTTAAGTCGACCACAGTCATCAACAATAATCACATCAGACAAGACTTTATTTTTAAACAGATCAGATTTTGTATCTGATGTGTTATTATTGATGACATTGGAGTCTGCAGTAGACTCCTTTATTTTCCAAACAGTAGATGGTTTGGAAATTTGCTTTGGAGTAATGTCGGGCTCTGGTTTTGACAAAGGTTTTTGCCCAACATTACTTGTTTTAGCAGCAGGTTTGGGAGAGACAGAGTAACGCCTAGGAGGAGATCTTGAAAGAGAGTTTCGATAAACAGAAATCCTAGGCATTTCCCTCCCATAATTCTGATGAGACAGTTTGGGACAATCACGAATTAGATGTCCCTGTCTCTTGCAGTAAAAGCATGATCTATTTTCAACAACTGGTTGAAACTGAGGTTTTACCGCCGGAGTTGAAGAAACATTTCTAGAACATGCACATTTCGTGCATGTCTTAGAATGTTCTTGTTTCAGTTGAGTGGTTGACGTAGAAGGTTTATTACAAACATCATTTGCAGATTTAGATTTATTTTGCAAAATCTTTACAGATGCCTGTAAAGCTTTAGATTTTGTATTTAAAACCTTATTCTTTTCTTTGTTAGGTTGACCTTTACGTATAGGTTCAACCTTTAACACCTTTTCACATTTTATCTCAACCTTTTTAAACTCAGGATACTCCTCATCGGTAATATCCTCAATTTCAACAATCTCCTCAACATTAACAGGAGATTCACACTTTGATTTAACAAACTGAGGTGAAGGGTACTCTAACCGTTTAGTTTTCTCCTTCACCGGTTTGTTAACTTTATCAACCTTAGATTTGACACCGTATAACAATGCATAATCAACCGGAATCTCTTCGGTGCCTTCCTTAACCGGCATAGGACAGTATTCAGTAGGAGGCGGGACTACATTATAACCTAGTCCCGTCTTCGTTTTGTGATCTGTCCTTTGCTTAGTAAGTATATCATTAAAGGCAACAGTAGACGAGGAGGAACTTAAAATCTTACTCTTATAGTTGTCATATTCTACTTTAAGATTAGAGAGTTCCTTGTTCAGACGGTCAATTTCAGCAAGATAGCTATCAATAGCATCCTGTTGACTGAAAACTTTTGACTTATACCTAAGTGTGTCCTGTTGATAAGCCTCTATTTTCTTATCATACAATTGTTCATTTGCTTTTAGGTATTTGTTTGAGTCATTAAGTTTCTCGACCTTTCTTCTTAAGTCTACATTGTCTACCTGAAAGCACCTTAAGGATTCGGTTAACTTAATGCATGATACACAGTTTAAGGGTTCTTCAGGTTCATTACGTACCTCATTCGAGATGTGAGCCATAAGACACTGCTGATAGTTCTCAGCATATATACTCCAATCCGTATTGGTTGGCTCAAAAACAACTAGTGCATCTGCTGTTGCTTGCTTCACTTGATCCTTCTCCGGAGTTCTAGGAGCATCAGGCTTAGTGAAACCAGACGGAGGAACCTTAGGCTTCTCACATTCTCTCGCAAAGTGTCCCAGATTCTGACAATTATAACATTTCACTTTGCTTTTATCAAAACCGAAGCTGGTTTTGCCATCTCCCTCCAAACTCTTGCGATCAGTTCGTTGCAAGAATTTCTGAACACGCCTGGACATCATAGCAATGTTCCAGTTAAGATCCATCTGCTCAAGATCATCATCATCAAGTTGAGCATAGTCTTCCTTGGCCAATTCCAAAGTGGAATTTGGTTGTGAAACCAAATCCTTGTAAGAACTTAGAAAGGCTGTATAGATAGCAGCCTGCTCTTGAATTGCAGGAGAGACGGGGACCTGTTGTTTTGACCCCTGGGAGGTTCCAAAAGCATATACTGGATGAGAAACACCAGTAGAATACAAAGGAGTCTGAAGTGGAGAGTTTGTAGAAGAAACAAACGCCATTCCCCCATACGCTTTACCCGTGTTAACTTGTCCTCCATACAGGGACGGATCTTGAACAAAACCACCTGTCTTGCATTCTTTCTTCTTCATCTCCATTGCATGAGCTTGAAGAATGCCAATTAGCTCATCCAATTTCATGGTAGCTAATTCATGACTTTCCTTGAGAAGCTGTACTTTAACATCCCAAGAGCTAGGCAAAACATCCAGTAATTTCTTGTTTACTTCAAGTGGAGGAAAATCGTAACCTCCCTCCGTTAACTCACTTACCAGTTGTGAGTATCTAGTAAAAACTCCTGCAGTTGTCTCATTTGGCAAAGAATCAAACAGATCGTACTGTTTCTTAATGAGTTCCAACTTGGCTGCTTTGTACCTTTGATTTCCACCACATCTAGTTTCTATTGCATTCCACAGCTCATATGTGGTTTCATGTGATTTATACATTCGCAATACATCTTTAGATAGGCACATACAAATAGCCGCATGTGCCTTTTTCTCCATATCATAATCTTTCTTTTCCTCTAGAGTCATGGACTTGTACACCTTTTTCGGAGGCATATTCATAGTAGGAAAAACTCCTTCAGCTAGAGGAGCTACATATTTCTCGGTGAGTGGACCCTAGAGCTCCGGACAGTGAAAGTTGATGTATTGTTCAAATCGAGCACGCCAATATACGTAATCCATATCGGCTGTAAACAGAGGAGGTTTATTATTAGAGCCAACATCATGATTCTGTTTTAACATATCTCTGAGTCCTCTAATATCGTCTTTATCAGCAATAGAAGCCATTGAAGATCTACCTGAAATGGTACGCAAAAACAAGAACTTGCAAACTAATTAGTACCAAAGGCGTCACTTGGTAAGTGACGCACTCAAGTGTCGCAGCGAATAGCGGCACTTGGAAAGTGACGCTATCGAGTGACGTACAAAGTGACGGATGACACTATAAGTAAGTGTCGGTCAGTTAAGCAAGTGACGCACTCAAGTGTCGTACTTGAGTGTCGTGCTAAATCAAATAGGCGTCACTAGTAAAAGTGACGCTATAAATCAAACAGACGTCACTAACAGAAGTGACGCTTGAGAGTCAAGTGACGTGCAACAGTGACGCACTTAAGTGTCGGTGTATTAGGGTAGACGACACTTAAGTTAAGTGTCGTATAACCTCAAATGACGCTTCAAGTGACGCGTCTAAGTGACGGTAAAACCCTAATTTTGAGATTAGCTAGTGCCGCTATAAGTGACGCGTCCAAGTGACGGATCGAGTGTCGCAAAACGGCTGAAAAATCCCAAAACCCTAAAAATGTCGAATTTTCGTAAACCAAACGAAAATTCTTTGAACCCTAATGGACGAAACCTGTTGTTGATGAAGAATATTGACTGTAAATCACCTTAGCAACTCCAAAACCGTATGTAATCTCATCTAATTATTCGAACAAAGCCGAAATCAACCCAAAATTGAATCTAAACGTCAATGTATTCACCTAGTGGCTCTGATACCAGTTAAAAGTGCCCCTTGTCGTGGATCTAGATGTCAATTGACAGCAATCGTAAGGCGGAATCAAACAATTGCTTGTTTAGCTAACAACTCACAAACCGAACACAAGAAATTCAACAAAGTAAACGTGTATATTAGCTTGTATAACTGTTTGGGAACGATTACAATATGGTTTAGTCGACAAATGGTGCTAGGGTTTCGTCAACCCTAGCCTAAAACCCGTAGGTTTCTATTTATACTAAAAAGTCAGCCGACATGCGTCACTTGTGGAAGTGTCGCATGTGGCCGCCTTCATGCGTCACTTACCTAAGTGTCGCTATGCGTCACTTAGGCAAGTGTCGCCTAAACTAAAACACGAGCGTCGCACTATACAAAAGCTATATTTCTATTACATAACTAACGACACTTATTACAACTCGATAGACCAACTGACAGACACCTAATATGTATCAACAATAATTGTACACTTGTGTCATATTGCATAACATGATCCAAGAAGATAACGGCCTTTTAATTTCTGCTATCGAACAAGAGATGATTGATGATCCCGCTAACCGGCCTCGTCGGAATTTTAGGCAACGATTGAAGGATAGAGAAGCGCGAATAAAGGAAATACGTGACAAACAAGTGCATGACCAATTGCAGTACGATCTCACCGAGCACATTTGGACGCTTCCACCTAACTTCCGCATCATACCTTTACCTCCAGCTTGATTATTGTATTGTACTATTTTATTTTCAACTGTCTCGCATTTTAGTTTGAACTTTTAGTTTAGTTTTAGTGTGGTTTGTTTAAGTATTGTATTGTATTTTTATTTAAGTTAATTAAATGTATTTGGTTTGTTTAATTACTTTATATTGTATTTTTATTAATTACTTAAATGTATTTGTTTTTGTTTAAAAAATGAAAATGGTGGGGCTTAGGGGGGATGATGGGCGTTCTGGGGCGTTCTGGGTTTATCACTGCACGTGCTGACGTGGAGTCGACGCTGAAGTGGCGCCCTGAACGCCCCAGAACGTCTATCACCATTGCAAATGGTCTAATGGAGGTTACAATTCGGACATGACATTAAAATGATTATTATAATTTTATATTAGAGTGTAAATGTACACTTACATTCTCCTTTGGTTTGTTATTCATTTAATGTATATGTACTACTCCAAAAATGGAATGCACTATTAAACAAAGGTTAAAGAAGAAAAAAAGTTAATTTGCGAACATTTAGAAGTACTATTCCATGAATATCACATTCAATACATTTTTGGGTTTAAAGCGTAATAAATATGTATAGAAAGTAAATACCGAAAAAATATAATTTTTTGCTGATGGAAATAACAATTATGATTTTGAAATTCGTTTAGTATATTCACTTACAAAACTTTTTAATAATTGTAAGCGGTAAAAAAAATGTAAATATTTTCATGTCGCTAAAATAGTGACATCTAAATAGTGATGAGTATTTGTCGATTTTCACGAATGCTAAAACCTAAAATAAAAATTTATGTTTTTATTCAACTAAAATCCAACTAATCATAGTTTTATGCTTTCGAAATTTGAACTTACGAAGATCAAGAAAGACTTTTTCTAAAGCTTTTTTATACAAAGACTTTTTCTAAAGCTTTTTTATACAAATTTTTTTTAGTAAAAGCTTTTCTTCATTGGAGTAAAAGCTTAATTGATGAATAGGTTGAAATTTCTCAAGCTTTACATAAAAAGCTTTTTAGTTATATAATTTTCATATTACTCCCCTAATTTGATTTAAAAAAACTTTGTGAAAGTTTTTTTACATTGGAGAGAAAACTTTTTTAAAAGTTTTTAACAAAAGGGATTGAGGTGGCATGTTACATCGTGGATGGTTTAGGGGATGAAAATGTAATAAACAAAATATAAGTGGCAAAAGTCAAATATATGTCTATTTTACAATTTTAGCGGTGATGTACAAAAATTTATGGTGCACACATCTTTTACGTAAATCAACGGCGCACGCTAATTCTACGACGATCCAACGGTGGATACCAATTCAACAACCCTATATACAAATCCCCCCTAAAAAATCTCATAAACCCTCGTTATCAGCCAAAAAAGCCCTCACTCTAGGGTTTTATTCATTCACAGTCGCTTACGCAAATCACACAAACACAGGTACTCCTTTTTCATTTTCATACTTCGATTAATCAAATTAAATACATCATATGTATACATATATATGCAACTATATATCATGTATGTTTATATGTGTTTATTGATTATATATGTAATATATATATATAGGATTTGATTTAAGCTGTTACTGAATCTTGTTGTAGTTACCAATCGTTTCGTTTTTTTAGTTTAATTTTAGGTTTTTTTTGTTACTGATTATGGAAGTTGGTTGTGATTCGTTGTATATATATGATGATTGGAAATGATAGAAATTGATGGTGTGATGCTATGTAGTTTGGGGGTTTTGATTTATTGATGATTTGAATTGATGTGTTTTAGGTTACAAGGTCATGGCTTTTTTCAGTAGAGCTCGTGGTATACTAAGTCAGGTTGCTACTAAGCATATGAATCATGAAGTGTCAGTGGCGAGTCCATCTATTTTTCAAATGATTAGATGTATGTCGACGAGCCCGAAGGTCTTCGTTGGAGGTAATGTTTTTATATGCATATGCATATACATATGCTAGCTTGATTGGATTAGTGTGGTGAGTTTTGAAGTCTGTATATATGATGATTTTTGCTGTTTTTTGTTGTTGCAGGATTGGCATGGGCTACAGATGACATGAGCTTGCGAGAAGCTTTTAGCGCGTATGGTGAAGTCCATGAAGGTATGGCTGTTATTTAGTTATGTGGAACAAGAAGCATGTTGTATTTTCTTTAGACGTTGGGAGGAGGTCTGGACATGTGTTATCATATTTGTAATCGTGATAGAATTCAGTAACATGTGATTGGAGTTCTTATTTTTGAATAGGTTTTGAGTTCAGCTTTTTATTTGTACATATTTTCTAGTGTGTGTATACTGCATCTATCAAACTTCTATAATCTTGTATGCAATCCAGTCTCAGTAATGTGATCGAAAAATCATCACAATGTGAAGCCTTTTGATTTAAGGGACTATGATCAGTTTGGAGAGACAACTCTCAAAGATTTTTGAAATAGTTTTTGAAGTCTTTAATTTGTATGACATACCAGGTTGTAACTTAGGTTATTAGTTGCTTGAAGTGGCATTGCATGATTATGTGCTTTTGTGCATATATTATAATGAATCTGATTCTAATTATATCAGAAGATTTTGCATGTACTTGCATATAATGGATTATTTTACTTATGGTTGCTTGGTGACTATGATAAGCTTGGTGTGCTAATCTTTTTCAATTGCCATTATGTATCTTGTTTCATTAATGGATGTTGATGCATGTTACTACCACCTGTATTTAAGTTACTTTTTATGCTAAATCACTCATGCCTTCTTATTGTATGAAACAGCTAGAGTGATCATGGATAGAGAAACTGGCAGGTCCAGAGGTTTCGGCTTTGTTACTTTCGCTGACTCTGAGGCTGCTTCTGCTGCTATCCAGGCGATGGATCAACGGGTATTTATTATCTTCTGTACCTACTTCTTTTTGATGGATGGTTACACTCTGTCTCATGGAATTACAATGTATACTTATAAAGAACTGGTTACTTTATCAAATACTAGTATCAAAGAACTTTA
This sequence comes from Pseudognaphalium luteoalbum, assembly GCA_963422505.1. Lineage (NCBI taxonomy): Eukaryota > Viridiplantae > Streptophyta > Magnoliopsida > Asterales > Asteraceae > Pseudognaphalium > Pseudognaphalium luteoalbum. The sequence continues at coordinate 106,645,359 of OY730197.1, forward strand.
GCTAAGGCAAACCATAAGAATATTTAATAACGAAAGTTCATTTGTAATAGAAGTGGACAGATAAAATGGAGAACTAACTTTATAAATGACTTTGTTCTGAATAAATTTTGCAGGAGTTGCATGGTCGGATGGTGAGAGTTAATTATGCCAATGATAGACCACAAGGTGGTGGCGGTTTCCGGGGAGGTGGTGGTTATGGTGGCGGCGGTTATGGTGGTGGAGGTGGTGGTTATGGTGGAGGAGGTTACGGCGGCGGCGGCGGTTATGGGGGTGGTGGTTATGGGGGTAGCAGTGGTGGCTATGGTGGTGATGCCGCTGTCGGTGGTGATACCTTTGGAAGTGGTGGCTACGGTGGAAATAGTGGCGGTAGTTTTGGGGGTGCTCAAAACTTCGGCGCTGGTGGTGGTGATAGCTTCGCAAATGATAGTGCTGATGCTGGAAGTACTTTTGCTGCTGAAGATGGTCCAGTAGAAGGAAGCTACAGAGACAATGATGAGCCTGATGACTTCGCCAAAAGGGCTTGACTGAGCTTATTGTCAACTGGACTGCTGTTTTGCAGCTTATTATGGTCTTATTTTCAAGTGTTTATTTTCTGGATGTTGAATCTGCTATGTAAAACTTGACTATTACGGTCTCAATCGGGTAAAACTTGATTCATGCTTGTGAGGACAGTTAGTGTTCTTGTGGTTTAGTAGATAAAAAGATTGATTCCCTCTGTTTTGAACATCAACATTTGCTTTAAAGATCCTGTTTTTACTCTTTGTCGCTTCTATCATCTTTTGTGTGTGGCCTTTGAATACTTTCATTAACAATATGCATATGGTAACTGAACACAAGACTACCATGCACAAAAGACTAATATACATACCTCTTAAAAAGTCCAATATGGTATTTGGGGTTGAAGGTTATGTGATCAATCCACAAATTGGAAGCGTGAAGAACGCCCGTATCTTCTTCTATTATGTCCTTTTTTATGCAGCCAGAATACGAATCTGTGGCTTGCAGGTGGTCCAAAGGATACTTGCTCAACGCTCACTTCTATTTTGAATAATCAAGATCTTTCTTTTTCATTTCCTTAGTTTTCTCCCTCTCAACCATCCCTTAAGTCATCTTTATATCTATTTTAATTCCAGAAATCCAATTGTCTGAATCGTGGCCGGTGGTTGACTTGCCATTCACCATCAGCCTTCTCTGGTAAATCTCCCAACGTTGTCAAAGTTTCTTTAATCTCCTTGATCTCATTTCGTCTTCTAAGGAGCTTTTGGTGAGGGGTAGGGATTATGTAGAAATGGCTTTTGAATTCTTATGTTCAATGAAAAGTTTGTTGTGCAGATACGATACGCTTTAGCTGTTCACGATCTTTGCCATTTGGGAAAGGCAAAGTGAGTCTGTTCTGCTTTGAGCTACTGACTGTTGGATATTAAAAGTTGATACAAAACCTATTCAAACGGGGAAAGGCCAGTGCGTTTGTTCTCCTTTGAGCTACTGACTGTTAGATATTAAAGTTGATACAAAACCTAATCAAACATATCCATTTTTGTGTTTTAATTCAAAAGTGCAGTAATTTGCTGTAATAATTCATATAAAAGAAAACAATACTATCATTAACCTAATGTTTACAACAAAATTTATGAGTTTCTCAACTTTCAAATTTCATTCAGAAAACAACACCCTTTGTGCATTCAAAATTGCAGGAGACCCTTTTCTTGCTTTTTCAACAATATGCTTTATCAACAGCTTCTCCATTTCATCTTCATCGAAATCCTGGTCATCTCCACTCGTACCATCACCAGTTCGTGACCCATCATCTCCCATCCTATAAACAGGCGTTCTTTCCACAATTTCTTCATCTGATTCCTCAAACTTTGCAAACTCGTTACAAGCCTCATTATAAGCATCTAAAGCTTCACCTGATAGATTCAAAACAACTGGTTCATCTATAAGGTATTCATCTCCTGCATCACTGCTTGATAATTCTTTCCAAGATTTGTGATTTTGGATTTGTTTGCTTTCGATTTCTGCTTCCAATTCTCTGATACGTTCTTCAAGTTGGGATTGAAGAACCTCGTGTAAGCGCAAGCTCAGTTCTCTCGGAGAAACTGCATAGTTTGCAGAATGAGTTGTACTTGTGCTTCCACTTCCATCTTTATTGGTGTTAGCTTGCCTACCTAGCATGTCAGCCCTTAACTCACCCTGGGAAACACCTAGCTCGAACTCTGGGTCTATCTGCGGAAGGTTAAAGGCTCATGTATATTAGTACTGTGCATCCATATCATTTACAAAATAAGATAGATGGAATTATATAAGTTACATAAAATTATATAAACTAAAGCCTTTAAATTTTTTATAAAATAACGGGTCAAGTGTCTGAAAATGCATCCAACATTCCAACTTTACTCAAACTATTGTATGTATCCAGCTCTAAAAGTTTCAATTATTGCTAGCGTATGAATTTGACCTCTTATACCTTGTAAACAAGTGACTTTTCGACGGTTTTGATGATGTGGCAACATATATGGCTGCCACATCAACCATAAATACCCGGTGACCTGATGATTGACGAAAACGTCATCGAATACATATAATAGAAATAGTTAAAAGTTTAGCACATACGGTAAAAACTGTTAAAGTTGGATATGTACATTATGATTTAGAGCAACGCTTGATCAATTTTCAGGCACTTAACCGGATACTTATTACAAGAATGTACCGCTAGATCGATATAAAATGGAAAACAGTATTCGAGGTATTGCACACAAATAATAGATATATAGTACCAAATATCAGTGTGCCGATTGATTACCTCAACAAGATTGGAAATCTTTCTCTCTAAGGTGGATGAAGTCATATTCAGTTCAAGCATCTCAAGTTCAGCTTCAAGCTCTTCTTCAATTTTCCTAAACGAATCATCTTTTGCCTTCAAGGTAACAGATTCTTTGTTATCATGCTTATCAGAAGCAGAAAACGGTGATCCATAATTGAATGAACCGCCATTTGCTTTTTCTGATTTATGATCATCAATTGTAAGCTCTTGCATGAATAACGAATCTTTCATCTCAAGCTCCTCTTCAAGATCTTGAACCAGATTCTCTTTCTGCTTCAACAAACGATTCAATTTTTCCACCTCAAGTTTATTGGCCATGAAAGAATATAATATACCAAACGACATCCCAAGACAAACAAGTAGTGTTGCACCCGATGATCCTGCCTTTTCTTCTAAAAGTGTTTGCGGCTTATTTTCAACAACATTGTTTGGCATAATAAAAGAGTCGTCACTTGACCTACTAATTACATTACTGCCATCAGTCACAACAAAAGGCCTCACAGTCTGCTTAGAAGGTCTCATTTCAGCATGTTCCGTCTGTAACTGAGCCATAACGCAACTTTCTAACGAGCTTAAAGGTCTAACGGATACACCAAATTTTCGTCTACGTCTAATAGACACTCTACAGGGTTTATTTGGTAATTCAACTATGCCTTCACTTACTCCATCACCACCGATAAAACCTGAAAATAGACTTGATGAAGAAAATACACCACTTCCCTCACAAGTCCCTGTATTCATCCCCTTTTCGCCATTAGAATCGCTTGTAGAAGCCTCACTTTTACCTTCAGAATCATCTTGTTTCATACTTTCTCTCCTTGACAACCTGCGGAAGGGCCATTTCTTGTCGGATGGTTGCTTTGGGGATTCAGGTTCGACCCTTAACGAACCCTCGATCAATGATTCAGACTTAACTGACCCATCAGCCTGCTTAATTTTTTTAAAATGCTGAGCTATATAGCCAGCACCAGCAGCAACTGCAACCATCCATTTATCCATTTTCTCACCCTTCCACAGGGTAACAAATAACTAATCTAACCAATTATCACAACCACAACCCTTAAAGAATGAATACCCCATCAAATTACAAATAAAAACCCTAATTATCGTCTTCTTTCAAACCCTAATCCAAGAATCAAATTTTAACCAAAAACTATCAAAATTAACGATTTTTAACACTAATCAATGCTATATAAAGAAAACCCTTGATACAAACTAAAGAACCCAGGATTTGGTCCAAGAGCGAATAAAGAAAACTTAGATTTCAATCTTAATGAAATCCCATATCAAATAATAAAAAAAGGTTGAAACTTTGAAATTTTGATCAATAACAAAGTAATTATAATAAATGTATATGATGATATGTACCTAACCTCGCATAAATGACTTGATTGCTTTTAATTCTTGGAAAGAAATAAAAACAAGAAGTGCAATGAACTTGGTGAAGCTGGCAAATTGAAAAAATACAACCAAAAAACAAGACTGTATGGTTGAACAGAACTTTGTTAAGTATAAAAAAGAGGGCTAAATAGATAACGATCTTCAACAGAGACAAAAGATTTAAAAAGTTCACTTTTGCACTAATTTTAGTTTATAAGGGCACAAATAAAATACTAGTAGAATCATTTCCCTTTTTTTTTTTTGTCTAGATAAGTTCTCCATCATACCTCAGCTCCAAAATGGTTAAGTAATTAATGGTAATTTAGAGTCTTAGACTCATTAAACAATTTTACCATTTTCACATTTATTTAATGTTTATACATGACCAAAACTACAAATATAGATAATTAGATATTTTCAAATTAAATGTGTTTCATAATTATAATCGCGTTTAATTTATAAGATCCTTATGATCTGTTTTATAGAAAGGTATGTTATACCTTCAATGGTAAAACTTTAATACAGAAATCTAGGTTTGAAAAATGTCTCTTTTAATATTGGAAAATAATAAGTGAGAATAAAATATAAAGTTTAATGCTTTTAATATATATATATATATATATATATATATATATATATATATATATATATATCTATTTTGTACGTTAACAATTCCGAAGTCGTGCCTACTATCTAGAGATAGTTTACTCTAATAATAACTATTTAGACTATGAAATCAAACTGATGATCTAGGAACATAATGCACGAATTATATCTTATTATACTAAAAGAAATTCTAAGTTAATTTTAGAGTTTGAAAATATATCGTCGTCTCGTGTTAGTAAAAGTGTCTACTTTAACTATTTCTACATTTTATTACTTTTTAGTAATTTTCAAATCAAATATCATATCTACCAACTAAATATTTATTATTGATTATAACATTAAAATTGTAATATATTTAGGATAATTCAAAATACTAATGCGCAGTGAGTATGAACGAATGACATATATAAACTATAAAGAATAACATGTGTATATTTTGCACAGTTGCACTTTATGTATTAATTGTACGAATCATCTTGAATTCTTAACCAAATATCTACTTGGTATATTGACCTCATCTCATAACCATCCAAATTTCCATTTCAGCGTTATTAGCTTTTGACATATATTAATTTCTCTAAAAATCGATATTTTATTACCACAAATAATAAGAAAAGAAATTGTGCACGTTACGTGGTAGATAAACTTGGTTCCAGTTGCACATATTTGAAAAAAGTATGTGATTTTTTTATAAGCTTAACATATTCCTTTCAGAATGTCATATATCACATAAGTTTTACTAATAGAAGTTGAGGAGGAAATATTATCAAGTAATACAAATTAGTCCTACTTCTAGGCCTATTTGTAGTACATCATTACTCGATGCACAAAGTATCAAACACTTGAATTATTTTCAGAATCTAACTCGTATTTGTGTTCCAACTTCTTCGTCTATTTATCAGTATCAAACATTCAAACACTTGAATTATTTTCAGAATCTAACTCGTATTTGTGTTACAACTTCTTCATCTTTCTTTGTCCGGTCCCTTTCTATCTTGTCGTGCAACGACAGCAACTCAAACAATCATCAATAAACCTAAAGCAGAACATATTATGATGATCCAAAATGCATTGGGACAAAAGAGAAAAAAGAAGATGCACATGGCTTTGGAATGTAATGATTGGATTATATATATATGCAACCCATAGTTGTCAAAAACATCATCTCAGCCAAACTAACTAATCACCACCAATATTACAACAAACCTAATCAACACTCTTTTCTGTTGGAAAAAAATATCAATTCAGTTCATGCTCAAAAAATAATATAGATAGTTTTGCAGTGATTGAACAATATGCTGCAGTGCATTAGCCATTCAGCATCATACTTATAAGAAAGCCTCACAAAAAGAATAAGAAAAAGTGCTTCTTGCTATTCCAAAGAATTTATCAGGTCTTTGAAATTAAACACTAGCCAATCAGCTTTTGTGGAAACAGCTTCCCGAAGTTGGACACCACCATAACAGATAAACAGGTCAGCGCATCCTGGTTTTCGAGCCTGCAGAAAAAATAATAGTAAATAAATATAATGTAGAGTCTCAACAAGTGCCTTCGAAAAAAGTCTCTAACAGTTGGTCAGCAAACAAAATGATAGATCTTAGTATCATGAAATCTTGAACTTGAACCAGATAGATTTAGATAGACGTGACAGATGGGTGAGTCGGGCAGTTAGGTTACGGATTAAAACATATAGGTTGTTATGAACTGTAACACTTTTTATCTAAAACGATTATTTTGTTTAAATAACTTAAGATTACAATATTACAGCATCTCAACATTAATCTAGCTTTTTTATAAGATGATTTACGCTATTATATGCTACAAATATACACTTCGCGGGTGATTTTCGACTCGTTTGTACTGTTTCCTTTAAAGATAGTTTTTTTTACCCACTAGAGATAGAACATAGCTTGAATAGACCCATCCATAAGCAAATGGGTCAAAATTGTCACCTCTAGTTTTGACTTTTGACTTATTCTCACCTCAAGATCAGTTGCACCATCACCAATCATGACTACCGTCTTGTATCCATGAGCCTGAAAAGTTCACTTTGTGTTACCAATAAAGTATGTTTTAAAACTATTAAAACACATATGATGAGAGACTAACCTTTCTTAATTGTTCAACCGCAGTTGGTTTTCCTCCGCTTCTTGAAGTTGGTTCATTTACATCAAATCCAGCAAATTCACCCGAAGTACTAAAAAGCAGTTGATTAGCGAATATATTTTCAGTTGGTACCCCAAGGATTGATGCAACAGGCTACATACATCATACAAACAGTCAAAAACAAGGCTATAAGAATGTACATAATACTATCTGTTGATAGCACAGTTATGAACCAAAAGAATAAGATCAAACCGTGTATGGTTTAGAATAATAGCAACCAATTTGACCTTAAAGGTCATAGATGCATCTCCACGAGATACAACTTAGCATAAATTAGTAATCAGAATAATCAAGAGAACCTTGAAAGCAATTATTGATTATAGACGACAGCTTACATTGATCATTTGACGAAAACCTCCAGATATAAGATAAACCATTTTACCACTTTCCTTGAGTTTCTGGACCAACTCCTTTATACCAGGAGAAAGCCTACCAATTGAAAAAAAAAAAGTAAACACGAAATAGTAAAAATCACATTGCCTAAACTAATAGTAACATCTTGATAGCTTGAATAATGAATACACATTTAAGGTAGAAAAGCTTGAAGAAGAAATAACATTACTTACGACCAACAAATATTGCAAGTTGCAACTAAATACCATAATACCTTGGGGGATTCTTCTGAAGAAATTCCTGGACTGTTGATAATGAAGGTTTAAAAAGATTGAGTCTGGCAGCTAAGGCTTCCTCAAAAGGTACTGAACCACCCATTGCTCTGCACACGAAGAATTAGATTGACATAAACATTAACCGAAAGCAGAGGCATTTTTAAACTAACCACAAAAGACATTCAACCTAGCAGTCCATTCAGCAACGGCTTTCCCAGCTCCACAAAACTCGGCAAGTTCATCAATGCCTTCATCCACGCACACTGTGCTATCCACATCAAAGCATACAGCATCGGCTTTTTGCCATACATCAAGAACATCTGAGCGTTTAAGAATACTAAAGTTAGAAACAGACTCCATTTTCGATAAAATCAATGTTACATTAACCAGCTTAGTGATACCTTTGGAAGGTAACGTGTTATCAAATCGGCCTAATGAGGAGGCTGCTAGTGGCTTAATAGAGCCGGCTTTTGAGTTAGATGATGTGGCAGGTCCCATCATCCTTATTGGACCATAAAACACTCTTCTTTTGCTTGACGTATGTGTAGGAAATAGGGAGGTGTTCTCTTGACTACTGTAAGAACGAACAGGAATTATTCGTGAACTGACCAATCCTTCCATCAAAATTATCTGGCATCAGAAAATAAGAACACTTAGAATTAGGCTCAAAGTTGTAAATTTCCCCTTTTGAAACTGGAATTGAGTAATATATGTATCTTTAAGCTTGTTATGATAGACGATGTATAAGAGCTTTCTGTTACATTATGTACTCTGCTTCCAAACTGCTATTCCAAAGATTTGTATCCAAAAACACATTTGTAAACATACATGGAAGTTTCTCAAAGATACGTCAACCATATGCCCAATCGGCCAAAAAGTAACTAATGATGGATGATTGATAAATTTATAAACACATTTACTAAACAGAAGTAATTCAACACTTTTTCAAAAAAGATATATTTGATTAGAATCATGGAAAAATTGAATCTATATGGTGAAAATCTGTAGCATAACAAAGACTGTACACCACAACTTTAATGCTAATATGGTTATTTAAGGGTTAAAGCTACGGATTCGGAATGAACTTTCACTTTTGAACCGAGTTAGGTAGCGAACCTATTTTATTACTAACGCAAGTAATGAACTTCCAAATTTTGTGTCGAGTTAGTAGATTAACTTTTTTAAACCGGTCTAATTTTGAAAATGCTGACATGTAATGGACAACACATCTCATTAGCGTTATGTTGCTGCCATGTTAGTGGAATATATTTACACGTAAGCTTCCATGTTTTGAACACAAATGAGATGGTAGCTCCGTGCACCTCATTTCATTAAACCGATATCAGTCTTACTATTTTGTGCATTTCGATGACTACCTCTTCTGCACTACATAGATAACTAGCTTTCATTTCAAACTCAACTAGCCTTAGCTTTCAAATCCAAACAATTCAGATAAAAACATCAGCAAATTCATACTATAAAACCACTTATAACTAACAAATTCAACAAAAAACACAAAAATCAAATACCTTAAGAGATTATATACCACCAGTACCCTTATAAATCAAGCGTCCAACGCCCTTAGTTGTAGGAGTAGAAGAGTAATGCCGATAACAATCACCGTAATCTGCATTTCATAACTTCAATTTGATTAACGATCATAATCACCGTAATATGCATTTCATAAACACAATTTTACTTTCTGTTATATTCAACAGTGGTGGAAGTACCACCGTAGACGGTTCAACGGTGGTGGAAGTAGCGTCAGTGGTTAACGGTAAGGACTGAATCGTCGCCGGTGAAAGTTAGTGGTCTCCAATGAAAGCAGTGGTGGCCAGAGATGATGATCGTGAGAGGGAGGAAGAAATAAAAATGGGATCACAGAATGGATTTGGTATGTGTTTAAAGCCCGAACAAGAGAAACGGTAACAGCCATGTATCGAGCATTTCTTCATATATGTATAAAATACAAAGTGATAAAAAAAATTCTAACTTGCGGGAGGGAATCGTAGCAGATTAATGCAGTCCGACGTCGGTGGGTTGAGGTCACCGGAGGTGGAAGAGAGTGGAAGCTTATGTGTATGTACTTTGGTGTTGATTGTTTGGGTTACCGGAAAAGTCGCCGGAGAATAGTTCAGGCTTACGTGTACAACCAGCGCAAAGATTAAAATAACATTGAATTGAATCAAATTAACAAAATAAATAAGCATATCATATCTTCAAAACAAAACCCTAGAACAAGCATTCAGATTGTGAACACTTAAAAACTTATGAACTAAAATCTGTTAAAAGTAATGGAAGTGAATATAATGACTTAAAAAAAATGACACCCAGAAATCAAAATCAAAACTTGAGGATGAAAGGTTCTTACTTGGAAGCTTTGAAGAATGAAGTTGTTGTTAGAGTTCTTGAGTAATTATGCTTCAAGAGAAACACAAAGAAAGGCTTTGATACAACGCAAAGATTGTAATTTTTATTATGTTCCTGTGATTCAAATGTGAATCTGTTTTGGGTCCTATCAAAAGTTAGTTTATTAGATACGATGCTTTGAGCATTTGTGATTTTGAAGTTTTGGGAATTTATTAGGTAAATTTTGGATCTCACCAACCATCGGCAGTAGTGGACTAATGGTTGTTGAAGACGAATAGGGAAAGATCTGCAGGTCGTGGGTACGGATATACAAACCTGACACGTTTGTGCGAGTATTTTCAACACGAAATTCGTGAATATTTGTTAGCGGGTATATTTTTACACCTGTACTTGAACCCACGTATACAAACCCGCGGTTTATAAAGAATACAAATATTTTATCAAATAATCAAAGATTTTATATAATTATATTTTAAAAAGCTGTTTAAAATAAACGAATCGTAATTTTAAGCAAATTAAACTGTTTGAAGTTAAAACGTACGAATTAATAGTTCGATAACTATCAATTTATTTGATATTGTTTTCTTGATTGTTTTACAAATTTTCTAATTAAAACATGAATTTTATACTTCTTATTCTCTATATGAATAGTTTGATTAAATATTTTTAAAATTGACCATTATATATACACTAGTAAATATCCCGCGTAAAGCGGCAGATAGTTCTAAGCGGTTGAACGTTTGTCAGTTTAAGTTATTTGTTATTCAGATCAATCAATCAATACAACATCTGCCTTTCTATAACCTAAATTACATATAGTGTTCACGTATTTTAAATTGGTTGAAAATTAATTTTATATACTTAGAAACTTTATTGATTATGGAATGTGCATTAAATATATGAGGGGCATGAAAGTCATTTCTGATATTACTTTTGTAAGGTATTAAGCAATAAGCCTAAATGCTTTATAATGGAGTATAGATATAGATATGTATGTGATAAATTTTACAAATCCACTTGTAGTAACTATAATGTGTTATATAGTAGGTTCATGGGTTAGGGTTACCCGCGAGTAAAAGTTCATACCTATCGCCCACCCGTAACCCGCCAACGGGTAAAAGTTCATACCCATCACCCGTCCGTGGATAAATTTTTGCAAGTTTTTCCCGCCCACGATGGACGGGTACCCATGGGTTGCGGGTTTTTTCCCACCCGTTGTCATCCCTATCTTGGACCTTATTTGATTTGCTCATTGCTTATTGTTTATAAGCAAATAAGCTAGAAATTTGTAGCTTATTTTGAGTCCTCTCACAAAGAACCAAAAATGAGCAAATAAGCTTCACATAATAGGCTTATCCAAATACTTTTAGTTAAGTTTATTAAGCCAACAAGCAATCAAAATAAACCCCTCAAACATCCTCTAAACTTTTCAGTCAATGTGATGGGTCATAGTTTGATCGTGTAAAAATTTTAAGAATAAAAAATAGAAAGAAAGATAAAGCATAAAAAAAATGTCATAATCGGCAATCGTAGAGATTTAAGTATTTAACTAGTTAGGGTTTACATTATTCATAAATTTTTAGCGATACATCACTTATATTAATTGGTCTATATAGTAAAACAATTTAAACATGACTAATGATGGATGGTTTAATTTGGTGATGTACAACTCACAACCCGTGATCAATTTTCTAAAATATTGAATGAAAAGAGATAAATTAAAGTCGAAACCGGTGATAAGCTTTTCTTAATTTGTTCTTTTCCAATCAATATTTTTTAAAATTCATCGAGAAATATTAAACGATTAAATATATATGTTACTTATAAAAAAAATTGTATTTGGTGATTATTCGTCTTTTGTGTAATTTCACGTAAAACACGTGCATAATTTGATTACAAATTTAAAGTTTGATGTCGTAGTTTAAAATATTAAGGTTGTGTACCTTAAACCAAAATATATGAAAAAAATAGTAGTATATTTTTTCTCTTTTTTCTCTTTTGTAAGTTAGTGATAAGAAGAGATAGGTGAATCACCTAACCATGGCTATTTAATGATTTTTCAATCTGGTGTTTGAAACTTAAATGATTAAATGATTGTTTAATTTACGATTATAAACAAGTAAAGGTAATTGTAACACCCCGTATTTTCGACTAAATTATAAAAGTAATTTGCATGCATTTTTAGGTTAATTCCCTAATTTAGAGTGAATTCACAACACATTTTAGAGATAAGTCTAGCAAAGTCCAACTAGTTAATACGCGTAGTATTACTTATTTATAATTAGTTGTAATTACATACAAAACAATTGGAACAAATGCGACAAAAATATACGACTATTGGTGAACAAAATTATTTAATAATATGAGGTTATTAGATAACGTTATTAACTATTAACTATTATGTCGATAATATTTACAAAGTATTGTGTAAACTGAAACAACTCGAAACACATCCGTAAAACTAAAATAAAATAAATTATAATTTTAGAACCCAATTAAATTATTTTCATAAAATATTTCAACCAAAAATATAATCGACAACTTATTTAAAAATATATTGCTTTAAAACATTTTACAGTTAACGATCGGATAAACGAACACGGATTAAATACCACAAAATTTGGGGCAAAACTCCCCTCCCTTTGGCACCAAAACCGGCCCAACCCCACCCCCACCCAAACTCATTCTTTCATTTTCATTTCACTAAAAACCCACACTTCTCTCTCTCTCTCTCTCAAAACCCACCATCACCACCACAAACAACCCAAAAACTACCACTAAAACTCATCAAATCGACTAGCTCCTTTGGAAGAAAACGACCATGACGAGCTCTACACTTCCATCTTTTCGGATTTCTCTCGCGACAACTTTGTAAGAACCCGAAACTTCCGAAAACTCTTAGATTTCGTTATTTCCTTGATATTTCGAGTGTAAAATACATAATACACCATGTATTAGTGTTACATTAACTTATTATGTCCAAAAACCCCTTTAAAAATGCTTTAGAAATCGAAATCTGCACAAAAATCGCGAACAGCGAGTTTCGCGAGTTGAGATTCAATCTCAACTCGCGGGGCAATCTCAACTCGCGAGACAATCTCAACTCGCAGGGCAATCTCAACTTGCGGGGCAATCTCAACTCACGGGGCAATCTCAACTCGCAGTCAACTTTGGTCAACATTTTTCAGCAGTTCATAATATAATGTAAATGTTTACCAAAAGATAATAATTTGACATTAAGTTTAAAAATGATATAAAAACTTGATTTCAATAATAAAAGTACTATTTACAAACACTTTGAACATAATTTGGTTGCGTGAATATTAGCATTGATGGTCAAACTTAGACATCCACATACTTATTAAATCTCATAGCCGTTAAGAGATTTCGGACTAGACTTGGGCTTTAGGCTTTGCTAGCACTCACACTTTACTTAACTCATCAGGTGAGTTCACAGCCCCACTTTAACTGTTTTACCGCTTTCAACTTGGGTTGAGAAACATAGTCAACTGCTTTATTGATTGCCATAACTGCTTTTACTTACATGATTGTATACTTGTTTTACTCGAACGATTAGAGTACTTTAAACTGTTGAACTCTTACACAAAATTGGCATTTATGAAACAACATTTTCATACTATAAACTTGTTAAATTTTATTTGGTAAACCGGAGAAAGACCGGTACTTTTTATGTAAACGTTGGAGAACGACCAACAACGTATTTTAGTGCCAGAGAACGACTGACCAAGTTGGATGGGAGAACGACCCGTGCGTGTTTAGACCAGAGAACGACCGGTACTGTGTTTCGCTGGAGAATGACCAACAGTGTTTAGTGTCAGAGAACGACTGACCAAGTTGAACGGGAGAACGACCCGTGCGTGTTTAGACTGGAGAACGACCGGTACCGTGTTTCGCTGGAGAACGACCAGCAGTGTTTATTGCCAGAGAACGACTGGCCGAGTTGGACGGGAGAACGACCCGTGCGTCTTTAGACCGGAGAACGACCGGTACTGTTTTGGAAACGCTGGAGAACAACCAACAACGTATTTCAAACTGTGTTTTGGGTAACATCCCACGTAAACTGTGTTTTGGGTAACATCCCACGTAAACTATATTTTGGGTAACATCCCAACCGAACTATATTTGGATAACATTCCACAACACGTTTACTTAACTATTATGACAACAACTTTTTACGAACGTACTTGGTTTAACGAACTGTACTTACAAATTTAAAGCCTGTGAATTCACTCAACCTCGTTGTTGACTTTTTACTATATTTTTCAGGGAATTAGCAGCACACATAAGGACCGCCTGCACATATGGAACTTAGGCGACCCTCGAGCTTTAGGATGCCAACTTTTGACAATGGAATTTCTTTAGTATAACTAAAAGCGTTTTAGTCATATTTCTGAAATCTACTTTTGTAAAACAATAATTACTTTTATACGATTCGGTGAATCGTCAACTTTTGTAAATTATTAACTTTGGCATCTTAATATTGATGTTCTGTTGTAATCATAATACGTATGCATGTACATTGTTGGTGTCATTACCCACATACTTAACTAAATGCTTCCGTTAAACAAAATCATCGAATTTAGGGGTGTGACAGTAATTTAGTAAGAGTGGGGTTCAAATGAGAATAAGAATTTGTGTAAGAATGAGGGAACCAATGATATCATGTCATGTGTACAAATAGAATGTTCCACATGTACAAAACTCATTTACCCCCAACATCAATTATCTCACAAACGACAAATCGAAACTTATAAAAATTGCATCATTAAATTCAGCGTTTTATCCTCTTCGATTTGCCGTACCTCAAGGCATACTTTTGACAACTTTTTTTCCCTTCATTTCTTGATAGGTTTTACAAATTAGTAACACGCGTGTTAGTGTTGCGTTTAGGGTTTAGGGTTTGGGGGTTAAGGTTTGAGGTTTGAGTTTCTCCCCGAAACCCAAACCTCAAACCCTAACCCCTCAACCCTAAACCCTAAATGCTTTACGAAACTCTAAACCCTAAATCATACTAAACCCTACTAAACCCCAAACCCTACTAAAACCTAACCCTAACCTTAAACCCGAACCTTAACCACAAATTAAATGTATAGCCAATCAATAACACATGTGTTACTAATTTGTAAAATTCATCAAAAAATGAAAGGAAAAAAAAAGTTATCGAAAGTATGCCTTGAGGGACGACAAATCGAAGAGGAGAAAACGCTGAATTTTATGGTGCAATTTTCATGATTTTTTTGACTTATCATTTGTGAGATATTTAATTTTTTAAAAAGTGGATGAGAGAGAATAAAGTGACACCCAAAAATCTGTTGGTTCCCTTATTCTCACTTAAAGTTGGTGTACCATTTGAACCTTACTCAATTAAGTAATAGTCTAGGTTATAAATATTAAACCATAAAGACGGCATCAAAATTTATAGCGGTTGGGGTTCTTGTTAAATAATGCACGTTAATCCACTCCTTGATTACGTGATTCGGGATTTGTTCATCAAGATCCAAACATTTTTACCGGTAGGTATGGAAACTATTCATAGTGTTGTTTCTACTTCAATAAGAAACCAACACTACTCTTCTTTATCACAAAGAAGATCATATAAATAAACTCAAGCGTCCAACACACTTGGGAGTTACACAAACTAACTTACATAATAAGAAGCCTAGCAACTAACTCAAACACTTTCTCATTCAATATGGAAGTAAACAAATATATCTTCGTACACCAGTATGTAAGTTCACAAGACACGGAGCTGGCCCGCATAATTTAGTGGCTTTGTACGATAGAAGAAAAAAAAAACTCTTTAAACACGAAATTTTAAATATATATGGCGTAATATAAATATGAGGGACAGGTGTCCAAGTTTCTAGTTATTAATGTTTATCATATGACATCAAATTTACAACTTATAATATAAAGTATTCAAAATTATAATTGAATAATTAAACTAATATGACATAAAGATGAAATTGATTAAAAATTATCATTAATAAAATTATCATGGGACATTGGCAACGGATATATAAAATATTGGGCTGATGGGCTTATTTTAGTTTTTAGGATGGACTAGAGGTATGTATACATATATACATTTTATACATAAAAAAATGGTCCCTTTCTCAGACCTTGGCACTGTTCATTGGCCAAGCATGCCTCTCCAAAGGTCGGTCCTCAAGTCACAACACACGATGACACGAATGCTTCTGAGTTCACATAAAGAGCACCTTCCTGGCTTCTTCACACACCTATAGAGATCATTTCAATTATGGGCAACTCTTTTTAGCTGAGAAGGTTCGAATGGATTATTCATTCAACTCTAATCCATCTCTAGAAAATGGAATTTAAGGATGACAAAAAAAGTTTAAAAGTTTTGGAGTTTTATTGAGCCTTGTACTATCTAGTTAATCTGGTCGAATAGGAACGAAGTTGTTTTCAGAGTAAAATTCTTGTGCCTGGCATCTATAGTTCCGACCATCAAGATGAAAGTATTTGTATAAGCATCCAAGTACACTCGGATACGTGACGTGTCTACCTTTTTAATGCTATATATGAGAGCAACAATATTGGTGCTTTTACTACAGTGTCGTAATGTTCGATTTATTCTTGCAAAATGTTGATAACCGACAAATATATTGTCAATATGGTGTAGGATTTATGTTTTATTATTTCGTGTATTTCCCTTCCAATGTTCCAATGATAAAAAAAATAAAAGGAAAATTATGACATGTGTAGTTACAGAAAACTTGCATACTTTACCAAGAAATTTTAGTAAGAAGCTTAGACAACTAGAAAGTTTGTTTAAAATATGAGTTTTCTAGAAAACTTTTATAATAGAAGTATAATTCTTGTTTTCTTTTAATAACAAAAAAGTTAAAAATTACTTTTTATAATTATATAAGTTTTCAATTTATATTATTTTTTTTATAAAAAAATGAAACTTCATCCTCACATTTGAAAGCATTAACAAATTGACTATGTCTATGGTAGAGTTGGCAATTACCGACACGAGTCGAAACCCGACACTAAACTGATTCAAAAATAAGCAGGTGGGGTCGAGGTTTTTTGAATAGGGAATCGTCAACCTGAAACCATCGACCTGCTATTTTCTGGGTCGGGTTTGGGTCACCAAATGAGTTTTTGGGTTAGCCCGACAACCCGAATAACTTATAAATGTAGTTATTAATTTAATAAATCAAAGAGTATAGATGTTTTATTATTAGATTTTGATGAACATTATAGGTAATATGATTGTTCAGAATTTTATAAACACTTTTATGTTTCTTAGTGACGAATTATAAATTTAGAGATTGACATGTATGACTTATTTTAACCGAAATGGACCCGTTAACTAAAAATGACATGAAAACATCTTGATTTAATTAATAAGCAGGTAACTTGGGTTGGGTGAGGTTAGGTCATAGTTAGGTTAGGTTGAATTACTCAAACAATTAGAGGTTAGGTCAGAGTTAGGTTGGGTTGAATTACTTTTGAATTTTGACCCGCATACTCGATAATACTAGCAGTTCAACCCGACCCAACCCGAATTGACACCCATAATCTATGGGGCGAAATACTACTTATTCACTAGAAAAACTGAAAAAAAATAATAATACTAATTACATATACTTACATAGACTTAAACCTAAAATTTGACCTAGTTTTTTTAATTGATCGATTGATTTCTTTTTCTCTTAATTTCATCCGGTAAATGTTTCATAACATATCAATTTGAAAAATGATTGGTGGACCTAATTTGGTAAGACTAAAAGTGGACTTAAAGATATGATTAGTTGGTTTGAAAAAATGATTGAATGTGATTAAGAGAGGAAAAAAACTTAACCAATCAAAAAATTAGGCTCTATATTTAGTCACATGTACGGGTCAATCAACATTTAAAAAAAAATTGTAGAATTTTTTCCGTGTTTAGAAAGTAACGTTAGTTTTAATTGCGTTAAATATACTCCTACAAATAAGTGAATACGGAGTAACTCTGTTTACTGTATTATTTTTTAGGGAGTAATTATAATAGTTACATAATAACCCCCTGCTAACAACATACCAGAAGATCAAAACCCTAGCTGACGACCGTACACCGGCGATTACACAAACAATGACGTCGCCGGAGAAGCGATGCTTATACGAAGTCCTCGGTCTCCACCGTGATTGCACCGCCGACGAAATCCGATCAGCCTACCGTAAGCTCGCTCTCCAACGCCACCCCGACAAGCTCATCAAATCCGGCGTTACCGAAGCCGAAGCCACTGCTTCTTTCCAAGAGCTCGTTAACGCTTACGAAGTCCTCTCCGACACGCGCGAACGCGCATGGTACGATTCTCACCGCTCTCAAATCCTATTTTCCGGTAGCAATTCATCATCCGGGTCCGCTGTTGTTCCTGATTTGTTTAGTTATTTCTCAAATTCGGTATTTTCTGGATTTACTGATAAAGGTAAGGGTTTCTATAAGGTTTACAGTGATGTGTTTGATAGAATTTATCGAAACGAATTGAATTTTGCGAAGACGTTAGGGTTAGGTAATGTGGTGAAAGAGGCACCGTTAATGGGGAATTTGGATAGTCCTTATGCGCAAGTGAATGCGTTTTACGGTTATTGGTTGGGGTTTGTGACTGTGATGGATTTTGTTTGGGCTGACGAGTATGATGTAATGTCGGGACCGAATAGGAAGTCGAGGAGGTTAATGGAGGAGGAGAATAAGAAGATTAGGAAGAAGGCGAAACGAGAGTATAATGAGACAGTTAGAGGTTTAGCGGAGTTTGCGAAGAAGAGGGATAAGAGAGTGATTGATATGCAGATGAAGAGGAATGAGGAGATTGAGAAGAAGAAAGAGGAAGAGAGGAAGAAGAAGTTGGAGTTAGCGAGAGCAAAAGCGGAGAGAGCGAGGGTTTACGAGGAGCCGGAGTGGGCGAAGGTGGAAGATGAGGTGGAAGATGAGGTGGTGGAAGAGGTGGAAAGTGAGAGGAAGAATGAGTTGTATTGTGTTGCGTGCGGGAAGAAGTTTAAAAGTGATAAACAATGGAAGAATCATGAGCAGTCTAAGAAGCATAAGGAGAAGGTTGCGGAGTTGAGGGAAGCTTTTGGTGAAGAAGGTGGGGAAAGTGAAGATGATGATGATGAGGTTTTGGGTGATGGTGATGAATTTGTGTCTGGTGATGAATTTGTGTCTGCTGATGAAATTGAGAAGTTGAAAGAAGAGTTTGAAGGTGTTGAAATTGAGAAGGAAGAAAGCGATGATGATCAAGAAAGGGAATTGGAGGAGGAATTTGTTGATGTTGATAATGGTGGAAAGGGGGAGGGTGACAATGAAAATGATGATAACGATGAGGATGAGGATGAGGATGACGAGGATAGTGTTTTAAAAGCCATGTTAAAGAATAGGAAAAAAATTGGAACGACTAAGAAGCCAAAGGCAAAGAACGTTTATGTTGAAGTTGAAGATGAAGAGGTAGATTTGATGGAGTATAATAATGTGAAAGGGAGAAGAAATAGGAGAGGTAGGACGGATACAGTTAAAAGAGATGAAGATGAAGAGCAGGTAAAAATTGATAAACCAGAAATTAGTAGCAATGTTGAGTTAGATGAGAAGTGCGATGATGGTACCAATTTTGAGGAACCATCATCATCTAAACCTTGTGCAGACGATGTGAAGGTTGGTGGTGTAAAGAATAAGGTGTCAAAGCAAGCTCCTGCAGTGAAAGTTTCCAGTAAAAAGGAGGTGAATTCTAAACTGAAAAATCCTTCCAAAGGGAAGAAACAGAAGGTACATTACTATCAATTAAGGCCTTTCTTATGTTATTGTTACCGATATGTTTATAGGCTAATGCAGTGTGCATGTTATAACTTTAAAGCTGTATTATTTTAGTTTATTGAGACAGTGAAATAGTTTTCTATGGAATGTTTGGTTTGACCACAGGCAACGTCAAGAAGTTCTGGGCATGAATGTGATACTTGTGGAGTTGACTTTGATTCAAGGTAATTACAACATGTTGATGGTAACATTTTGTGTTTTCTTACCTCTATATTTGTACTTGGGCTTATTATGGTTGCTTGCTTATGTGGCAGGAACAAATTACATAAACATTTGAGTGACACGGGTCACGGCACACTGAAATCACGATGACATGAAGGAAACTGAAGTTTACTTTAAAGTATAAACAACTATTTCTAGAGTGATTTGTCCGAGGGCTTCTATGGTACATCTGTGTAAGGTTGTTTTGTAGAGTTGGATTCTATATATTGGTGATATCATTTTTGCAAGTGATAGGATGCTAAGTGCATGTAGTTGTAGTTATACATACACATTTGGGTACATCCCCTGATCTCGGTGATCAATAAACATCAATGTTCATTTGAAATTTTCTTTATCTGTATTCGCTATAGAATGGTAATCATTTTGACAGTGTGTTTACATGTATGATGGAAAGTTACCAACTGTCATGTTTTTTTTTTTGAAAGGCTACCAACTGTCATGCTAATGGTAACATTTTCTTAAAATTATGTGCTACAACTGTGTCTTGCCCATTCCTTTGTCTGTAACTCATCCCACCTTTATATCTTCATATAAATTGGCTTTATAGGTTATAACTGGTTGACTTCAAATTCATACATGACAACTCCTGTGCTGTAACAAATGTCAGAGAGTTGGAACCAAGTGAAAATAAGGAAGTTGTCATTGCCTGGACATTTCGTTATGTCTGTAAGTTGCAAGCAGATTGCAACCTAAACTCCCAGTACTACCTGGTTCAAACTAGTTGAGTCTGCAAATATGAATTATGAAACATTTTTGCGTATCAAATAGACTGATACCAAATGCGCATAACCAACAATTCTAGAGAGATTTGATAACTTCAATACAAATATACCATCGACTACATGTCTACACTGTATTTCTAATTAATTCATGTTAATCGTAAACAAATTTTCACCCAAAAGACTTTCACACTCCTGTCAGCTATGGAGTTTAAAAGAAGTCTCAATTGGACACCACAAATCACACACATCAATCAGAAGAATTACTAAAATAAGTTATTTAAGCAACTAATTTCTAAAGAATATACATATGATAAAGGTTGGGATCATAATGGTTTAGTAGCAGCTTCCTGTATGTAAGCAATGGCTTCATCATTTGACAGTTGTTTTCCTTGTACAAGTCCTCTAACCAAAGTATCCACATATTCTTTAGCTGGTGCACGAATTGGTATCTTTCCAGATTTAAATCCCTCAACATAAGCATGAGGACACCTGCATTTCAAAGCAAAATGGTTTTAGTGCACACACTGTTACTGGAAAAAGATTTTACATTTCTAGGAAAATATGCTTACGTCATTGTTATAATTGGAATATCATTCTCCTTTCCCAAGTAAAGAACATTATGGTACCAACCGTCCTGAACAAACCAAAACTTGTTAACATTAGCACATTCGGATTTGAAAACTGTTCGACTCTCGAAAGTCATCTCATAGAAGCTGTACCTTGAGAGCCTCCAAAGAAACATTGTTTTCATGTTCAATTGAGTCCAAAGCATCTAGATCAAAGAAAGGAGAACTTGTGTCCACACACCTATTCTCTTGAAGCAGAACATCATTAAACTGTTCAAGACTGCACAAAATGGCAAATCAAATTCAATGCGAGATAAAAATAAAAAAAAAAACTAACGAAACCAAAATTGTGAATTCAAATTGAAGGTTACATACGTGATCCTATAGAGGCACATGAATGTTTTCTCTTGATTGTTAATTTCAGGATTCAGAAAAGCAACCCCTCCAGGACCCCAAGTAACTGTACTCTCTTGACCAAAGAATAAACGGTGAGGAGCGGTCTTCCACAAGACCCCCTTCGGCTGGCTTTTATCCACAGCTCCTCTACATGGCTTTCGCATGCCTTCTGCCTACGAATTTGGTTTAAAGGGTAAATGGGCAATTTTATTTTAATCCTAGATAATCAATACATGATACTGATTTTTCGACTCCGAGATAATGTAATGATCAGAAGCATAATTATTGCCTGTCTCGTCATTAAAAACTAAATATTACGACTCTAAGTCGGACAATAATAAGATAACTAGTTCCAAAACGCAAATACAATGTTCACTAAATATCAGCAATACCACCTTCTTCTTCATTAAGACTATGCCGTTGTTGAGTAATAACAGAGCTAGATTTTTTGAACATGGAAATGTGGAATAATATAATGGCATGTGTTTGCATGCATAAGGAAATTCACATTCTCATCTCCTTCATGGGGTTCAAATTACAGTTAAGCACAGCATTATGCATGGATCTATAATTCTATATTACCTGGCCACCTTCTATATAACAGCGAAATCTTGACTCGCTCATGTTTGATCCAAAAGAGGCATACCAAACATCAATTTTCGACAACTCAGATCTCCAGGGTTGAGAAGAAGCAGCGGTAACTTGATCTAGATTTAGTTTTGAAAGTAAATATATTAAAGTAATACATAAAAAAAAAAAAAAGACAATGGAAGCAGATTATAGAATCCAACCTGCACCATGAAAATCTTCACTAAGTTTCAGTTTTGAAAGCGGAATCGTAACATCCTCCTCTGATAATAGATTAGAACCATCATCATATTCTTCATCTGATTGTGAGCTATATATCTACAAGCACAAGATGAACATAATAAAGTTCAGGAAACTAAGGAAATCAAATGTAGTCATGGTTTGAAACATATATGACAAGTTATAACAAAACATGAAAAGAAAAGAAAAAGAAAAAAAAAACAGAAAAAGATTTACCGCAAGTCGAGGGGTCACTTTACTGATCATTTTCTCAGGCAATTTCTCTGCAAGTACTGGCCAGTATATACCCAATTCCTCACGAACCTGAACATATGCAAGTTATGCCTCAGTATGACAAATATTTATATTTATATGAAATAAAAGGATATTGTGACAAACATTACCGCTTTGATCACTCTCCATGTGGATTCAAATGGATGAACCTCGATGGATTCATCAATAGGTTTGTCTTCTAGTAACACTTCCACACAAGCAAGTACTGAATTTGCCAAGGACTTGAGATTGTACCCTCCTTCCAACGCCATAATAATTTTTCCGCTGCTAAACTCCGTCAACTAGATAAAGCATCAAGCACCACTAATACCATTAACATACTGGTTGCAGTAAGTTCTTAACTTTAAACCTCAGACACTTTTTTATCACTTAAATTATATAAGTATGATATTCATGTAAACTGATAAAACATTCCTTGATTCATGGACTCTAACCTTTTTCAACATTCTAGAATAACCATTTGGTGTGATACAGCAGCCGCCAAGAGGATCACCAATGGCTGCTTAAGAATACAATTAAGTAAATGTTACACTAGTAAACTCATAGCACACTTATTATTCAAACATAGCCGCATTGAATAATGGTGAAACATGGTAATAAATCTTATGACTTGGACTGCAATTCAGAGTTTAATAAATAATCATAAACGATAATCTCGGTAGACTTTTTTGTGTTCAATGACAGTTAGTAGAGCTGACCTGCATCAAATCCTGCTGAGATTATAATTATGTCAGGGTTAAATTCTCTAGCAACTGGGATCAGGATATGGTCCCAAACTGCGATATAATCTGCATCTCCACATTGACCATTCTCCCAGGGGACATTAATGTTATACCCCAAACCTGGCCCCTCACCCATCATGAAATGTGAACCATCGTCGCCCATAGGATAAAAACTCCCATACTCGTGCCTGCACATTTGCAATGTTTAACTATATTCATGACACAGATTTGTGTGTTTACAAAAGGTAAATCACGTGTCTTACCTGTGAACAGAGAAGAACAGCACTTGCGAGTCCTTCCAGAACATCTTTTGAGTACCATTTCCATGATGGACGTCCCAATCAACTATTAATATCTTGTTAATACCTAATTCCTAAAACATAACAAGATTAACCTAGTTAATAACTCATTGTAGTAAATTGTTTCTTTAACAACTGTATATTTAATCAAGCATTGGTACACACATGATTAATATAAAAGCTCCTATAGCTCTCACTTTTTGGTTAAGGAGAAAGCTGGTTGCAATTGCAACATTGTTGTATAGGCAGAATCCCATCGGTTCACTGTTCTCTGCATGGTGTCCCGGCGGTCTAACAATAGCAAAAGCGGAGTTTAATTCCCCTTTTGCAACTTTTTCAGCAGCCTGTTAAAAATTCGTCTATTACTTTTTTTAGTTGAGTAAGGATACAAAACATGACCATTGTAAAACAATACCTTTATTTTATCATCAACCAAAGGATACCATTATACCACATGACAGTTAATCGAAAACGTAGTCTGGTGAATGTGATATATACTGATTTGAGGGCTTACCTCAAGAACAGAACCAGCAGCAAGATAAGCAGATTCTGATGAACCTTCATTAAAATAAATCGAATTGTAGTTTGCAGCCACCCTGTTTCTTTGTGAGGCTGTCCTTTTGGAGCTAATAGTCTTGATTAAATTAATATGATTACTGGTATGGACTGCAGCTATATATTTATCTTCCGCTTCTTTTGCATTAAACACCACACATCTGAACCCAATTTAACATTCAATTTAAATCAACAACACGTCACAAAATTGATTTAACCATATATTTGAGTTCGATTCATGAGGGATCATTTCCCTTATCATCAGACATTACTATACACAAAGGAGAAGGTTCAAATGAGAACCAACAACAGGATGAGCACCATGAGAATCAAACAATTACGTGTTAAATCACATTTTAATTAACTCCATTCACATGTGAATATCGGTGGGGGTTCAGTATGAGAACCTCAAAGGTTAGAAGTCCCAAAACAAGGTGTAAAAACACATTTGTTCACTTGTGAACGGTTGGACACGTGAACGAATAAAAAATACATGAGTTATAACATGTAATCTTGAGATTCTCACAGTTCTTTGCCTTTTGTTGGTTCTCATTTGCCCCTACTGTTGTTCGGTTCTCTCTTTTTTCCTAGTTAATTTTTTATCTTTCTTTTTATTTCAAACTGATTCAAAAGATGCACGAATACAAATACTATCAGCAATATTGTAGCAACTAATTTGCACCATAATATACAAGTGTTCATGTCACACCTAGAACTTACTAGCTACAAAACTCATAAAAGTATAAACTTAAAAAAATAAATTATAATTCAATAACAAACTGATGACAATTTATCACAATCTAACACTACAATATCCAATTGAGAAAACCAGCTGAAATTGACATCGCAAACAAGCTTACAAGTCACGATCACATGAACTGAATGTATCGATTGTGTAAAAAATAATAATAATAATAACTCACTTATCAGTAATTCCAGCAGAAAGGAGTTTGTTCCAAATGGCGCGAATACGATTAGGGTTTTCGGGATGAGTTTCATGGTTAGGTGTTGAGTGCTTACACATACGTTCATCGTAGACCAATCCAACACGACGTCGTTGAGCAGATAACGATGTTGATGATGAAGAAAGTTGACCTCCA
Organism: Pseudognaphalium luteoalbum; assembly: GCA_963422505.1. NCBI lineage: Eukaryota > Viridiplantae > Streptophyta > Magnoliopsida > Asterales > Asteraceae > Pseudognaphalium > Pseudognaphalium luteoalbum. Next base: position 106,670,837 of record OY730197.1, read on the forward strand.
ATTTCATTCGTGTGATCGCCCATCGATTAGGAAATAGAGAGTGAGTAAATGAGTGAGTGAGGGTTTGAAATTTGAAAGAAAATTATACTATGGTGGAAGGTGTGATTTGATTTGTTCTCCCTCCCACAAAAAAGTACACAAAAAGCCCAAGCATTGATGTTTGACTTTTCCTTTCCATTCTTTCTTTTCAGTTTTCACCACACCCTTTAGGAATTTATTTAGGGCGTGTTTGGTTCCAGGAGTTTGGTTGAGTATTTTTAATGGAAGGAATTTTTAGATTCTTTAAAAACAAATTTTCAAAGGCTTTGTAAATGGGAAGGACTTAGAATGTTGAGAAATGGCGGAAGTTTCAAGTGTAAAAAACACAAAATTACCCTTCAACTTTTTAGATCCTTCCCAATTACAAAGCATTTGAAAATCCTTGTTTTTAAAGGATCTAAAATCTCTTCCATTAAAAATACTCCAACCAAACACCAATCTCATGAAATTTAAATTCCAAATCCCACCAAATCCTTCCAAAATTCTCGAACCAAACACACCCTAACATATTATACACATTGAAACAATAACCCCTTTTATATCGCCATATGTTGTACACGTATAGGGATGGCAATAGGTAAGAAAAACCCCGCGATCCGTGGGTACCCACCCATCTTGGGTGGGTAAACCCATGAATTTTTTACTCAAGGGGGCTTACGGGTATGAACTTTTACCCGTTAGCGGGTTGCGAGCGGGTGATGGGTATGGACTTATACCTGCTGGTAAACCCGACCCGCAAACCTACAAAACACATTATAGATACCCACAAGCGAATTTGTATAATTTATCGCATATATATGGATATATAATAGTTAATTTGAACAATATATAATGAAAACTATTAATATAGAGACAAAGGGTATACTATTCATGTTTCGAATATATCAAATGATCAAGAAAAAAATATTAAATAAATTGATTGTTATCGAACTATTAGTCCGCATGTCTTGAATTTTTACAATTTAATTCGTTTAAATTTACAATTCATTGATTTGAACATGTTTTAAAACATTTTTATACATTAACATTATATAAAACATTTTAATATTTTGATAGAATATATGTATTATTTAAAACCCGCGGATAACTCGCGACCCACGAGTATCCGCGGATCGCGGGTACGAGTGTAAAACTAAACGCGCTAGCGGGTATTTGCGGGTTTACGGGTAAAAAAACCCCGTAAACGTCTTGGATCAGTAACTACAAGAAAAAGAAAAGAGAAAAGAAAATAAATACGCGTGGGTCTCACGAAAATGCCTTGGATTTTGCCCGTTTTGGACACCGCGACTCCCCATGAACGCCCGACGAGAATGCCCCAATACTGGCATTCATGGAGTTCTGAGATCGATAAACGCCCAAATCCGTGCGCTGGAGGTGGTCTAAGAGATGATGTTATCATTTCTCTTGGTATAAAAACCAATACTGCTGTCAAAATATACCGAACTATTTGAAACCGACCAATGATATTTCCAACATTCAATTTGATAAATCCACCATTGACATGAATTAACTGTTAATACATGTCAATGGTACATTTATCAAATTGAATGGTGGATTTATCACCACCCATTGAAACCACCTTGATTTTGTATTTTTTTTGTTGAAAGTAGTTGTGTATTAACTAAAATCTTGTGAATAATATGACTTCACTTATCTCCTACTTAGCATATCATATATTCAAAAGTTTACTGAATGAAGAATGCTCGATTCAATCAGCTATACACGTGTACTAATGACACTAGCTGTTGGGCTAAATTCTACTGGAGATCAAATGCTAAAATATTCTAAGTGTTTAGCTTGTTCAAAGTTAGTTCTGCTGGTAGAAGTTAGCTCTGTTCATTTATTGAAAACAAAGTTTTCCAGAGTTAGTTCTGCTAGTCATTTGAAGTTAGTTCTGCCAAGTATTTTCAAAGTTAGTTCTGCCAAGAATGAAGAAATGCCAAGATTAGTTCTGCCAGTTCAAAATGTTAGTTCTGCTCTTGTTTTGTTAATGCTGCTTAGTGGAACTGCTTTCTACCAACTCTGCAACACAAGTACACCTACTGCAGACATGCTTTTGAGGAATAGTGCACGCTGCAGACAAGGAATGGTAATGCATTTAATGCTGGCGTGTTTCCTAGAATAGTAGATCTTAGGAAAGTAGATTTTGTATAGATTTTATACAAGTTATTTAGTGTATAAGTATGTACTTGGTTCATTGTTAAAGTATGTCCATGTGCTTGTAAGTGTCAATACTTGTAATTGTAAGTCTCTAGTCAAGTTGTAACCAAGCTTCAAGGTTTCTTTGTAACCCTGATACAACAGTGTATCCATATTATTTGAATAATAATATTGAGGCTTTTGGCTATTGCATCAATTGTGTTCTTACTTTGTTTACAAATCTGTTTCAATTGCATTACAAGTTATATACATAAATCTTCCTACTTGACAAGTGTTATTCCGCAAACTTCTTGTTAAGAATTCTTAGCTTGTGTCAATACATTTGTGTCAACAAGTGTTATTGTGGGACCTCACAATTGGTATCAGAGCATGTGTAAGCTTTGAATTCAGGAAGATCTGGGATAGGGCTGTGATCATTTAAGGTTTAGTTCATCTTAAGCTTGATATTATTAAAATGGCATAAGAATTTGTAGATGGTATTCAAGTGTCTAGAATTCCTATTCTTAGACCAGATGAATATAATATGTGGAGAAAAAGAATCAAGCAACACATGTTGCTCACAGACTATCAGTTATGGAACATTGTGGAAAATGGTCCCAAATATAAAATTGATGCAAATGGTGTAAGGCTGCCAAGGGGTACACCAACAACTGAACAAGAAACAAGAAAGAAGAGAGAGAGCTACTGAACTTAAAGCTCTAAGCACTTTGTTACTTTCCATTCTAAATGAGTATCAAAGTGAGTTTGAGCAGGTTGATGATGCTAAGGTGCTTATGGAGGAGCTAGATAAAAGATTTGCAGGGAATGAGAGCACCAAGAAGAACAAGAGGTCAATGCTCAAACAACAGTTTGAGAATTTTAGTTCTGTTAAATCTGAAACCTTGACTCAAGTTTTCAACAGATACAGAAAGCTAGTTGGTGAGCTAAAGAATCACAAAGTTCTCATAGACAAAGATGATCTTAATAGAAAGTTCTTAAGATCTTTGGGTGAAGAATGGACCATATATACTGTAGGTCTAAGACAAAGGAGTAATTTGGATGATAAAGAGCTCAATGATCTGTACAATGATCTTATAGCTTTTGAGCCTGAAGTTGAAAGCAGGAAGCAGAGTGTTGGTGAAGCACAGAGCTCACAGAATGCTGCATTTATGTCCATGGGGAGATCCAAAGTAGATTCAAAAGGTTATGGATCTGTATCTACTGTGAAAGGTGTAGGATCCAGTTCATTATCTGTAGCACAAGAAAAGTCTACAGATCAAGTAGTAGAGGCCTTCTTTGCTAGTCATGTGAACTCTTCACTGACTAATGAAGAGTTAGAGCAGGTGAATCCTGATGATCTGGAGGAGATGAACATCAAGTGGCAAATGGCTATGATTACCATGAGGGTAAAAAGGTTCTTGCAAAGGACAGGAAGGAACAACTTTGTGGGAAAAAGAGATGACAATGTGAGGTTTGACAAAAGCAAGGTGGAATGCTATAACTGCCACAAGTTAGGTCATTTTGTCAGAGAATGCAGAGCTCCAAGGCAGGAGGTGAGTGGACAGAGATCTGGGAGTTACAATGCTGCTTATAATGGTCCACAGAAAAGAACCATTGTTGTTCAAGAATCTACACCAAATGCTCTTATTTCACAAGATGGTATGGGGTATGATTGGAGTGATCAAGCAGAAATGGAACCTGAGAATCATGCTTTGATGGCTGTTGGAGAGGAGAGCACATCAGATGAAGTCCCTTATGAGGTACAAGCAAAATTATGTTCTAGTGTGTGTAAGAAAACTGTGAAACACTACAGGGATCATAATGCTAATATTTGCAAAGAACTTAGGGATTGGGACATTAGAAGCTAACACACAACCTTAGCAATAGAAGATCTAGAAAAACAAATAAAAGCATACAAGAAAAATGAAGAACAATATGATTATGATCTTAAGTATGCTCAATTTGAAAAGGATATGTTGCAGAATAAGGTTGATGAGTTAGTTAAGAAACTAGCTGAAGTCACTGCTGAGAAAGAAAGTATCAAACTTACAGTGGCTGAGCTAGAGAATGCTTCTGAAAGTGTTCAAAATCTGATAAAGAACCAAATCCATGATAAGATTAAAACTGGCTTACGTTATAATCTTAATAGTGTGCCTCCACCTTACAACCACACCTACATGCCTCCTAAAACTGACTTAGACATAAGTAAGCTTAAGGAGAAAATGGTAGAAGAGGTTAAACAAGCAGATCTTGCTGCTGCATTGAATGAAAATGCAAATGATCTGGAAAAGGTTGAGATATCTGAGTGGATTTCAGATGATGAGGATGAATCTAAGGAGGATAAGAAAGTTCATTCAAAACTTACTTCTGTTACTGGGCTAGTATCTAAGTTAAAAGATAAGAAACTAGTAAAGGGTAAGAAACTGTTTCAAGAAAAAGCTAGGATGAACTTAAATAATCTGAAAGGGAAGGGTGCTAGTACATCTGTTAACACACCAGGAAATGATAAAATTGTTGTTATTAAATGTACTAAGTGTAATTGTTCTGCTAACTCATCACCATCTTCAAAATCAAAGAAAGATTCAAGAGGAAACCAAAGAAATTGGAATCAAATGGTTTCTCAAAAACTCGGATCTAATTTCAAAAGGGTTGATGAGAAAGCTTGTTTCATCTATGGAAGATTCAATCGTCTTCAAAAGGATTGTTATTATAACCCAAAACTTCAACGGGTTAAACAATCATCATGGACTACTACTGACAGAATTAACCATCAAAATTTCAAAACAAAAGTTAATTCTGCCAGTATAGTCAAAAAGTCAAAGGTAAAAGTTAACTCTGCTGCACCAAAAGGAAGTGCAGGAGTGTTGACCAAAAATAAGGCCAACAGAACTAAAATGACTAAGACAAACTTTAATTCTGCCAAGCAAAACTACAAGATTAATTCTGCTAAGCAAAAGTTAACCAAATTTAGTTCTGCCAGGCAAAATTTAAGTGGTCCAGAAGTTAATTCTGCCAGGCCATTTAATGCTGTCAAGTCAAATATCAGTTGGGTTTGGAAACCAACTAAATTGACGTCAGCATCAATTACCTTCAAAAGAGTTGATGCTGTTGATCAGAAAGGGACACTGTGAGTCCCTAATCACTATTATGTTAGTGATTATGAATTGTTAACAGTGAGTTAATTGTAGAAGGGGGGGTTGAATACAATTAAAAACTTTTCTTTCTGCTTTTAATGTGTTAACTTATTTAGCAAGTTTTTAACCGTATTTAAGTAACAACAATATGAACACAAATATATAAGTATGATAAGCAGTTCAGTTGCTGATGCAATACTAGCTGAAAGATAAATTCTTTTATTGATAAAATTTATCTATTGTTGATTGCGGAATAGATTAGCCAAAGCTAATCTAAATCAAACAATACAACTCTTACAAAAGGAGATGAGCAGTAGTGGACAAACACGCTAACTTGCTCACTCGCTGAGGTGAACTAATAGTGGACAAACACGCTACTAGTTCACTCACTGGTGTTGTTCGTATCTTAGACAAACTAGTTACTGACAAACAAGTAACAATACAAACAATCGACACAAAATGGAGTACAACATACTACGCTATTTATAGACGCTGAAATCCTTAATTTCCGGATCTGGTAGGACACGTGTTGCTGCTTGATTGGTGAGGTAGTTGAGATGTGATACATCATGGTTCGACATTCTGTCTTGGGAAATATCACCTTGTACCTCAAACCAATCAGACGCTTCCACGTTACTCTTTTCAAGTTACGAGGAACACGTGTTGCGCCGTAATAACGCCGAATGTCAACTTCTCATTAAATGCGGCATTTAATGCTGCAGTCACTGATAGATACATCAATCCTCCTCATTCTCGGTGCGAGCTAACATGCCCTAAAGAATGACTTGAAAAGCTAATCTTCAGTGACTTCTTTTATTCAGCAGAAAGAATAACTTGAAAAGACTTGAAGACTCTTGCTGATAGATGAGTATCAGCGACACACAAAGTTGAGTCTTTTATCTTGATAGGTTCTTCATCTACTGGTTGAAGAGATAGGATCAGCGATCATAAACTTCAGCAACAGGAGCTTGACTTGAATCATTTTCATCATGGAGAGTTCTTTTATTGAGTAGGACAGAGACTGTGAAAATAAGGCATGATCAGTGACTTCACTTTATCAGCGATTAATGACTTCAACAATCTCCCATAATTTATCCTTATGATCTCCCCCTTAATCCTTGTAATCAGTGACCATCTTGAGTTTAGCGATCAGTGACTCAACAATCTCCCCCTAAATGGTTTAAGTGAAAGCTCCCTTAGACAAACTAGTTGCAGGAAAGTTTTAGTCTCTGATGATAAGTTGGTTGCTCAGAGACTTGTACTTGTAAATTTTCTATTGCTGAAAGATTTTTAGTCTCTGACGGTAGGTTGGTCGCCCAGAGACTTGTACTTGTAGATTTTCTGTTTCAAGCCTCATTTATATCATGAAATAAATATTTACAAGAGACTAACTATTACAAAGGATCTAATTTATTTATCTCTCCACATCTCCTCTTCTTTCACTATGCCAAGCTCATCTTCAAGTTCATACTTGTCTTTGGAGGACAGGTATCTGAATTTTCTTGCCAAGGCTTTATCGAGAATAGCTTTTTTGATTTTTGAATTTGTAGGAAGCATGCTAGCTGACCTGATTAGGTGTATGAGTTGTTCTTGGTCAACTTTCTCAAGTTCAGCTTCTCTCTGAAACCTAAGGGCACCATTTAGGTCCCTGTATACCAGACCCTTCTCCCCCTCAGTGACTTCATGTCCTTCAAGCTTTGGCACACCAACAGGGATAGACAGATTTAGCTTTGAAGTGTTAGGGATTCGATAGATGCTGCTAGTGCCTGATCTATACCTAGGGCTTGGTGGCTGAACAATCTCTTCACCATATGTGATAGTATCTTCTGGTCTGAGAAGTTGCAGCGACACCATCTTCTGATATAGCCTATCAATCTCTTTTAGGACATCAGCCTTAGCTGCACTTGTAGAGTGGCTGATAGCAAGCCTGATTTCATTCCATTCCTCTCTGTGCAGCTTGCATACTTGATCAAGTAGCATGGCTTGAGTCTCTGAACCTCTTTGAATGAGTAGCTGAGGTTGAGATTGATTCTTAGACTTCTTTAGCTTTACCTTGGTAATAGGTGCAGGGTTTGATCTCCCTGTCATACGGGCAGCAAACCTTTTTCTATCTATCTCATCCCATTTTCTATCCACTGATGTTTTGACAGCTCCCCCTTTCTTTTTAGAGCTCTTGCTAGCAGATGTTTTCAACTTCTGTTGCTCTAGCTCACTCTCTTCAATTTCAGTGAGTACCCTGGCAATTGCAGCATCAGACTCTTCTTGATCTTGCTTAAGTTTAAGCAGTCTGGCCCTTTCATTTGCATCTTTAGAGCTCAATTCCAGTAGGTAAGCTCGATCAGCATCAGATTGCTCTTTCAGCAACCTTTTTCTTTCTTGTTCCTCTCTTAACTCAGCCTGAAAAGTTATTTTCATGATCATCTCCTGCTCCCTGTCCTGTCTTGCCTTTACTTTTCTAGCAACTCGCTGATCTTTAGTCTCATCAGGACAGAGGCTTTCTGAGGCTGAGTCAGAGGAAAGGCATGCTGTAGGGGAAGTGTCTGATGTGGTAGTGTTGGAGAGAGTTGCTGTGGAGATTGGTATTATTGTTGCTGGGGTTGGTGTGGTTATTTTGGTTGTTTGGGTAGATGTAGTTGTAGTTGCTGTGGATGAGGGTAGGATTTGGGTAGATGGAGTGGATGAAGGTACAGTTACCTCAGATATGACAGTATGTGATTGAGGGTCACTGACCTGTTGTTTCTTAGATGGAGGTGTAGATGCAGAAGAGGTGTCACTGGTCCTTTTCCTTTTAATGACAGATGATATGGGTTGCTGATCCTCCATATTTACATCATCTTCATCTTCACTTTCTGCACCCTGACCATTTCCATGACCACCTCCTTGACCATTGTCATCATTGTTGTCATCATCATCATCAACATCATGCATGATGGTATCATCTTCCTCATCATCAGATACATCATCTACAACCTCCCTGTTCATCCATTCCCAGCGAGCCAATTCATAGCTCACTGAGGTACCCTCAACCCTAGCATTTTCATCTTCAGCCCATTGCCTTATCAGCCCATTATAGTTCCTGAGCTCTTCAGCACTGAACTCAGGAAAGCATTCAGCAGCGACATCCACTGTATCCATATCTATATCCATATCTACCCAATATAAAGCTGAAGATCATTAGAAGTGACAATGGAACAGAGTTTAGAAATCAAGAGATGGACAAATTCTGTGAATCAAAAAGTATAGATAGACAATACAGTGTTCCTAGAGCTCCCCAACAAAATGGAGTAGAAGAAAGGAAGAATAGGACACTTATTGAGGCTGCTAGAACCATGTTAGCAGATGCTAAACTACCAATGACTTTCTGGGCAGAAGCAATTAGCACTGCTTGTTATGTCCAGAATAGGGTATTAGTTGTTAAGCCTCATAACAAGACACCTTATGAGTTATTCTTAAATAGCAAACCTTTGGTTAGCTTTCTTAAACCATTTGGATGTCCTGTTACTATCTTAAATACCAAAGATCAATTAGGCAAGTTTCAAAGTAAAGCTGATGAGGGATTCTTTGTTGGTTACTTTTTCCAAAGAAAAGCATACAGAGTATTCAACAGTAGAACCAGAATAGTGGAAGAGACCTTAGATGTGACCTTTAATGAACACACACCTAATGCTTTAGGAAAAGTTCCAGCTCACCTGTTTGACATTGATGCATTAACCAAATCTTTTAGATATATGGATGAGTCATCAATTGCAGGTACAAGTACAAATGTAAATGTAGGTACAAATGCAGGTCAACAAACAAACATATCACCAAAATTTGTTTTGTTTCCAACATGGCTACCTGACCCACCTGCAGTACTTGGATGATAATGGTGCATATGGTGATGGAAACACATCATCAGATCTAGATTGTCCTCAACAAGAAGAAGCATCAATTGAAGGTGCACAGGAGGATCAACAACCATCAAGAATGGAGGTGTCAGAATCAGGTGGTCAAATGATTCAAGAAGACATCAATCTGGATCAAAACTTTACCAATTTGAAATCTGGGATAGAGATGGCAGTTGGTCCACAGTATCAAACTCATAAAAGCTACATGCCACTGGACAATGTCATTGGAGCAATTGATGCTCCTATGCAAACAAGAAGGTCATCTAAAACTATTGATGAAAATGCAAATTTCTCTTTGTTTGCTTGTTTTCTGTCACATATAGAGCCCAAGAAAGCTATTGAAGCTTTGAAAGATCCAAGCTGGGTTGAAGCTATACAAGAGGAGCTTCTTCAATTCAAAATTCAAAATGTGTGGACTTTGATGGATCTACCCAAAGGAAAACGAGGAATTGATACCAGATGGGTATACAGAAACAAAAAGGATGAGAGGGGCATAGTGATTAAGAACAAAGCTAGATTAGTTGCACAGGGATACTCATAAGAAGAGGGAATTGATTATGATGAGGTATTTGCACCTGTGGCAAGAATTGAGGCTATTAGATTGTTCTTGGCTTATGATTCTTTCAAGAACTTTAAGGTATACCTGATGGATGTAAAGAGTGCATTCTTAAATGGAAAGATAGATGAAGAGGTGTATGTATGCCAACCACCAGGGTTTGAGGATCCCAAACATCCAAACAAAGTGCTTAGATTAGACAAAGCACTTTATGGACTGCATCAAGCTTCTAGAGCTTGGTATGATACTTTGTCTCTGTATATGTTGGACAATGGATTTAAAAGAGGTGCTATAGACAAGACCTTGTTCATCAAAAGAATTGAAAGTGATATCCTACTAGTACAAATCTATGTAGATGATATCATTTTTGGTTCAACAAGGGACAGTCTTTGCAAAGAATTTGAATCTCTTATGCATTAGAAATTCCAGATGAGTTTAATGGGAGAATTGACTTTCTTTTTGGGTCTTCAAGTGAAGCAGACAGCAGATGGAATCTTCATAAGTCAGGATAAATATGTTAAGGACATCTTGGATAAGTTTAAACTCAATGATGCAAAGATTGCAAGCACACCATTGGAAACACACAAACCACTACTTGCAGATCTTGAGGGGGAGAGTGTTGATGAACATCTCTATAGATCCATGATAGGTTCACTGATGTATCTTACATCCAGTAGACCAGATATCATGTTTGCAGTATGTGTGTGTGCAAGTTTTCAAACAAATCCCAAGTTGTCTCATCTTCATGCTGTGAAGAGAATTTTTAAATACCTAAAAGGTCAACCAAAATTGGGCCTATGGTATCCAAAGATTTCTTCATTCAATTTGGTAGCATATTCTGACAGTGATTATGGGGGTAACAATCTGGACAGAAAGTCAACTTAAGGGGGATGTCAATTCTTGGGAGATAGGTTAGTATCTTGACAATGCAAGAAGCAAACCACTGTGTCTACATCAACAGCAGAAGCAGAATATGTTGCTGCATCAAGCTGCTGTGCACAAATCCTATGGATTCAAAATCAAATGCTAGACTATGGTTTGACTTTTCTAAATACTCCCATGTATATTGATAATACTGCTGCTATAAGTATCATTAATAACCCTGTAAAGCATTCTAAAACAAAGCATATTGAAATTAGATATCATTTCATTAGGGATTGTAATGAGAAGAGATTAATTTAAAATTTTAAAATACATACGGATAATCAACTTGCAGACCTGTTCACAAAAGCATTTGATGTTGGAAGGTTTACATTTTTGGTTACTGGTATGGGTATGATGAACAACTCATTATAATCATTATCTAATTTTAAAATGTTTTTCAAATGGGGTTACACTTGATACTTTAGTTTGTTACAGCAGATATTATAAGATTTTCAATATTTATACTTTCATGACTTAGTTCTGCTAGTATAGATAGTGATTATCTTATTTAGTTCTGCTAGTACAATTTAATTCTGCTAGTTCAACTGTAGTTTTAAGCTAACAATGCAGGATTAAAAGCTCAAAGGTTGTTAGTTCTGCTAACTCAATTTTTAACAATATTAATTCTGCTAGCATAAGTTAGTTCTGCCAGCACTATTAATAAAAAGGGTGACGTGGAATGGTCCAAATGTGAAGAAAAGTTGTAATTACTTCTGCTGGAATTAATTCTGCTAGAGTTAATTCTGCTAGAGTTAATTCTGCTAGAGTTAATTCTGCTAGAATTAATTCTTCTAAAGTTAATTATGCTAGAATTAATTCTGCTAAAGTTAATTCTGCCAGTGACTTTTTCCAACTTTAATTCTGCTAGTGTTATTTTAGGGGTTGAAAGCACTGTTCACTTTCAAAACAGTATTTAATCTGCCAAACACTACACTTTTTCAATTCACTTGCACTTTTTCTTGAAAATTGAAATTACCTTCAAACAAACCTCTCAAAACCTCTCAAACCTAACATTCAAAAATGGCATCTTCATCTTGTTCCTCCAAAACACTCGACATCGGTGATCAACACAACGTATGTGGCTTCCTTCTTAAGTCACAAGGATCAGATGATTACCACGAAATCATTGATTTCTTAAAGTGCACCAACATCAGGTTTGCACTTACTGTTAATCCCATGATTTTTATTTCACATATAAACGACTTCTGGGCATCTGTCGTGGTGTCAGAAGAAAATGGGGTTACAAACATAACGACAACAGTAAATGAGAAGTGTATCATTATAACTGAAGCTTCCATACGTGCTCATCTTCTCTTAGATGATGCAGATGGTATGGAATGCTATGCTACTTCTCAGATATATGACCAACTTGTGTTGTATAGGTATGAGGGGGAGATGACAGAAAAATTGACATATTACAAACAACTCTTCTCTCCACAATGGAATTTTTTAATCCATACCCTACAACACTACATTTCACAAAAGAAAACTTCTTGGGAGTAATTTAGCAGTAACATAGCTTCTGATTTAATTCTCTTGCCAACAATAAAAAATTTAATTTTTCAAAATTAATCTTTAATGGAATGGTAAATAATCTTGAGAAACCAAAGGATAAATTTTTAATGTATCCAAGATTTTTACAACACATTCTTGACTAGGAAATCCAAGATCTACCCAAGGAAGGTGGTAGATTAATCCTCTCAAATCTTTCTAAGAAAACTTTTTCTGAAATGAGGAGGAATGGGATGGTCAAAGGAAAGGTTTTTTATGGGAAGGTGACCAATTTGACAGATCATATGTTAAATATGCCTTCCACTATGCCATAGGAAATGGAAACCCCCACTACTTCTCAACCCAGTGGCACAGTTTCAAAAACAAAAAAAATAAGGGACCCCAAGCCTACCAAACCTAAAGCCAAAAAGGCTAAGAAACAGACAACTGAGGCTCCTCTTCCTCAAGTGTCTAAGTCCAAAAATGGTAATGAGGTGGTCAATAAGGAGAAGAGAGACCATGTGGAAAGGGCTGCCACTACTGTTGCTACCTCACTAGGAGAACAGGACAGTGGTATTGGAACTAAGGCCCAATCCATGGCAACACAGGATATTGAGATGCCATTGGATTCCTTTATTGCTGAGGATCCAGTGGATATCAATATATCCAGTGGTCCCAGGTGCCAAGAAACCACAATGGGGGCTAGTGATGCTCAGACTAGGTCTGAGACATTGGCTAAATCTTCCAGTGATCCATTAAAGGAGGGTAACACTTCTGGCAATGGTGAGGATAGCTTGACTTTAAAGGAATTGACGAATATTTGTACAAAACTGTCAAAGGATATAGAGGAGGAAAGGGTGGAAATTGCCCAATTAAGGGAGAAGGTTGATCTGTTGATGAAGGAAAGGGATGAATACAAAAGCAAGGCTGAGAGTAAGTCCTTTGGACAGAAAAGATTGCTTATTGATGAGAGCACCAGTGATGAGGATATTGCAGATCAGTTTGTATTCACTGGTGTAGGTGAAGCAGAAAAGATAGACATATCTGAGGAACAGGCAAATTTGATTCTGGCTGAGGAAGAGCAGAAGAAACAATATGAAAAGGATCTTGATGATCTTGAAAATCCTGCAGATGATGTGGTGGAGATTGATGAGAGCATTCATGATGATGCGAGTGCAGAGCAGCTTGGGAATGTAGTTGGTAGCTTGATTATGGAGGTATTAGATGAAGATATATCTGAGGCTGCACAGAAAAGTGCCAAAGATATGTTAGATAGTGCTGCTGAAGTTAGTGCTGCTAGGATGGTAGATGCAGAAGTTAGTGCTGCTAGTGCAAGAGTTAGTTATGCTAGTGCATTAGTTAGTTCTGCTGGGGTTAATGAACTAGAAATGGTTAAATCTGCCAATCCTAAGGAAAAGGTTAGTGCTGCTATGACAGATGTTGAGCAAATTGCTGCAGATGCACTGTTGAAGGTTGATAAGAGCACAACACAAGGGAAAAGCTCAACTGACATATCTATCAAGGAAATTCCCTTCTCACAGGTAAGACCTACTATTGTTGATGAGGCCTTAAAACAGAAGGAAATTGATTTGGCCAAGGCAAAAGGAAAGGAGAAAATGGTTGAGCCTGTGAAGCCTTTGAAGAAGAAGGAGCTAGAGGCTATGAGTGAAAGGGTTGCTAGGAATCTGCAAGCCCAATTTAATGAGGAGAGTAGGAGCAGATTTGTTGAGGTGGACATGGGTGATGATGTTAAGATCATGATGACCTCAGAAGAGCAGATATTCTTTGATCACCTATTAGCAGATGGAACTCACAAAGCTCAAATGGAAGAGTTCACTCCTGATCAAAGGCTGATATGGTACTTAGATATCTTGGAGCAGAGGAGAAAGCATGATGCCCAAAAGAAAATGGAAGAAAAGAGAAAAAGGGCACCTACTCAGAGGCAATTAAAAGACCAATATGCCAGAGTAGTAAAGAACACTACTGGGAGAACTTTGAAAGAACTTATGGCTATGGACTTCTATGACTTGGAAAGAATGTATCTGAAAATTTAAAGGGATATTGAAATGAGCACAAAAAGAGCCCTAGAAGAAAAGTCAAAGAGTGCAGCTGATACAAATATTAAAATTCCAACTGCTGCAGAGAAAGAACTACAACTAAGAAAGGCAGAAATAGCAAAGGCAAGAGCAGAAATGGAAAGGAAAGAAAAAGATGATCTTGATGCTCTTAAAAAGAAAATTCCAACAGAAACCCTTCATTTCAAAAGGAGAAAGAGGATGGCTATCAGAAATGATCAAAGTGAAAGTGACACAGAAGTACCTGCTGTGGTATCTTCTACATCTGAGCCTGCAAAGCCTACTGAGGAAGAAGTGGTTGATTGGACACAGATCAGATCTATGGTTGAGGTTGAGAGCCCTAAGGTACCCATTGCTGTACATTTTCCTATAATTGATTGGATGTGGGAAACAGATGGGCAGATGAGGAAGTGTTTAAAGATTATGAGGGCTGGGAACACTGAGGAGAAATTTCAGTCCTTCTACAGATGCATAAAGACTCTATCCAGAGATGAATTAGATGACATGTGGAGCATTGTAATGAGGAAATATCAAAATGCTCAAAAGCACAGTGATGAACACATTGTCTACTACAGTCTATCTATTCTGTATGAGATGGATCCTGAGAATGACTTCTATCAGGATAGATCAAGGGCAAAGGCATGGTTCTGCTATTCTCATAATGGAGTACATTTAGTGCAGCTACAGAGTTATAACACCCCTCATTTTGAAACCATTATAATAATGATTTTACTCGGAAGCACAAGTCCCAAATGACATTCAATCATATAAGATATAAAAATACGCATAAACTTTTTTTTTCCATTTCAAAACCTGGTATTCAACAATTCAAAACTATTATAGTAACTTACTAACAAAACGAGGTGTTATTTAAAACTAAAACAACACTGATTAGTTAAATCAGATATCAGAGTAGTTGCCTGCGCTTCAAACATTCCATACCATGCTAATATCTTCTTGCTCAGTCCAATATTAAGTCATAATCTGCAAGGAAGGTAAATGTGAGGGATTAGCTCAATGCTAAGTGAGAAAGATCAATAAACAACAGTTTAATTCAGCATAACAAACTTGTGTCCAACCAATATTCATATTCAATCAACAAGTCTGATATCAACTTTAAATCACACAACCAACTGGTGTCATAGAGGACCAGTGGTTCTTGAGGTAACACCTTCTCAAAGAACACTTTAAAACCAACTGTTGGCCAATACAGAGGTTTAACCGACTACTTGGTGCTATTAACCCAAATAACACAGGCTACGACAAATAAACTTGTACTAAGACCCTGTGTCATCCAAACAATAGCAAACCCAAGCCCAGCCCCATGCTGGCCTCCGACTCAACGATGCCCAAAGGCAACACAACAAGTGATCACATATTCACATATTCCAATCAATATGTCAAACGATAATCTATTCACAGTATTATTAGTAATAGCTCATAATCATGGCAACTTAAACAATAGTAATAATACGGTTACTCGTTGTAACCCAAACATGTTACAACTAAACCAAACTGAGGGTTATCGATCCACTCACCGTTACCTCAGTCGTCCCACTCAGCAGTCTAATGTCACTGAGTTCTTCTGCGTATCTGAAAACACCATAGAGCAACTCAAGTCAGTCATGCATTTTAAATCGATAGTACTTAAGTAAATAATAGCATTATCTAAGTCACTAGGTTATAACTCAATCACAAATACTATACCACACATATGGGTATTACCCATTTCAATCACTTAATCACATTCTCTATGATCACATAAGTCAATAATCATAATCAACTATTAAAGTGATTAATATATATATATATATATATATATATATATATATATATATATATATATATATCAAGTATTTAAACTTAACTAAAATCACTTTTACTTAATTATCACTATGAGTCATAAACTCATATATTAGACAACTTATTTTAATTATCAATCAATACCTTATATAAGGTACACATATATACTTTTCACAAGTCATAATATTAATCATAATTCTCAAGTTATAATTTTTATTTATAACTTACTCATTTAGACCATTAATAATCCTATGGTCTAGTTCTGTATAATCGTTCCATATATATATATATATATATATATATATATATATATATATATATATATATATATATATTTGTTTCATATCAGAACTATATACAACAATCATTTGCCGATCAACTAGCATCATATTACTACTTATTGCAAGGTATAACTCAACAATAATAAACTACTAATCATGTTCTATGATCCATCACCTTTCATTTTATAACATATATGTTGACCTTTATTTTATATCAGGGATCAAAATCGAATTATATACAAAAGGACCAAGCAACCGGCTCAAGAGAGCAAGCTGCCGGATCAAGCCCAAAAGCCGCTGGCTTCAATGGCTAAACCGCCGGGTGATTTAGAGTTTAGCTAAACAGAAAGAATATACATTTTGAAGACTCGAGAACCAGCCGGCTTTGCCTAAAGGCTGTCGGCCTTACATAACAAACAGAAACCCGCTGGGTGCTTGCACTAAAGCATAACCAATCAAACTCCACTACTGCCCACCGGATGGTGGCTATGACCCCTCGGGTCCCTTTCCGGCCCACAAAACAGCAGCTACGGCTAGTAATAAAAGCCCCCAAACCATCACATTTAGCCATCAAATCGAGTTAGAATACTTTCTTACATATAGGGACACCAATTAGGAATATATATATATATATATATATATATATATATATATATATATATATCCTAATTTCTTTCAATTCAAGCTTAAAGAATAAATCATGAAGTTAACAAACATCATTACGAAATCTAATTGACATCAATTAACTTTATGTAACTAATCATAATTTCAACTTAACTTATAATTTCAAGCATTAACAATCAAAAGTTTGAAATTCTCATATTACCACTACAAATCTAATCTAAAACTAACTTAAGAGAATGAATACATAAGTACTTAAATGGTTTGCGGTCACAAGTCAAGGGAGTCGCCGGCCAGGCCATGAAGCCGCCGGATTCCGGCCAGAAGCAGCCGGCTTCCTCCCCTGTCCAGGCCGAACAACAGCAGCAAATGGTTTATTAAACCCAAATTTACCAACTTCGAATTTATACTCAATCTTAGGTCATAAATCGATTATACACAACAATTAATATCACATATCATCATTCCAATCATCAATTTTCATGTATATATCAAAAACCCATCAAGCTTGGTTCTTAAAAGATTTAATCAAAACTTACCACAAAGAAGAAGATGGTAGGATGTAGGTGACGATGATGATGATATGATTAAATCAATATCACAAGTTAACCCCTTTTTATCTCTTGATTTTCTGATTTTTTTTTGTGAACTTAGTATAATGGAAGAAAGGAAGTGACATGAGAGCATAGATAAATTGGGGAAAATGGTAAAAATTTAGGTCGGCCCCTTTTTATCAAACCGCCCCATATTATTTTAATTTTTATATCCGTTCCAAACCCATTGTCTGGAACCTAAAACCATTTCGCGAAAATAAAACTTTTTATTTTTCTTTCAATTTAATAAGTTTAAAATAATTAATAATTTATTAATCACAATTATTTATTCGATCATTTTATTCAATATCAAAAATTTAAATAATAATTTAAACTTTATCCCCAACAACTTAAATAATCAATTTATAACTTGGGGAAATACTAAAAATACTACTGGGTCATATTTGAGGATGTTACAAGAGTGAAGTGTTTGCCTACTTCTTCATTGGGACTGAGTATCCTTGGAATGTTGGACAGTTAAGCTCCATGCTCTCTCTTACAATTAAATGTGATGATCTTGATACAGCAGCTGCCTTGGTTCATGAAGTGCAACAGTACTACCAAAAGGCACATGAAAAGTTTGCTGTTCAGAATGAAGAGATTAGAAAGAAAAGAGCTGCTGAGATCAGAAAAGAATTTGAGAAGAGCTTGAAGAAGAAAACTTGAATCTATTCATGGAAAGATTAAGTTTAGGGGGAGATTGTTGGGCTAAATTCTACTGAAGATCAAATGCTAAAATATTCTAAGTGTTTAGCCTGTTCAAAGTTAGTTCTGCTGGTAGAAGTTAGCTCAGTTGATTTATTAAAAACAAAGTTTTTCAGAGTTAGTTCTGCTAGTCATTTGAAGTTAGTTCTGCCAAGTGTTTTCAAAGTTAGTTCTGCCAAGAATGAAGAAATGCCAAGATTAGTTCTGCCAGTTCAAAATGTTAGTTCTGCTCTTGTTTTGTTAATGCTGCTTAGTGGAACTGCTTTCTACCAACTCTGCAACACAAGTACACCTACTGCAGACATGCTTTTGAGGAATAGTGCACACTGCAGACAAGGAATGGTAATGCATTTAATGCTGGCGTGTTTCCTAGAATAGTAGATCTTAGGAAAGTAGATTTTGTATAGATTTTATACAAGTTATTTAGTGTATAAGTATGTACTTGGTTCATTGTTAAAGTATGTCCATGTGCTTGTAAGTGTCAATACTTGTAATTGTAAGTCTCTAGTCAAGTTGTAACCAAGCTTCAAGGTTTCTTTGTAACCCTGATACAACAGTGTATCCATATTATTTGAATAATAATATTGAGGCTTTTGGCTATTGCATCAATTGTGTTCTTACTTTGTTTACAAATCTGTTTCAATTGCATTACAAGTTATATACATAAATCTTCCTACTTGACACGTGTTATTCCGCAAACTTCTTGTTAAGAATTCTTAGCTTGTGCAATACATTTGTGTCAACAAGTGTTATTGTGGGACCTCACACTAGCTACGATACGCCGCTTTAAAGCTAGGTTATAGGTAGCTAGGGGCCAGAACCGATAAATCGAATCGGGATCGGACCAGAACCGAACCAACCTGAATCACAACGGTTCAGTTCTTGGTTCTATCTTTTAGCCTTAATGGTTTGTAGTCTAGTTCGGTTCTAGAACCAGTATATACGGTTTGAACCGTCAGAACAAATTATATAGGAAAATTGAAAAATATATACTTGATATGTGTATCTTTTAATATCAATAGAAATTGAATTATATTATTAGATTGAGTAAAATTGTAATACTAATTATAAGTATGTATGTTTTTTTAGATTTTTATCTTTGATACTCCATACCTCCAATATATTCAAGTCACAATTTCTTGCTCTTCTTCGTCGTCCACACACAACAATTTGGTTACTTTGCATACTTTCCGGATCATAATTTTTGATCATTTGTTAACGCTTGATCCATTTAATAATTTTTTTGAGAACTTAATCTACGACATACATATATGTATGTTTTGTTTGAAAAAAACATATATAGATGCATCTATTTTATTTTGGAATTACAACAATGTTTTATTTTTGATTATTATTATACCATAGTAAGTTTTTTATGATTCCTTTAATCTTATATTCAATTTGAAAACTATATGTTTTTACACATCTTCTTCTTTATAAGATATATGCGTGTATATTATTTGTTTTGTGATTTTGAACCGAACCGGTACCAGACCGGATCATAACCGAATTATATGGTGCGATTCATGATTATTGATTTTTCATCTAGTGGTTCACGGTCCGGTTCGGTACTTGAACCACGTACACCCCTAATTGTAGCAGGCGAGGTGGTGCCTGTCTTCCCCGGTCCTCCACGGAACGAGCGGGTCAGAATATGAGTGCCTCGTCTTCACTGACAAGAGAGCTGCTCGTCCTCCACACGAAAAATTTGGAGGTGCGTGGCAGTGGACCCACCTCAAGTATACAAATCATGACGACGAATGCGTAAATGCTACTGCCTCAAAATTATTAGGAAAATGTAAATAAAAATTATGCGAGACCCATGCAAGTTGGTTTTGATGAATCGTGACTATGAGCAGTAGTGACGAGTTTATTGTGCCGATGTAGCACACCATGGTGCGATCTACGATCACGACTACAAGTGCTCTTTTAGTAAATGAGCAGACCAATCGACTTTTACAGACCAGTTTATTACTCCATATCAAGAGACGTGTGAGAATTAGAGGACATAAAGACAGAAACTAGACTGAAAGAACATATACATAAAGATAAAGAGAAAAACTAGACTGAAAGAGTATAACTGATATTACAATAGCAACATATAGTAAGAAATATTAGAGGACAGAGAGAGAGAAACTAGCCTGAAAGAGCATAAGTGATATTACATAACCAAAATACAGTTATGCTCTCATATTTCAGGATACTTAACTTATATTTACAGATTGTCATCCTTAGGCCACCAAAGGGTTATATTTGTCAAGGACACCACAAAAAAAGTTGGTTAGATCAAAATACCATGCTGATAGGACGCCTGAATCTTCCACTAATTCAATATCATGTTGATAATGAACGCCAAAGGTTTATCTGCATTGGCTACAATCTCTTTAATGAAAGGATATTCAATCTCACTGAGCTGTTTGCAAGTTTCATTCAACATCCTATTAAGCTCAATACCTTTGCGTCCCATCATGTTCTGAATATAGCACTCCGCATTGGCGTGCTTCTTTGGCTTAATGTTCATTATGAACTCCAAAGGTTTATCAGCATTGGCTGCTATCTCTTTAAGATAAGGAAAGTCCATCGTTGCAAGCTCATCCGGAGCTTCTTTGAGCCTATCACCCACAGTAACATCATATCCTTCCACGTTTTCAAGGGCCACATTCGGAAACATTTTCCTTAGATGTTCCTCTATACCTTGCTGACGACCTACTTGAAAAGAAATCTCTATCACTTTGGCCAGCGCAATATGAAACTCATCGCTTCTTTAACAAGGTATAAATAAAATGAGGTAAGCCCTTTGATATCACTAAACGTGCCTTTTTTTTGTTCTCAAGCTGTTCCTGTAACTGTTTCTTTAGAGCTATCAAATCATTGAACTCCTTCTCTGCATCCATCACATCCTTCAGCAGCTTCACTCTAGTTAAGGTCTGTTGATCAGCAGGTCCCTTTTCAAGTCCTTAATCTCCCGATTCTTTGCTTCAAGCTCTTTATCCTTGTCAGCTGCGTTGGCATTGGCAGTTAACTGTTGTGATAAAACTTCCTCCAAGCTCTTTATTTTCGCCAACCAATATCTCATGGCATCATCATCCTTCGATGACTCAGATCTCAAAGCTTGTTAATAAGCAACAGTAACTTAATTCAGATTTTGTATCAAACTTATTAGATAGATTAAAGAAAACATAAAAGTATAAGGATCCTAAATCAGACGTAGACTTAACCAGCAACACGAGCATCTTTACTAAGATCCAACTCCGAGACCGGCATTGTAACATTCCCTTTCTCTGATAGTGTATGGAGTTCATGATCATTATGTGACTGCAAGCCATGTATCTCAAAGTATAAAACCACATGATGGACATAACAAAATTTCAGAAAACAAGTGTTTCACAAAGATAAAATGCGCTCGAGATATCAGGAAAAGGAGAAAGTGTTGCCTGAAGTTGAGGAGCCGATCTACTGGTTAACTTCACAGGCAACTTTTCTGTTAATATTGGCCAAAATGCACTAAATTGCTCACGAACCTGGACAAATTTTTTGTTGTATCCAAGTGTATTAGAATAAAAGACTCCGGAAATTTTTCCAAATTGTGAAATTACTAGATATTCAATTAAGATCAACAAAATTCAGCAGATTCATGGAAATGATCTTTACCGTCTTGATAACTTCCCAGGAGGATTGAAATGGGTTAAAATCCATGGATCCATAAATAGATTTGTCTTCTAGTAATACTTGTATACAGGCAAATACCGAATTTGCTAAGGAGTCGAGATTGTGTCCTCCTTCTAATGCCATTATGATCTTTCCCGTGCTAAATTCCATCAACTGCACAAATCATCAAACACCAAAATTATCATCAAAATATTGGTTCTAAAGACTTTTTACAAATGCAATATCAGTTGATTTTGAGAGCATACTACTTATGTAAAATGATATACATTCCTGGAAATTTGGATGCCAACCTTTTTCAACATTATAGAATAACCTGTATAAATCATATGGGCTAGGGTTTTTTGTTTTGGCTTGTTGCCCAAGTTTGTAATACCCTATAAATATTAGCCCTATGTAATTGTAATCCTTGAGCCGTACAAATAATAAAGAAAAACTCTATGGTTTGGCCCCGTGAACTAAACCAATCTCTAAGTTGAAGATTGGACATAACTGTTGAAAAAATTGGGTAAAAACATGTATTTTTCCCAAACTTTAGACATAATTACCTATATGAAAATATAGTAATTAAATGTAATATTTTATATGGTTGTGTAGCTCTTGATCCATTTTGCGCTCTCACATCCTGCTGACACGAATGCAGCTCGAAAAATCTGGGCTTGTGCAAATCGGTTTTTGCTATAACCCGGTCTTTTTGGGCCCACGATTCTAGATGCTTCATTTACGAATTTATTTTTGTAAGTGATATCGTTTCTCTTAATAAACGATCTGTTTAAACCTTATTTAAAGGGTGTTATTCTCATCTGGGAAACGGACGCGAATTCGTTTTAAGGGAATTGTGTTCAACAAAAGCTCCGGCTTTCTTAACGATTCTTTTATTTCGTTGTTTGCTATTTTCTGTTTCGTTTATATATGATACTTTCCAACAGCCACGTTAAATCCTTGTGTCATTTACGTTCTTGTTATTGTGTTTATTATCTTATTGCTTTGTTCTTTAATTGCTAGGATTGCAATTATTATCCGTTTATTGTTTGTGGGTGTAATGCATTTACACAAGCATTTGTTGGGTTTGTTTTTTGCTAACAATAGGTGTTGCTAGTTGGATGTTTCCGCTGCAAATTTCTAACAACTGGTATCAGAGCTCTAGGTTGAGCGATTGGGAACAATGGCGGATGAAAGCACGATCAAGATGCTTTGTTGATGATTAGAGTTTTATTGAAAGAAAGAGAGCTAGGGTTATTGTGGCCAAATAATCATAGTGGATCTATATTCCGTTGAAGATAATCATCGGGAGGGAGTGATTGGAACGACACGGTTTTAGGATTTGTTTGCAACATGTGATCTAGATTAATAGACTCGTTTTTTTAACACGATCGTGACGAACTCGATGAGTTGTTTTTCCGGATTGAACTGATTAGGGTTTTGTCTGGTGGGATGTGACGTGACGCGGCAGGCCGGTCGCGTTGTGATGGTGATTATTCGCCATGGTATCGGGTTTGATTGTTATTATGTAGCGGAGAGGTTTTTTGGGATCCGGGTTTTGGATTCGGGTTCATTATTCTTTGGGATCCCGTTCAAAAAGAATAGATGAACGTTATCAAACTTGGGGTTTGATGTTGCGAGTGTAGGGACATGATGTCTCGGGAACTTCATTGATATGGACTGGGTTATGCAAAGATGAGAAGTTTGTTACGGTGCTCAAGAGGATGGTTTCTCAATTTGAGTATATGGGTAATAAACGGTACCACATCCGTTTGGTAATCGACAGTGGGAGTTATCGACGGAGTTAGTTATTGCTCGCGGGTTTGAAATGGAAGACCATGTTTTCTTTGATTAGGAATTCCATGTTTTGGAATGATTAGGCAGGTTAGAGCTTCTACACTTGGAGATATTGGTTTGAGAAGAAGTCAGATAAAACACGTTTATTTGGGCTTGGGTATCGTTGATGTTTGGTTCAACGATAGAACAGAATCTTTTGGAGGAATCAATTGGGAATTTTCAAGTGGGTTAGAGGCGAATAATCTTGTAAGTCCTGTTGAGCTTTCAAGATATTGTTGAGAGTATCGGTTACTCTAGGGAGTTTGGAACCGAGGGAAGTGTCGAAGTTAGTGGGAGTTTGGAAATTAGTGGGAGTCTTGAGACGGTAGTGCGATTGATGGATCTCAAGTTTCTATAGGTTTAGTGTGCAAATTCCGGCAACACTATAGCATTAGGACCTTCGTTGTTACTCTCCAATGGCAAAGTAATTTGCGACTGACCGAGTGTTATGAACCAGAGTTTTGTCACAGAGCCGCGGTTGTTATTTTGATTCGTACAGTGGGAGCGGGCTGAGTTGGAGAAGATGAGTTCATAGAAATCGTACGTATGTTTTTGGGTCGGTGTACCAACGGGAAAGCGAAAGTTAGTGATGTAGGTTTCAAGGTTGTGACTGCGTTCTCACTGATAAACCTTGATGATAATCTATGTGTTAAAACTATCGACAATTTTCTGATTGCTGAGAAGGAAAATCGGATTAACGAAATTTCTGTACGGGTGGTTGTTGACATGTCGGTGGCAGGATTAAACGTGGTTGTAATCGACGAATTGAAGAGATGTGTGTCTCTTGAAAGAATCCCGTGGTTGGAGTTTTGCACGCTTCAACGAATCTTTTTGGGCCTAGAAGATGACGATGATGATGTTAGAGAGTGGTCCCAGTTTCATGATGTGAGTGTTCTGGTAGCTTTGTGTCGAAAGTCTTCCGACTCTGTGTGGTCGAGCGGCGTGTCCCGAATGGTATTTCGGCGGTATGAAGTTTGAACGTGTGACATTGTTGAAGGGACAAGATGAAGGATTACTGATTTTGAGGTTTAATTAATCTTCAAGTGGGAGATTGTTAGGCCCGTGAGGTGAAGATAAATTATACGGGCTAGGGTTTTTTGTTTTGGCTTGTTGCCCAAGTTTGTGATACCCTATAAATATTAACTCTGTGTAATTGTAACCCTTGAGCCGTACAAATAATATAGAAAAACTCTCTGGTTTGGCTCCGTGGACTAAACCAATCTCTAAGTTGGAGATTGAACATAACCACGTTAAATCATTGTGTCGTTTACGTTCTTGTTATTGTGTTTATTATCTTGTTGCTTTGTTCTTTTAATTGCTAGGATAGCAATTATTATCCGTTTATTGTTTGTGGGTGTAATGCATTTACACCAGCGTTTGTTGGGTTTGTTTTTTACTAACAATAGGTGTTGTTAGTTGGATGTTTCCGCTGTAAATTTCTAAGATAATCATGTGGTGTGACACCACAGCCTCCAAGCGGATCACTGATAGCTGCTTATAAACACACTCCAGATATTTATTCATACACGAAGGATAATCTTAAAAATAATACGATACTATATATATGTGTGTGGATATGTATTCATCGACAGTCGGTAGAGCTGACCTGCATCAAATCCTGCCGATACTATAACTATATCAGGGTTGAACTCTTTTGCAACTGGGATCAATATATGGTCCCAAACTGCAATATAATATGCATCCCCATACTGGCCATTCTCCCATGGAACATTGATATTATATCCTGCACTGGGGCCCTCACCCATCATGATGTGCGAACCATCAGCACCAGTAGGATGAGAATTCCCTTTATCATGCACATTTGCAATGTATTTAAACACTAGCTAAGCGATGACAAGATCACGTGTTATACAAAGTAAGAACTTAAGGAAATTATATAAATGGTCCCTACACATGCATTTATATGTTAAGTTCTTAATTATTAACACCTTCACTTTCGATTGCTAAGTTCATATTTATTTAACACCTTCACTTTTGATCGATTATCTAAATAACATGTTAGAAATAAAGGATTCGGTACGTACCCGAATACTATAGCGGAAGCGGAAGCGATCGAACCAACGTTTAGATAACCGATCGGGGTAAACGATCACAAGCGGAAAGCTTACACGATTCCACAACCTAAGATTCACATATCTCATTTGCATCAAACATACACGAATATGACGAGTGCTTAATCGTCTCTCTCAATTGTCTCTCGTATGTGTAGTGTGTGGTTTCTTAGAGGTGTTTTTCTTGTTCAACCTCCTCATAGTACCACTTGTACCATTTATATAGTATGTCAAACATAATGACAAGGGAAGGTTGATGGTCTCCATTAATTACTATGATAATGGATATTCATGTCTAGTTAACCCAAAAGGTTATAACCATCAAAACCAATAACACTTAGTCAGTGGGCGGGTTGGATCCGGGTCGAACCGGATCCATGTTCCAACATCTCCCACTCGCACACAAACTAAGTTGATATACTCATTATATCTCAAGAGAACAATCGTGTAGCTAGCAAACAGTTCATACTTGGAAAAATAGGTCGCGCGACCAACATACTTCGAGAGCTCAATTACTATACATCTGTTAGGAGTATATAGCAACTCAATAAAGTTTGGTAAGAGTAGATTTAGTATGCAATATCCTAGATCATTAATCACATTAGTAATTCTCATGATCTCAGTTTTACTTATAAAACCCTTTGTATTCACAATTATCTTTTACTGCTAAGATATGTCACTAAGACGAGATAACTGGTCGACCGGTGAGTACAACTTAATGTGAACTTCAAATGATCTTCCCTCTTCTTAGATTCTTTTGAACTTAACTCAACTCGCTTTTCTAAGAGCGCAATGCTAGGTCGAATCAATCATAACCCTTAAGAAACGCCTTAAGATAGCAAACATCAAGCTAATCCTCAAGAGACAAGAAAAGGTCATAAGGATACCAAAATTGAGGTTACTCATACCTCAAGGGACTCACATAGCATAGAAGGTGAGATCGTTTCTTCTATTTCCCTTATTGGCCGTCTTATACACATCTGGTATGAATCACATGCTGCAATATTTCTCCTTTCCCATGGAGGTATGTCTTTCAATCAATGTTGCACAGATAATAATTCAAATATACTCAATGTTCGAAACCGAGTTCACTCATCTACTCCAAAAACTTAGTAAGAACTCGCATCTAGTATTATAGACAGATTAGGCGAAGCTAAGTAATTCACCAATTGTTGTAAACTTTATAACTGTAGCATCAAAGATTTTAAGTTTGTGCTCTCAATTGTCACTTAGACAATATACTTAAAATACACTACTGCTTAACTTATTACTAAAATAATGAAGTCGATCACCCATGTAAGTGGGTTGATCTCCAATCTGTCTGACATTACTTTACAAATTAAGAATGTAAACACAACATTCCTTTGTATATGGGATTTGACAAACAAATTGTCATGGACATTTATACTTAAATATGTTTGGTAAACATTAAGTTAGTATATGTTCAACGTCTAAACCTTGAGCCTTGACATGTTACATAAACACATCTCTCTAGGTATTCCAAATAATCTGCTACTTGTGTAAATATGTACTACATATTTGCCTGTATTCTTGCAACCATGTCTCATAAAATTCTACTTGATATTAATGTGCTTGGTCTCACAATAAATACTTAAGGTCTTTCATATATGCTACGGAAGCAACACCATGTGACCATATCAATACTTAATTGATAAATTAGTAATAAGTCATAAGTTAGTCCGAAAGTGGTTAAGCCACACAGCTTATTCGAACCACGACTGAATTTTCCAAAACATTCAGCTTCCATTGTATACAAGGCTTTGTGTGACTATTTCTTGTTACTCCAAGAGATAACAACTCACTCAGAATATATATAACCATCCTTTTCTGCAGATCAATTTTTATTGCACAACAAATCAAAGTACTACTTGGATATCTTAGTATCCTTTCAAGTTATTATAGCATTTTGCCACGAACCGAGCTTTATGTCATTTGGGAAGCTCAACTAATTCCCAAGAATGATTTTCCCGCATATCATTTACTCATCCATTGCTTAACTCCATTTTCTCATAGTGGGATATTTGGGAGTTTCAGATGAACCACATAGTATCTCTTTTTCGATCGCATATCGTCAAGGGGGTTCTCTTTTTAGCAATTAATATAACCTTGAAACTGACTCTTGGTTTCTTAAATTGCTCCCACTCGGGTTGGGATTTCCTTGAAACGAATTCTAGGATTCTCATATTACTCCCACTCGAATTGAGATTTCGTTGAGACGAATTCGCGATTGCTCAATATTCTTCCACTCAAATTAGAATTATTTTCATTCGCAATATGTTGAGGAATTGCCATAAAGAAACAAATTCTTTTCCTTAATTCATCAAATTCTCCCACTCGAATGAAGTTATTCTATATGATTACAAATAAGGACTAATCTTTATTTTTATCCTTTCACTTGGAAGCGTATTTTCCAATAATATGGCACCCGAGATTCAAATCTGGTTAAACTTCCACTTTTGTGTTCACCTGTAAACACATAATCTTTGAATTGTTCAAAGTATTTAACGAAAACACATTTTCTTTCCTTGTGGTTTAAAGTTTGCGAAAACTTAAAAAACGAGGAATGTAATATATACTTATACAATCTCTAGATATATAAGTCGTTCTTACGACCTATCCATAACTCATATGGTGTGGAAGATACTTATTTTGAAGACACACAGTTAATTACGAATAAGAAAACAAAGTATCACCCCAAAGATGATAGACATAGTTATCTCAACATTCGTTGACTTAACCATTTCAAGAAGCGTTATGTTCATTCTATCCGCAACACAACTTGTTGTAGAGTCATAGGAATAAACAAAAAATTGAATACCTTAAGCATTACTAAGTGCTTTGAACTAATCATATGGGCATTCATTTCCTCGATTAATTAAAACTTCTGCAGTTTTACTTTAAAATATTTTCAAGAAAAAATATTAATTTTGGAAAATCATCAAAACTATTCATATTCGCAAAGAATCAAATAGACATAATCAAATTGAGGATTAAATTATATATAGTTAAACGCTTCGTGCCTTACTCGGAAAATTTGAAAGGACCATGTATACAATGGATCGATCACAATATATAACTATTGCAAATGATTTTCTAGCAGTTTTTCCAACTAAATATTATGCATAAGCGGAAAAATTCACTTAATTTATATTCTTTTTTGACATCATACTCAAAAAATTTATTTAAAGATGTATCTAAGAAAAATTTGGATTATAACGTGAATAATCAATATCCATAATGCCATGATCATTTAGGATATAAGCATAATTATAAGAGCTTGTTGAATAACTAATACAATTAAATATCATTACCTTGGAAGTATGAAAGAAGAATTATATCCACAAAGGATAATATTCAATAAGGAAAACATAACTACAAATTAAACACGATGTTAATTTGAAAGTGTGAAACCATATGGTTAAGCGTTATTAGAGCTAGGTCATGCCACATACAACTTAGTATGTGGTTAAAGGCCTTAAGTCAATTCTCTTTAAGCTCTAAAATTCTTTATGTTTTCATTGTAAGTAAGGTGAAACTCCTTATGCTCCAAATATTCAGATTAGGAAAGACTTATATATTGAACCAACCGTTCAAAAATAAGAACACGTTCATGGTGATATATCTCATTTTGATATTAGATGTCACTATAAACTAGTCGGCCAATACCGATCACATCTTTGTAGCTAGATCAAAACTAACTTGAATAAACCTATGAGATCATCCATACCACTCAGCAATATAATGCGAGAAATGATGTTGTTATGACTTTCTTTCCTTGAATTCTTCTATTAATGCCATAAGAGCATTTTAAGCCTTTTGCTCTTCCAAACAAATTGTATTTTATGCTATCATAAATTCAACAACAAAGACTCTATGTCATGAAAACTATTATTGAACACTAAGTTCTATTGAACACATAGTTCAATGATAATGACCTTTGATTGGGTACGAAGTTCAATGAAATAGAAAGTTCGATTAAACATAAACTTCAAGTTGAACACAATTTTTTTTAATGAACACACAGTTCTACAAAGCTCAAGAACACAAAGTTCTATCAAACACAAAGTTCGATCGAACACGAAGTTCAAAAAAAAATTATTGAACACAAAGTTCATACGGAGACAACTATGCAAGACCTTTTAATTAATATCCATCCGTATATACAAATCACTCTGCAAATAACCAATTATGTGTGACACTCCTCCAAATTAGGTATTTAATTATACTTAATTTCATGCATTTCTTACGCTAATTCCCTGCAACAAATTTTAAATACACTAATGATGTGAGATAAGTCTAGCGAGCCCAATACTTTGGTACAAAAAGTATTACATATTTCGTAAATTAATTATAATTGCGTACAAACTTATCGGAACAAACCCGACAAAAATAATAAAAAAGTAGAATAAAAATGCAATCGTTGGTGAACATTTAATTAATAATATGAAATTATTAATTATTAATAATATGAAATTATTAATTACACATATTATTTAATTTATATTATTAGGATAATATAAAACATTATACGTTTTAGGGATAAACGTATCGAACGCGATACAAAAGTTCAGAAAGAACTTAAAAACACTTTCGAATAATTTTTATTTGAAAATATTATATGAACAGTCAGAAGCAAAAATGAAACGAAAATAATTATACGTTTATTTAAAACGTATTGCACGCAAACAGAGACAAATACAAAACGTACCCAAAGGTCAAAACTAATAAAAGTATTATTTTTCCCCTTCATATTAAAGCATTCTGAGAAATACCTCAAAATATATTTACAAATATTTAACATAAATTGGCACACAATTGAACCCGTACACGAAATTAACGGGTTAAATACCCAACAATTTAACACCAAGATATCTATTGATACATTATTTGGAGACAAGAAATTTCCATGTCATGCTTTCTTTTGACTTGCAATAATCGGCCACCAAACACACCCATGCTCCAATAATGTTGATCACTTGTTCATTTCATTATTCAACCAATTTTTTTCCCCACATTTGTTCTCTCTTCTTTTGCTCTCTCATATGGCTCAAGAACAGCCTTAAACACCCATCATTATCATCCACTTTAATACCACCATTCAACCATCACAATTTTTAGCAAGGAAATGAAGGAAGAGCTAGCTTCAAGTATCATCACATCACCTTCTTTCATTCCATCTAAAAGCTTTATAAGGATACTACTTCTATCAAATTTTATTTCATAAAATTTAGCGTTGTGCATATTACTAGTTAATATACTTGTAATGTTTATCTCCAAATATATATGTCAAAAGATGGTCAATAGTAATTTAATTTGATGTTGTATCTACTAACAACATGTTAAATTGATATTTGTCAATTTTTGAATATTATAATGGCACATGTTTGACCGAATGGCAGGAACTTTTGATCTTTAAAATAAGGTTTCATCTTCATATGTGATGAAAAACTTAACCTTTGATTTTGGTAATAATAAAGGAAAACTAACTGTAAATATGTTAGATGATTATGTATGAACTGTTATCATATTATAAGTCAAAAAGCTCCATACTCATTATCTACTCGTGAGAGTTTGAAGATAACACAAATTTTGTCATAAAAAGTATGAATATTAAGTGGCCTAATATTAATTGTATATTAATATGTAGGCATGAACCGTGTTAAGTTATGTGGCTTAACAGCTAAACGCGATCCAGCCTCTAAGTTGGGATCGCGTATTACTTGTTAATTCGCAATACGTATTTTGTCCCAACCGTACTGTTGTGTAATTTTATACCCGATCAGTTCACGATGTATTTTAGCCAAACACGGATGATACATTAAATGGTACAAAAATATTTACGAATACACCACTAAAAATTATTGTTATGTTGTAATTGTTATAAAACTTTACGACACTAAATTTGGTACTAAAATTGTACACGACCGCGGGACAAATATTTATTCGGTAATACTACGAATTGGACACGACAAATATTAACCCTTAAAACTTTGAGTCGTAAATTATTAGTTTGTTATTGGGCCAAACGGGTTAATTATAAAATGGGCCAAAACTATTATTTTTATAATTGGGCCATATTAATTGGGCCGTGCTATTTGGGCCGTACTAGTGGGCTGAACGAATTGGGCCAAGCCCAATGGGTCGTGGAATTGTAAGACAGAAACTTAAAACTGATCATATATAAAACGGGTAATGATGGTGGTACCAACTATAATTTGATAAGTGTATATATATATATATATATATATATATATATATATAACGAAGATTACTTTATATATATACATGAACGACAACCAACTTAAATATATATACATAAATGGACACGAGCTTTTAACAAATGTATTATGTATATACAATGGGACTAAACGAAAGGTGTTTTCGTAACAAATATACTTATGTTTTCAAAATATAAACGAATATATATATATATATATATATATATATATATATATATATATATATATATGAATATATATACTTACACGCAATGATTAATTTAACAATAAACGACTCGAAAAATAATATATTTTTCAACCACAATTATCACCAACAGTATTGTACAAACATTTAAACTTAACAAATAGTCAACTACTTATATTAGTATATTTCTTGCGTCTAGGACCTTGAGGGGCGCAAGTTGGACGACTAATATTAGCTGTTATCTTGCTGAAGATTTGCTACCAGTGAGTTCACAGCCCCTACTTTTAAATGTTTTCTGCTTTTAAACATAGGAGTTTTAAACATAGAAATTGCATGCTAACACATGCAATCAAATTATAAATGCTTTATAGCTTTATACAACTGTTTGATGTTTGAAATTACATTTTCACAACTATTTGGGAATTAGACAACCAATCCTAGTACGGACCTAGACTTATGATGTAGTGCATAAAAGTCCTTATGGCTACAAACTATAACCATTAGCTAGGTGACTCTAGCCACTGAGTATACGGATAGTACTATCGCCGTGACGACCCTCCAACAGATATGGAGCGTATACTTACATGTCCTATTAGGCAAACAACTATTGCTGATCGTGGTTTGGTTATAGGGTTAGGTCGCATTACTTTAACTCGTCAGGTTTAGCTCACCTTTCGAGGGATCACCGTCTTAGTATTCCCACAAAACTACTATTTAGGAAGTGAGTTCCTACGAACAACTATTTTGGAAATGTTAGTCCTTGATTGGATTAACTTGTGTTTCCTACAAACTATTATTTGGGAAAACAACTTTTGTTTCCTACACAACAGACAACAACTATTATTATTAGGAAATGTTTTCCCTTAATTGGTTAAACTTGTGTTTCCTACACTATATACAAACCTGTGAATTCACTCAACAATTTTATTGACGATTTCTCTATGTTTTTCAGGGAATTAGCAGCGTAAGTAAGAAACTGCATGCATATCAGGACGAACAACTCTGGTTTTGTTAGGATGCCACTACTTTTGGGACAACGGGATTTCCTTCATATAACCGCAATTCATTGTGGTCATATTTATAAAATCTAGTTTTGTGTTATGTATTTTTATAAAATACTGTTTTAACACTACTACTACTATTACTGTTATAACTTTTTAAGTTGTAACCTTTTGTAAAACTTTAACTAATGACATCTTAAACTATTTCGTTATGCAATAACCATATGCTCTGGATGTATGTATCTATGGGTTGTATTACTGCCCGCAGCCCCGCCACGTCACCAAGCTTCCGCAAACTACTCTCGTTAATTATAATTACCGTATGGCGAGGTGTGACATTATGTCAATCATAGTTCACAATAGGTTATAGAGAAAAAGGTCACCTCGTTTCCAATTATCGCCTATAAAGCCTACCATGAAACCACAATTAACATAGTCAATTAAGATGCAAAGTCAGCAAATAAGAGCACTTATGCATATTAAAATATATTTTCAATCTCACTAAGAAATGTAACTTTCATACGCAAAGAAAGTTTAATCTGATCATTACACAAAGAATGATCTATTAATATGCCCTAAATTTCACGTTGAAATGTCACTTTCAAACTATCTGAAAGACCATAATTATTACATAAATTATTATTGACTAATATGTTCAGAATCTCTCAAATAAATATAAGAGAAAGTTTATAATAATTATTTACCAAAAAAATTTTGATTAACTATGCTCGGTCTTTTATTTTACAGTGAAACATAACTTTCAAACAAAGAGAAAATGCAATATAAGCATTTCACTATAAATGATTAACTTATATTGATCAGAGTTTTACAAACATTTCAAAAATAAAGAAAGTTCAATATAATCATTTTACCAAGAAAAATGATTACTAATTTTGATGAAAGTTAATAAAGTAACAAACTTTCAAACAAAATCTTTTTGTATAATCATTGCACTAATAATGGTTAACAATCATTTTGATCAAATTTCACAAATAAATACCGAGTACAATGTTGAACATATATAAATCACTATAATCATTATACAAAATAATGATTAACAAAAAGTGTTCACTATTTCACAAAGAAATTGATTTTCATCCATAATGAAAAACATTATAATCATTTAACACAAAATGATTAAGTAAACTTGATACTGAAATCATTACACTAAATAATGATTAATTTAGGTGCTTACAATTTCACCAAAAATTAAGCTTTTGTCAAGGGAAAAATATACTATCATTATACTTAATAATGGTTAATTAAAGGGCTTACTATCAACTTATGATAGTTCCTTATAATCATTACACTTTAATGATGAACCAAAGGAGTTATAATATCACAAAGAAATTAACTAGACTTTCAACGGCAAGAAAATCATTTATACTAAGAAATGATTAAATGACGTTTGGCCCTAATATTATTTTTCCTCTTACCATACAGTTTTTGTTCTTCGTTTGTAACATATACAAAGACAAAAAAAAAAAAAAAAAAAAAAAAACCTTCTAAATTTTTTTTATCGCAAAGATAATTTATGTGCCATAGAGATCAAAAGCGTTTCGGATCAAAAATCTTAAATGGTTTACCATGAATCACAACAAATGTGAATTATAAGTTTAATTATTACAAAAAATAATAACTCGTTAAATGTTTCTAATTATCACTAAGATAATTTATAACATTAAAACCAAATGATCCAAAAAATTTCATGTGGTTCATCTTTTAGTAGTGTATATGATTGCTCAAAAAATTATCATGCAAATAATAATTTTAACACAATTTGTGAAACTATTTCGATAGTACAAGTATATAAACCAAATTGATCTCATCATGATATCAATTTAATTAACACAAGAAAACATATTTCATGTCAAACTGTCCACCTTGTGATCCTCAAGTTTCACAATTTGATATAACACTTATGGTCATCAGGAACTCAAACAAATTGAATTAAATATTCTATAATGAGCACATAACATGTTTTGACTACTTTCAACAAATGAAAGATCGGGACTGTACGCCTTATGTAATAGTCCATCACGAGATTATGCAAACCGTTTAAGAAGTGATCATATATCTAACGGTACTTAATGCAATTAGAGTTCATACAACTCGGTATTGTGGACATAAATTAATACATAATTAATCTTTAGTTATATCAAAATACAAACAATTGATATCATCATGCGTTTATTGATCTAAGTGGCATATAAAACGCTTGGGACTATGCGTAGAACAAACTTATCACTAAAAGTTTGAAAAAACTATCCCAATCAGAAGTCAGAACTCTTGAATAATTGTCCATCGGTCAGAAAATATGTTTCCATTCTCTTGGGTAAATTATATTCGGAGAATATGTGTTTTCAGAAATAAAACATCAATTTCCATTAACCAAACCAAAGTTGATTCATGTTCCTTTACCCACTTCGGTTACTGACTTACTATTTA
Organism: Pseudognaphalium luteoalbum; assembly: GCA_963422505.1. Classification (NCBI taxonomy): domain Eukaryota; kingdom Viridiplantae; phylum Streptophyta; class Magnoliopsida; order Asterales; family Asteraceae; genus Pseudognaphalium; species Pseudognaphalium luteoalbum. Next base: position 106,706,534 of record OY730197.1, read on the forward strand.
CTTGCTTACCAAATTAAAACAAGTATTGTTACGTTTTCCCATCCCTCTTTTGTTCACGCTAATCCATGGACTAGCGGGACCACTTTTATTTAACCAGATTATGCACTAATAATAATCATCATATTCATATAAATAAATGGTGCCAAAAAGAGAAGAACTTAAGCAAATTGAGAAATGCAATCAGAGAGAAAACGTCATTCGAGAGGCCACAATTTTAAAAGGCTATGAAACATGAATACATATATATTCACACACATAACTCGCATAAATAACAATATACAGTTGTGTGAATTAGGAAACCGACCAAACTAAGTGGTCCGTCCGATTATATGTCAATTCAGTTTGCATATTAACAAATTATATGTATCATCATCAAATAGAAAATTGCGTAGCATTTTACCGGGAAATAAACATTCGGCTCTGTACCAATGTTAGAAATAAAGGATTCGGTACGTACCCGAATACTATAGCGGAAGCGGAAGCGATCGAACCAACGTTTAGATAACCGGTCGGGGTAAACGATCACAAGCGAAAAGCTTACACGATTCCACAACCTAAGATTCACATATCTCATTTGCATCAAACATACACGAATATGACGAGTGCTTAATCGTCTCTCTCAATTGTCTCTCGTATGTGTAGTGTGTGGTTTCTTAGAGGTGTTTTTCTTGTTCAACCTCCTCATAGTACCACTTGTACCATTTATATAGTATGTCAAACATAATGACAATGGAAGGTTGATGGCCTCCATTAATTACTATGATAATGGATATTCATGTCTAGTTAACCCAAAAGGTTATAACCATCAAAACCAATACCACTTAGTTAGTGGACGGGTTGGATCTGGGTCGAACCGGATCCATGTTCCAACATAACATATGAATGTCTTAATAAGTACTACATAGTATATAAGAAATGCAGTTCAGAGAACACATGGATTGCGTGACAAATAGACATAAGAAGCTATGCAAGATTAGTTGGTTCTATCCTAAATGATCTGCAACAAACGTATGCAAGACTATAAAGTCATATTACGTATGCCTGATGTACTTGTGAACAGAGAAGACCAGCGCTCGGGGGTCCTTCCAAAACATCTTTTGAGTACCATTTCCATGATGGACATCCCAATCAACGATTAATATTTTGTTGATACCCAATTCCTAAGACAAAAAGATTTAACTTAAGGATTCAACAGTTGGTTTGACAAATACTATGCACGAATAGAACACTTTGATGTTTCTACTACGGAAGCATTGGTACACACATCAATAGATGATATAAAGACATATAGCTCTCACTTTCTGGTTAAGGAGAAAGCTTGTTGCAATAGCAACATTGTTGTACAAACAGAATCCCATTGGTTCACATGTTTCTGCACGGTGTCCAGGAGGTCTCACAATAGCAAACGCAGAATCAAGTTCACCATTTGCAACTTTCTCAGCAACCTGTTGAAAGAGTCGTTTATTAACATTTTGGAATCATGCAAAGAAAATTATGTGACATCTGACATTAAACGTATGCCGGTGAAGGCTGGGTTTTTGACATTAAACTTATGCCTCTTACCTCAGGAACAGAGCCAGCAGCAAGATAAACAGATTCTGATGAACCTTCATTGAAATATATTGAATCGTACTTTGCAGCAACCATGTTTCTTTGTGAGGCTGGGTTTTTGGAGCTGATAGTCTTGATCAAATCAATGAGATCAGTGGAATGAACTGCTGCTATATATTTGTCTTCCGCTTCTTTGGCATTGAAAACAACACATCTGAAACAAGGTTTGACATCCAATGTAAATCATGAACATATCATAAAAACCGACTTAAGAATAGATTTGAGTTCCACTCCCGGGGGATCATTTTTTGCTTATTAGTTGACATTGCTACGGTCGTAATGAGACACTATAACCAATGTTGTAAAAGTCGGCCTAGTCGGTATGTAGTCGGGGACATGTTACATACTACTGTCATGATTACTTACCCAAACACTGTATTTGACATAATAAAATATACTAATTAATGAATATAAGAAAATCAATTTTTTAACCTTAACAAACTATCAAATATTATCACGGAACTCTTATTGGTAGTCATATGTTAGTTTATTGATCTTAATGAATTGAAGAAGCTTATATTTTAATAAATCAACTATATATGCAAAAAATATGAGTATAACTTTAAAACATGTACATCCAACCACCAACCACCACAAACCTGTAAAGAATATCTAACTATTACTATTTTATTAGTACTACTAGATTGACTCGCGAAATTCGCGGATTTTAACAATAAAATTTTATTTTAATTGCATTTTAAGTTAACATAGATAGAATATAAAATTTGATGAGTGGGTACTACAAAAATATATGTCTGAACTTGAAAAAGTATTTTCACAGTTTAATAGGTACTATAAAATATGTTATTTAGTGTGCTAAGAGCACTTAGTCGAGATGAGTAGTTATGTATCCATATTGGATAATAGTAAAATGTAAGTTTCAACAATTTGAGAAAATTATGTGTTGCATTATGTTCACATTTCATGCTTACACTTAAAAGGTGAGATAATAGATATTTCTATAAGTGATTATATAAATGCTTTTTAAAATAATTTGAATTTGATTGTGTATATTCTTTTGAGTGTATATATGCACATAAAGTAATACATGATGAAAAATTTCATTTAATGGTTTCGATGTATACCTGATAGTCAAGCAAGATCACTTCCATGCTAGATACTTCGGTTGAACTATTCTTGTACATATGATTCTAAACGTGATACACTTTAACACATATCACCCAATCGTCTCTATCACTATTCAGATCGCACAAATGAGTGCAAACAGGTTAAGAGCATACAATTCGAGTAATAAAAGATATAAATAAATTATTGCATAAAGTTTCATATGATAGCCCACTATATATCCAAGTAAAAGTAGAATGTCTTCCATTTTATCGTGGTTTTGTTTCATATCAATTCCTTGATAGACACAAATTTCAAATACACTTTATAATTGATTTTAAAAAATAGCCACACTTACGTAGTTTTATCATTAGTTTGTGTAATACTATAAAATATGTTGTTTCCAATACACTTTGTTAGTAACAATTACTCCATATGTCTCATCTAGAATGTGAGCTTTAACTATGCACATAATTGTAAAATTCTTCACCAACTACTTTTTCTATCAAATTTAATAACATATCAACCCACTAAATTCTCTTTTGATTAGTTGTAACATGATAATGAATATTTATTTAGGAGAATCAAAGATAGTAATGTGCTACATATGTAGTATGACGGACGGAGTAATTTTATTTATCGTCAATAGTAATTGGATCTTTGAAAAAATTCATTTCATTTGAAACTTACAAAATCATTATTGAATTAAAAAGTGGTGCATCATAGTTATAAAACATGGTTCATCATAGTCATAACACGTGCGTGGTGCATCGATTGTTTAAAAATATTATGCATTGACTTTCAAAATATACTATAAAACAACGTTATTTAATTAGATGATGGTCCGTCATAGTTATAAAACATGGTGCATCATAATTATAAAATATAATGCATCATAGTTATAAATATGACGCTCCGACTTCTAGATATACGATAAACATCATTAGTATATAAATCTTGATGCATCATAGTTATAAAATATGGTGCATCATAATTATAAAAAGTGGTGCATCATAGTTATAAAACATGGTTTATCATAGTTATAAAAATGGTGCATCGAGTGTTTAAAATATCATGCATTGACTTTCATAATATACTATAAAACATTGTTATAGAATTAAAAGGTGGTGCATCATAGTTTTAAAACATGGTGCATCATAATTATAAAATATGGAGCATCATAGTATAAAACATGGTTTTTCATAGTATATAAATCATGGTTATAAAATATTAAAAGGTGGTGCATCATAATTATAAAAAGTGGTGCATTATAGTTATAAAACATGGTTTATCATAGTTATAAAAATGGTACATCGAGTGTTTAAAATATCATGCATTGACTTTCATAATATACTATAAAACATTGTTATAGAATTAAAAGGTGGTGCATCATAGTTTTAAAACATGGTGCATCATAATTATAAAATATGGAGCATCATAGTTATAAATATGACGTTCCGGCTTTTAGATATACGATAAATATTATTAGTGCATAAATCTTGGTGCATGATAGTTATAAAATATGGTGCATCATAATTTTAATTTTACGATGCATTGAAGTTATAATTTTGTTATATCAGAATTTATTTTATTTAAGGTACGAATGTGGTGCATCACATAAATATTTTTTTGTTATACTATATATAAAATTCTATTTACATATAATAATGTGAGGTAAAACAACACAGAAAAAGGTTGAAAACGCGAAAAAATAAAAACAATTATAAACAAGTCGTGAAAAAGGTTAAATGAAAAGGTTGAAAAACGTAAAAAAAAAAACGATACAAGAACTCTAAAAAATGCAACAACAAAAAACCCGAAAAACTTAATTATAAGGAAAAAATTAATATAAAAATAAAACTAAAAAAATTTAAAAAAAGAAAAGGAGAAGAAATGATAATGGTAGAGAAATAAAGAAGGTGGAAAAATAAAAGAGGTGGAGAAATGGGGAGGACATTTGTCACCTCCCCATTTGCTTCTCTCCCTTCCTTTCATAAACCTATTCCTCACAAGAACCAATATCACAATCATATTATATTCATACAAAATTTAAAAATTAGATATATTAACGAATTAATTTTTGTAGAAAGTTATGGTTTTATTACAACGTTCATATATACGTCCCAATGTCACGATACAATTATATTTAAGGTTGCAAATAGTAGAATAACACTATCTATGTTTGCAAACATTAAAAAGTAAACAACATTCTTCATTCAGGCAATTTATTCAACACGAAAAGTAAACAATATTATTAATTAAATGATTACTGCGTATAGTAATTTATATCCATACTGTCATCTATATCCATATATGACTTGATCAGAAAGAAAAATAACAACCTCTTAATGCATTTCGAGCTACAAAGATATTATTCAAGAACAAAATGTGGCATGCATACAAATTGAATACCAACACCCAAAACACTAATATTTCGAGTGATATATTTTGACTTTTAGATGTAAGGTAATTTATTATCTTTATGTCGGCGATAAACTCATATACTACTTTGATATTTAGACTTATATCTTCAAAATTACATCATAATCATGTAATATTTTTGCCCACAATCACCACTACTTTTTAGGTTTGTCATATTCGCTACAATTAGCCAACATCGTTAACTAGCACTACCTTTACATATAAAGTACCGTCACATTATGCAGGTACTTTGATAATTCTGTGTGTGAAGAGTTTTTTAAAATTTAAAGGGTGAATAAGCTAAAAATTTAAAAGCCCCATATTGCTAGCTTTTAGATAACACAAAAGCTAAAAAAAATAAGCTCAATCAAACAACCATTAACTTATTTTTTTTTAATTTCAAAATACTACTGTAGTTTATAACCCGCGAATTCACGATTTTAAACATGAGAATACGTGGTCATTCAACGAACTATACAAAACTTCTATATGTTATTCTGAATATATCTTATTTTGTTTAATTAGATATCATTGTGTATATGTTTGGCAAAATATTAATTAAGGTGTTTTCTTTATATAGTTGAATTTTATTGTAATGTGATGTAATATTCAATATAAGGACGTGAATAGTCAAAAGATGACCTAATATATGACAATTTAACCTTAAATACGTATATAAGTTGTTTAGTAGACTAAAAAGTGTCAACTTAATGCAAGTTTTGAACCCGTTTACTTTTTAAGTTAACTTGAATAATTTACTTGATTCACCCGTTAAAAATAGAAATTTAACTCAAAATGACCCTATCAAAATACGGTAAGATCATGATAACATGTTATTACTGTAACATTTATATTGATATCTATCGAATATGAAAAGGCTAATAGGCCGTATTAAATTTTATTTATGAAATCGGAATGGGGAAATGAGTTTGAACTGAAGAATTGAATTATGTTTTTTAAACTAACACGTCATTTTTAGTAATATAAATTTCAATAGGATAAGAATGATAAAATCCTTGACATTTATTGGACACCAACGTACAAATTGACATTTATTGGATTTAACATGATCAAGATATCATAGCTGTAATTCTAAAAGATAATAAAACTAGACTAAGTATCACTTACATAAATTTTTACATATAAAATACACATTCATAAAAAAATAGAATAAGAATAACTTACAATGAGAAACGTAATTGGACCGTGATAGTGCTGTTTTTTGTCCTTCTTCCAAGCATCCGTGTCTTTCTTCAAACAGTAAAAAATGAAGCCGCACCAATCCAACTTCTCAACTATAACCTCTTCATTCAACTTAAACAAAAAATGTGGCAAAAAGATGCCGTTGCTGAGAGAGCTACCCATCGTATTTGCGAATAACATCAAAAACTCCTGTTTAAAATGGAAGTTGGTAATCTTTGAATCTATAATCTCTCTAGCGAGATCACCAGCACGAATCGGCTTCTTTAGGAACTCTGGGTAGTCTTTTCGCTATGCCGCCAAACACATATCATCCCAATCAATGTCTGGTAAACTCATAACAGGAGTACCACCAAGAGGAATCCCGAAAACATCATTAACAATTTACAAGCACACATCTCCAAATTTCAACACCATTAATTCCGTATCAAGGTTATCAAGAAGAAAATAACCCAAGTTACCTGCGTAATATAATCATTATTAAAACTGCTGAATATAAAGATCGGTACCACATGTGATAATAATAGTACCACAAGTGGTAGTCACAATTACCACATGTGACTTAGAAATATATAATTACACAAATTTATATAATTAAAAATCAGATATGAAAAAGTAACAAATTATCTACTACCACATGTATTGGTACTTGCTACAACAAGTGATACAAATGTCTTATGTTATATGACTAGTTTAAATGTTCTAATCTTATAGTATCTCTCATGTAATACTATTAACTACCACATGTGATACTATGTGATACGACATCTGTTACTTCTAGTACCACATGTGTTGCTATCTTATACCACATGTGATACAAGCACATTATATTATGTTATCTGACTAAAATAATAGAGAAATAAATTGAACTATGTTGCGATTAATTAGATTGTCATACCTACGTTCTAGTATATTTGAAAAAGAAAAATAAAATAAAAAGTAGTTCGAGAAATTAAGGATAAAAAGTACCTGGAAGCCCATCAAGAGGAAACTCGATAAAACTGCCGAAACCCATTTCTAAGAGGCAAAGCTTTTGTTCTACAGTGAGACGCCTAGTAGCATTAAACAGTGGTTGTGTTGTTGTGTGAACACTCACGATTGGAATCTTTGAAATTTCTTCTGATTCACCATCCATATGCTTCTCAATCTTAACATCTTTATCTTCAGCTTCTTCCAGCTTCTTCACAACGGCCTTCCCCTTTGCAGCCTTTAACTTTTTTTTTTGTGTGGCTTGTGATCTTCTTCAACATCGGTAAACTTCTGAAGATTTCTTTTTTTAAGAGGCTTCAATAAAGAAGGCTTTTCCATTTGTTCACTTTCAGCATTTTCGTCCTTATTCTTTTTTACACCTACTGAACCCTTATTTCCCTCATTCTTTTTATTGTCACCTATGAAACGTTGACTTCTCTGCCCATCTTTTAGCCTCTGGTTGAATCTTTTCCTCTTCAAACTGTTTTTTATGCTTATGCATTTCATTAACCACCTTTTTTTGATCTTCTACATCATACTTCCTTTTTTTCTCTGCTTCTACATTCATCTTCTTCTCCTTAAATACCTCAGCATCCTTTTTCTTTCTCTCTTCTTTATCGGCCTTCTTTTTATTCTCTTCTTCATCGGCCTTCTGTTTCTTTTCCTTTTCTTCAGCCACCTTCTTCTTTCTTTCTTCTTCATCGGCCTTCTTTTTCTTTTCCTTTTCTTCAACCACTTTCTTATTCTTCTCCTCTTCTTCAGCCAACTTCTTCTTTATCTCTTCTTCATTGACCTTCTTTTTTTCTCCTCTTCTTCTGCCATCTTCTTCTTCTTTGCCTCTTCTTCAGCCATCTTATTTCTCTTCTCCTCTTCTTCTGCCATCTTCTTTTTTTTATCCTCCTTGATTTGACGTAAAAAGTCACGTTTTTGTGCACCTTTTTAAGCCCATTTTAGTTCAAATCTTTTAATAAACATCAAATAATTAATGTTTTATGCTAAAAATCTAAAATGAACCAAAACTTAAACTTCCTTTCGAAAAATAACTTAAAATGCTCAAATAACGAACAAATCAGAGCTAAAACGACCCACTTACGATTCTGATGTATAATTAAGCTAAACTGGCCTAATTTGTGTCATGTTGATCTTCAGGAAAATACAAAACCGTGGGCACAAGAATCGTTCGAATCTGACAAGTAACGAAGAAGTTAGAGCCAACCGAAGATCACAAGAACTACGACCAGTTCACAAGACTTACGATCCAGCACACAAGAACACGACCCAGGGTACACCACCCCCATAGGGGCCATATACCACCCTTAGAGGGCCGTATACGCCCCCTTTAGGGCCGTATACCCCCTCTAAGGGGTGGTATACCCCCCTTTTGGGGTGGTATACCCCCTTTTTGGTGCCGAATACGCCCTATTTGCTACTGAATACGCTCTATTTGCTACCGAATATGCCCTATTTGGTGTCGAATTTCATAGCTCGAGGGTGTATTTCAGTGTTAAAATAGGAGCGAGGGTGTTAAGTGTAAAATTGTAACTTGAAGCCTATAAATAGAGGCTTTCACCTCCTCATTTCTCATCCATTAAAATCCATCAAATCCCACAAAAACACACACATCACTCATTCCATTCTCATTTCTTTCTCTCTCTAGAATAATATTAGTAGTTAGTTAGCTAGTAGGAGTAGAGTAGCAAGCTTACGAGCTTTGTACGGAGTCGCTCCGAGACTAAGGTTGCGTAGATTTGTTGTAACGCCTAACAGGTTCTATTATATTATCCTTTCTTGTTATTTTTAAATATGTTGTGCTATTGTCATGATTATTTAAGAATGCATGCTATGATAATTGTTATTTTAGGCTAGACAAATATGTGTTTGCTATGATAAATGTTATGCTAGGGTAGTTATGCTTTAAACAATGTTGTTACTCTGCTTGTATGAAATTAGGATATGTTTGAATTTATGAATTAATTCTCTAATGTTTTATTTATCCAACTTATGTTGTGGTTTGAAACCTATTGATATAATCCAGCCAATTGTAGAAATAGGTCCCTCAACTATTCTGTGTCTGAATGATTCGATGAACTCGACATGGCCGCTGTTCTCCTGATTGAAATAAATCAGAGGAGACACGGAGCATAGGATTAGAGTTAAATTAGAATTAATCCCATATATCGGATGCTTTTGAGAGAACTTTCGGAGCATCCGTGACTTAAACATTTATCCAGAAACTCTGCCTGAAATAAACTGATATTTATCCATGTTACACTACTACATGTTCTTGTTTGATTATTGCTCTAGGGTTTACATGCTAGTATATGTTTGTCTACTGCGGTTGTTGGGTTTATGATTAGGTTTTCAAACATAGAATAATTACATACGACAATTTAACATGCTAGAATAATTACAATGATCTATATGAAATAATGTCGAACAATTTAACCGATCGTTAGACAGACTTTCTCAACTTATTCCGCGGGGTCACTCCTGTTCACTTTATTTTTTATTCAACAATTCGTGCCACGATACGGACATCTCAGAAGACCGAGACTGGGGAATAGGATTCGAGGTTAGTTGTCGGTTAAATTGGTACTACATTTGGGAGAACTTCCGGTGTAGCTTACACTCCATATCTGTTATCCATGTGACATGTTATTTATTTGATTGTGGACAACTCTACGTTAGATAAGTAATAGGATATGAGTTATGGCCCATTAGGACATATACAATAATGATACGGGATCTCTGGGCGAGGCATCGGAAATACCGTAAAATGGCTCAGTACTTGGTATAGCGCTGGAACCACCTCTGGTGAAGTACAAATGCATGGAAGCCACGAAAAGGCTGTAGGTACAGTACTATGTTGAACATCGTTCAGAGACTCCAAATCAGCACTGCTAGGATTCATTATAATTAGAGCCTCAATCCTCATAACTACTCCTAAATAGCATGTACTGACATCATAGCAAACACTCACTTAATCTATAGATCTCTCAGCGAGTACACTCCTCATTTACCTTTCAGTTTTTAGTTTAAGTAGAATAGAAAACAAAACCCCTCAAAAAGTTTTAATCTCAGCTAAATTACCAAAGATAACTAATCCTCCTAAGATCCCATGCCCGTTGTGGTTTAAAGAACGACACATGAGTCATACCTACCGCTTATACAAGTAGTAATGTAACTTAGGCTTCCCAACAAAATATAAGTTTTTAAAACCCTCTGATCGCAACCCGAATGGACAGTCAACAACGACTGGGAAGCAATTCCTTGACTGATCGTTAGGAGGCGATCAGGTTTTTGGCGTCGCTGTCGGGAACTACAACGACCGATTTTAGGAATTTAGTTATCTTAGTTATTTAGAGATCCTTTCGGAAGATCAATATCATTCGAAAGTTCCTTTTCTATCCTTAGGTTAATTTTACTTTTTCCATATTTAGATTAGTTTAAAACTCTCCTTTCCAAAACCCTACTTTCTACCAACAAGCTATGTCGAACCGTATCACTCTTGCCTCATCAATTAAGCCACTTCTAGAGGGACGAGGAGGACCGATCGTAGCACCAACCGATGAAACCCTTGAAATTAAGCCTCACTACATTAAAATGCTAAAATCCGAGTGTCAGTTTCATGGTCTTTCGATTGAAAATGCAAACGCCCATCTCAACAAATTCATCAATCTTTCCAACTCTTTCACACAAATAGGATCCAACAGAGACCTTCTTCGCCTCCATTTGTTTCCATATTCTTTATCCTCTCGAGGTTTAACATGGTTTTATGAATTCGAACCCAATTCGATTCATACATGGGAGGAGATGGCTACTAAGTTTTTAGCTAAGTACTTCCCTCCTTCCCTGCAAACCAAGCTTAAAAATGATATCACTAACTTCCATAAAGGAGTTAATGAATCATTAAGCACTGCTTGGGAATGATACAAGAAGTTAATTGGAAGATGTCAGAACCATTAGTTGGATGAAATGAATTTGGTATGTACATTTTACAACAGTTTGAATCCTCAACACAAACAAACCCTCGACGCTGCTTCATCCAGAAATTTCATGCTACATACCTCCGACGGAGCTTGGAAATTGATCGAGACGATTGCGACACATCAGCATAACTTGGAGTCAGATGAAAATACTTCAGAAGTAAGGAGTACTTCTAACCGAACCTTAGACAAATTAAGATCTCAACTCGATTCTATCACTCAAATTGTCAAGGATTTGCAAGAATCTTCAAACCCTAAGCTAAAGAAGATACCTCAAAAGTTCCTCTCAAGTCGAAGGGCCAACGAAGAAATTCTTATAACCAGTGGAAACCCTAATCACTCTCTTCATTCAAAACCTTTCATTCAGAGGTCTACCACACAACCCACTTCTCAATCTTTAATTCTCTCTACTCCTTCCCCATTGACTTCTCGTCTAAACAACGAAAATTTCAAAAACTTCATTGTTGAACAAAATAATGTCAATAGAAAAATTGTTGATTTTCAAAACCAAATTGATTATTTGACTAGAATTTCAAACGATTTAATTAAAAACATGGAGGATAATGTTAAAAAGTTGTTTTTAAAAGTTGAGGAGAAGCAAAGGGAAGAAGCGATCTACAACTTTGTCTATCACTCATCCTATGAGCATGATGACATCCTTGTGGTCACTAGAGGAGGAAAAGAGACTAAGAACGATAAATCCAAAAATATTTATACAACTGAACCTTCTACTTCTCTGCTTACTGATTCAGTTCAAGTTGACACCCCCATCACTTCTCCTGAACCAGAACCTTCTAAAGCCTCAGAAAACATTAAACCTATGCGTATACCTTTCCCTGGTAGGCTTAAGAAAGAGAAAGATAAAGCTCAATTTGGAAAATATCTAGAAATGTTCAAAAGCTTACACTTAAATGTTAGACTTTTAGATGCTTTAGTTGAAATGCCTAGTTGTGCCAAATTCTTTAAGGAACTCTTATCCAATAAAGAAAAACTTAGACAAATAGTTAACTTACCCTTAGATGCATAATGTTCATTGATTATGCAACAAGGACTACCCCCAAAGCTAGGAGACACTGGCCGTTTCACTATTCCTTGTTATCTTCAGGATGGTTCAAATAAGTAACGCCTTAGCTGACTTAGGAGCTAGTGTAAACCTTATGCCATACTCTCTTTTTTGAAAACCTAGGATTGAGTGAACTATTACCAACTCGAATGACTATCTAGTTAGCCGATAGATCAGTTAAAATCCCTCGAGGAATTGCTGAAGATATTATGGTCCGTGTTGATAAATTCGTCTTTCCTGTTGATTTTGTTGTTATGGATATTGAAGAAGACGCCCATGTTCCACTCATCCTTGGCAGACCTTTCCTAAACACTGCCAAGGCCGTCATTGATGTTAATGAAAAATCTTTAAAACTTCGAGTTGGAACTGAGGAAGTCACCTTCAATGTTGATAAACTAATGAAACATCCTATGGGAGAAGATCTTGGTCTTGTAGATTCTTTGCAGGAAATAGTTGAAGAACATTTGGAGGAAATTCTCACGATAAGCAGCATCAACCCCAACACCATCATCACAACAAGGAAACTGTGTGAAGAAAACACGGGATTATGCTCTGCTCTCTCAAATTCTTCCACTGCATCAAGAGAAGTTCTATGTCCTTTAAAGAATTCCAGCCCGTAGTTCAAAACTGTTATAACTGCTCCGCTTGGGCAAGGCACACCAGTCACTCTTCTAAGAAGGAACCCGACTCTTGAAGTACATGATTCATCTCTCTCAAGGGAAGAAGTTCAAAGGATGCTCAAGGAAATGGAATCAATGTTTTCACCACCTAAATCACAGTTGTCTGAAGGTTATGAACCACAAAGATCAAATCCAGAAATCACCATAAGCACTTCTTCATCAGCTCAATCTCAGAAGTTTGCACTCACTGAAGACAAGGATATCATCATCACTGGAGAAAATGCAACTTCCACATCACCAACTGTCAAATACAAGTTGAGGAAGGATGCATTCTCTGATAAAACAGAATGGGTTGAAATAGCTTCAGCCAACACATCAAATTCACCTCTTGAAGAATCAGACTTCCAAACAGATTTTGATGAACTCAAGAGAGATGAAATTGCAAGAATGAAGCCTTCCACTGAAGAACCGCCGGAATTGGAACTGAAGGAACTACCCTCTCATCTGGAATACGCTTTTCTCGAAGGAATTTCACACTTACCAGTCATCATATCCAAAGATCTGAAGCCTGAGGAAAAAGACAAGCTCATCCAAGTGCTTAAGTCACATAAAAAGGAAATTGCTTGGAAAATCTCTGACATACAAGGGATCAGTCCAAACTACTGTACAAACAAGATTTTAATGGAGAACGACTTTAAGCCATCAGTTCAGAGATAGAGGAGAGTCAACCCAAAGATTCAAGACGTGGTCAAAAAGGAGATTATCAAACTTCTTGATGCTAGCCTGATATACCCTATTTCTGATTCTCCATGGATAAGCCCCGTACAGGTTGTTCCAAAGAAAGAAGGTATGACGGTGATTACAAACGAACATAATGAACTTATCCCAACAAGGACCGTCACCGGTTAGAGGGTTTGCATTGACTATCATAAACAAAACGAAGCCACTCGCAAAGATCATTTCCCTCTTCCGTTTATTGATCAGATGCTTGAGAGATTGTCAGGAAATGAGTTCTATTATTTCCTCGATGGATTCTCTGGCTATTTTCAAATACCTCTCGATCCGAAGGACCAAGAAAAGACAACATTCACATGTCCCTATGGAACATTCGTCTACCGATGTATGCCTTTTGGGCTATGCAATGCACCTGCAACTTTCCAGAGATGCATGGTGGCAATCTTCCATGACATGATTGAACAGTGTATGGAGGTATTCATGGACGATTTCTCGGTCTTTGGAGACTGCTTCACATCTTGTCTTTCCAACCTAGACAGGATGCTAGCTCGATGCGAAGAATCAAACCTCGTTCTGAATTGGGAAAATTGTCATTTCATGGTGAAGGAAGGAATAGTGTTAGGACATCGGATATCTAAAGCAGGAATTGATGTTGATAAATCTAAAGTTGATACTATCTCGAAACTTCCAGCACCTACTTTTGTGAAAGCCATCCGAAGTTTTCTAGGTCATGCCAGATTCTACCGTCGCTTTATTAAGGATTTCTCTAAGATTTCTCGACCTATGACTCATCTTCTCGAAAAAGATACTCCGTTTGACTTTACAGATGACTGTCTTAAAGATTTTAACTACTTGAAGGAACAGCTCGTGCATGCATCGATCATGGTTTGCCCCCGATTGGAGTTTGCCATTTGAAATCATGTGCGACGCCAGTGATTTTGCAGTTGGAGCTGTACTAAGACAACGGAAGGAGAGACACTTTCAACCGATTTACTACGCCAGCAAAACTCTCACAGACGCTCAAGAAAACTATACAACCACTGAGAAGGAGCTGCTAGTGGTAGTATTTGTTTTTGATAAATTCCGTTCCTATCTTATTTTGTCTAAAACTATTGTCTATACAGATCATTCAGCTCTTAAGTATCTCTTCAAAAAGCAAGACGCTAAGCCAAGACTGATGCGCTGGATTCTGCTTCTACAAGAATTCGACATAGAAATCAAAGATAAAAAGGGAGTAGGAAACGTTGCAGCAGATCACCTCAGCTGATTAGAAAATCCAGGATTGGAGAAACTTGGAGAAAGAGATATTCAAGACCAGTTTCCAGATGAACAACTCATGAACATCGGAAAGCACCACCAGGGACCTCGATCGTCATACGATCCCTGGTATGCTGATATTGCCTACTTCCTCGTGGGAGGAATTGTCCAGAAAGGAATGTCAACTTCTCGAAGATGAAAGTTCTTCCGCGACTCAAAGAATTATTTTTGGGACGATCATTTCCTCTTTAAGGTCTGTCCCGATCACATCATCAGAAGATGCGTCGACGGGAAAGAAGCTGAACATATTCTCTACCAGAGCCACCATGGACCAACTGGAGGCCACCATGGAGCTAGCAAGATCGCACGGAAAGTGTACGATGCCGGCTTTTATTGGCCAACCATTTTTCAAGATTCTTACAACTTGGTGAGACGCTGCGATGCTTGCCAATGATTTGGTAACGTGTCCTCATTCAATGAAATGCCACTTACCAACATCCAAGCATGTGAAGTCTTCGATATTTGAGGATTAGTTTTTATGGGACCCTTCCCTAAATCTAATGGTAAAGAATACATTCTGGTTGCTGTTGATTATGTTTCCAGATGGGCCGAAGCGCAAGCTCTCCTAACAAATGATGCCAAGGTCGTTACTAAGTTTCTCAAACAACTATTTTGTCGATTTGGAGCTCCAAGAGCCGTAATCAGTGATCGCGACACACATTTATGCAATATTCACCTAATGAAAACATTGCAATAGTACGACGTCACTCACAAAACTTCAACAGCTTATCACCCACAAACCAATGGGCAAGCTGAAGTGACAAATAGGGCTTTGAAACGAATCTTAGAACGAACGGTGTTCAGTCATGGGGAAAAATGGTCCGATAAATTAGATGATGCGTTGTGGGCATTCAGAACAGCATATAAAACACCATTAGGAACCACACCATATCGTCTGGTTTATGGTAAAGCATGTCATCTACCGATAGAGCTGGAATATAAGGCATACTGGGCGCTGAAGAAATGTAATTTAGACATTCCCACCATAGGATCCCATAGGAGAATGCAACTTAATGAACTAGCTGAGTTAAGAGATTAGGCGTACGATAGCTCCCTGAAATACAAAGAAAGAACCAAGATTTTCCATGATGCAAGACTCAAGCTATCAAAGTTTAAACCAGGGGATAAAGTACTTCTCTTTAACTCACGCTTTAGGAAGTTCTCTGGAAAATTCAAAGTCAGATGGAACGGGCCATTTATAGTCTCAAAGGTATTTTCCTTCGGAGCAGTTGAACTCGAAGCCCCGAAAGGTAACTTTAAAGTTAATGGTCAACGCTTGAAACATTACATTGAGGACTTCCCCATTAATGAGGAAGTCTACATTTTCGAGCCACCTTGAATTATTCCTTGGTATCAAGAGTCAAGCTAGTGACTCTCTCTTAAACAAGCGCTCTTGGGAGGTACCCCAAGCTTATCTTAGAATAATTTTTCTTTTATTTTTTTGATTTCTTAAAACTTATCTAGTATTATCATTCCTAACTAATTAATGCAGGATAGCTACTTATCTGACAGCCTTTGAAATTTACAAATCTGAGATAAGTCTTCATTATTAAATATGCAAATGCAGAAGTCCTGATGACACTTACAAATCAAAATATTTTACGAACAATCATTATTTCTTTTCGCATTTGTATATTCTTATAAACTTGAATGTTACCTGTTTTTTTTATGTTTTTCAGATGGATCCAACAGAAATCAGTAAGAAGAGCAATAAGCGAGAAAGAACCCGTAGAGGCAAGAAGAAGAAGACTGCTATTCAGGATGAGAGTGTGATTGATGTACTGACTACTCCAGGGGAGCATTTGAGTCCTGCTACACCACAGTCTGCCCCAGCATCTGGGACGATCCCGACCTTGGATTATGGGATCACTACTACAGACCCAGCAGCTGCTTGGGCGTTCTTTCAGACATTGTCCATTCATCATGATTCAATGGCTGAGATCCGTGAGGTAGTCAGTTTACCGAGACTTCAGTACATCCCTTACAGACTAGGGTATGGTCCGAGAGCTTCTCGTCCACCATGGTCATTCTTCCCTCCTGCACCTAGCACTACTGATGCTCCAGTAAAGGATCCGGGTCCTTCGAGTTCACACGTTGATCCTGCTGAGATGCTCGCAGCTGCTAGCAGACTTGATGTACCATCACCTTCTTCTGTCCTCTAGGATGCTGCCCTTGCCGCCATTTACCATGCTGTTGTTGCTGAGTTTGATCTTGATATGGAGGATCTTCTAGATGATTAGTTTATCTTTACTTTATTATGTTATCTACTTTATTTATGTCTATTATACTACTATTCTGTGAGACCTGGTGATTATGACTCTATTTATGGCTATTTGCAGAACTCAGTACTCGTATGAATGGATGATCTTAAAAGAAGTCTGGTCCAACAAAACTCCAGCAAATCACTCGCACTACTCCTTCACGAATCTGGTCCTACATCCAGTACCCACCAATCGTAGGGAAGTACCTTTCTAGTTCTTATGATATTTATTATGATAATTTATGCTCACGCCCACTTAAAACTCTAAGTGTGGGATTAACACCCCATAATTAGAAAACTTGAAATATATAATTGACTTAATGCAAAATCCTAAGTGTAGGATTCTCCCTACTTAGTGTATAAACTTTGAGGACAATGTTTATTTTTAAGTGTGGGATAGCAGTATACTCTTCGCTCACTTGTTTAGATCAAAAATTTTCGAAAATAGTCCTCAGTGAATAAATAGACCCTTATTTTGTCCAAAAATTTTAAAATTTTTCGCTATAAAAACAGTCTTGCTTCGACAGTAGTCGAACTACTTATTCAGTGGACTGACTTTTTCAAAGGTTTTTGAGTCAATAAGTTAAGAAAGAAGTACAGATTTTTGTTGCAAATATTCAAAAGCCGGTAAAAAGAGATCGGAACATGTCAGACTCTAACTAATTTTAAAATGAAGATCTAAGAGGGGCATTCCGTGACTGGGCACATACAACCTATATTTGCGGTGAGGTAACTTGAGCCTAATATAAGCATTCATTTTTAATGCTTCACTATTATTTGTTGTGTGTGACCAGTGCACGCATTCGGAATTAAAACTTGCTCCTGGTATGCATTTCGAGACCATATTGACAGGTGCCATACGTGGCATAGGTGCAATTAAATGAACTAGACATTTACTTAGGATAAAACCCGTTTTTGTCATATCTCTTCAAGCCTAACCCTGCCAATACTCACTTTTAGTATCGATGATCCACCTAGAAAACCCTTTTGAGCCTTAACCTTTTCGTTTCTTATAAACCCAAATATTTAAACCCACTCACTTCCATATCCACCAAAACCTTATCTTAAAATTTTTAAATTTATTGAAAAAATGCTATTTAGATATTCTTTTTGCTTTCCCTCAAAATTCACAAAATTCGTTTTTACTTAAAACATCTCGCGTGCGTTTCCATAATCAATATTCAAAATCGAGAGTCGTATGGTGCGGAAAATTGGCACCAAGTAAATTCGAAATTGTCAAAAGGATTGAAAAATGAAAGGATCTCAAAATGGTAGCAAGAAAATAAGAATCCCTTAAAAACTCCCTGGCATAGAAGTTCTAAGACAAAAATATAGAAAAAAAGTAAAAATAAAAATGTGTATGTGAAATAAAGCTAAGTGCTTCAAATCTCTCAAAAACTCCGATTCCTGAAAATATAAATCTTCATTGCGTTCTTGAAGATATTAGTCCATATAGCTTTCTTCTTCCCTTATTGATTATCCATTTCCGTTTTCATTAAAAAGTGTATCTAAATAAAAAAATTCAAAAAGTTTAAAGATCCCAAGATAAGTAAAACCCCTTAAAACCTAAAAAAAAAAATCCACTGTCCATACCCTTTCAACCTCCACTTCACATTACAACTGTAACACCCGCCAAATTAGGACTAGTAATTAGTGCCTAATCCTCTGTTAATACATGTAATTAGTTCGGTTTTAGGCTAATTAATGTATCAAAATATATTGTTGAATATATATAAGTATGCGATTTGATTAAATCGTACGAGTCGCAAATCGAATGCAATTCGATTCAATTAATACGGACGTTGGTGAACAATTTTTATTAAATAATACGACATTATTTAATAACCTTATTTTATCCAAAATATTATTTAGATAATATTTCAACTCAAATTCGTATCGTACAAACAAGGATTTCGCGATTAAAATAACAAATACGCAAACATAACGAAACAAGTTAAGTTATATTTTATAACTCAATTATTAAGTGTTTGCTAAAATACTTCAAATAAAATATCGAATAAACATTTGTACTTTAAAACCTATAATTAAATGTACATAAAAATTATCTAAACGTTTAAACGATCGGGGAAACGAACACCGCACGGAGCGCAAACGCGGGGGTTAAAAATTGGGAGATTCCCTCCCCTCTTTACCCCCCAAAATCTGCCTTTTCCCCCCTCCACTCCCCTCATTTCATTTCCATCCTCTCTCTCTCCTCTCTTTTTCTCTCTAAAACAACCACCACCACTGCCACCTACAACGACCGATTTCTACTGAAACACCCCTCTTTTAGTACAACAATATTATATTATTTTACTCGAAAGCGTATGAATTTAAAACATATTTATATACTGTACATTAAGATAATGTACATACATGGTTACATATTCAAAACATACCAATTTAGAACTGTTTAAAAACTACATATGTCGGGGTATTATATATTACAAAGCCAGGTTTATAGCAAAACCATATCAGAGTCATGATCTATCAGACATTCCCTACGAAAGCATCCTTTCCTGACACCCACATATATATCAAAAACCTGCAGGAATTAGGATGAGGGATAGCACAAAGCTAAGTGAATGAATTCTTCACACACAACTCAACTTAGCTTAACTACCTGTTTACCCCAAACAATCGTAAACATGTATTACAACTAGTCAACAATATAGTAATGAGGATCGGTGGCTCTGGGGAAAACCATAATACCCGGGTGGCTCCCCAAGAACACTTATCCAACCATATCCGTTTGGCCATAACGGACGAGACCGATGACTAGTGGTTACTATACTCAGACACAGGTTCTATACACACAACAAATGAAGCAAGATCCTGTGTCATTCACACAACAACCAACTAGCCCAACCAACCAGTTCAAGCTGTTGACCTCATTAACAACTGATGCCCGAAGGCCACACATAGCACGTAGATTTATAATCAACTATGAATATTAAATACAAGAACATATCTACATTTACTTGTTGCAACCAAATAGTTACAACTAAATCAAATGGTGAGTTCCAAATCCACTCACCGATACCTCAGGAGTCACAACACTCAGCTTCTAATCACTGAGTCTTTGAAGTATCTGAAATATCACACAACGCACAAGTTAGTAACTTGTCGTCAACAATAGTAGTTATGTAAATGGACACCTTACACAAGTAATTACATTTCAATTTATCTCAAACATAAGTAACAATTCTATATATATATATATATATATATATATATATATATATATATATATATATGTATATATATATATATATATAGTATACACTAAAGTTCACAAGTTATCATAATTATCAAAATAATACAAGCAAACGCGATCCGGGTCAGATTTGGTGGGATCGCGTTCATAAGAAGGAAAAGGTTCTGTAACCAAAATACACTAAGCAACGCGATCCAGAACAAAGGGCTGGATCGCGTTCATCTTTGAAAAACTTTCTGTGACAGATTTGCACTTGGCAACGCGATCCAAGTGAATGCTTGGGATCGCGTTCCTAAGAACAAAACTCGTCCAGCTCAAAATATAACTGATGAACGCGATCCGGGCTAGGGTTTGGGATCGCGTTGAGCTGTTCTTCAGCTCAAGAACAGACCTGTAAATACACAGCTCGAACCCAAATCTCATTAACACTTTAATTCAGTCACCAATTCGACTTATAAACCTTTTTTACATCAAAAGAACATCAAGCATGAACATATATCATCAAGTAACCTCCTATAATCAATAATCAATCAAATTTTCATACTCAATAAATATAACCCATTTGGTCATTAGCTTAAACTCACTATCACATTTAAAAACTTGAATTCACAATTAGAACCATCTTATTTCAGCTTGTAAGCTTCTATATCATCCTCAATTCATTATATACATTCAAGAAATCAACAATTTCATCAATTTTATATTTAACCTAACTAAGGCTTAAGTTCATAAATTAAAAACACTTACCACTTGGAGATGAAGATGATGATGATTCTAAATTGATGCTAGATTCAAAAGTAAAGATTACAATCAAAATCAACTCCTTTGTTTGAAATTTCAGTTCTTAGGTTAGGTTATTTTGGAGTGTTTCTCAATTAGGAAGAAGAAATAATTCTGAATTATGTTTAAGTGTAGTAGGTCGACTAACTCATAACCCAACTCATTTAATTAGTCCCCTTCTTCTTCTATTGTCTGGAACCTTAATACTACTCGCGAGAAATCTATTTTATTGTACTGTCAACTATAGTAAACTAAAACAAATATTATTTCACTAGTCACAATAAGTCCTGAGATCTACTTATTTAAGTTTCTCAATTAAATAATAATATCACATAATTCATAAAATCATTAAATAATCAATTCAAAATTAGAAATTACCAGGCCACTGGAGAGGATGTTACAAATCTCCCCTCCTTAGGAGATTTCATCCTCGAAATCTAGACTCAATCAAACAATCCAGGATATCTGGATTTCATAGACTCCTCGGTCTCCCAGGTCAAATTGGAACCTAAACTGTGTTTCCATTTCACTAACACTATCGGTATTTGTTTCTTTCTAAGTTTATTAACTTTTCTATCGAGAATTTCAATCGGTTCTTCAACTAATTTCTGATTCTGGTCGACTTTCAAATCTTGTAAAGGAAGAATTTGAGATTGATCCTCGACATTACATTTTCTCAAATAACAGATATTAAACGTATCATGAATACCAGCAAGCTCAGGAGGAAGATCCAATGAAACTGATTGATCATTAACCACCTGACGAATTTTGAAGGGGCCAATATATCTAGGTGCTAACTTTCCTCGTTTTCCAAATCGAATAGCACCTTTCCACGGGGAGACTTTCAAATACACCAACTCACCCTCGGTAAAGGTAACCGGTCGCCTATGTGGGTCTGCATATTGTTTCTGTCTATCACGTGCGGCTTTTAGCTTTTCTCGAGCGATAGCCACTTTATCAACAGTAATATGTACAATATCTGGGCCTGCAAATTGTTTCTCTCCAACTTCCAACCAACAGGTGGGGGTACGGCAACGCCGACCATATAGCATTTCATAAGGAGGCATACCAATACTGGAATGATAGGAATTATTATAAGCAAACTCTACCAAAGGAAGGTGAGAATCCCAAGAACCTCCATACTCTAAGACACAAGCTCTGAGCATATCCTCTAACGTCTGAATATTACGTTCTGACTGACCGTCTGTCTGAGGATGATAAGCCATACTGAGATTAACACATGTACCCAACTCTTGTTGTAAACTTTGCCAGAATTGAGAAATAAATCGAGAGTCTCTATCTGATACAATCGACAATAGAATACCATGTCTCGAGACAATTTCATTAACATACAATTGTGCGAGTTTAGTCAAAGACGCTGTTTCACTTGTAGCAAGAAAATGAGCACTTTTAGTCAATCGGTCAACAATAACCCAAATCACGTCATTACCTCGAGATGTGCGTGGAAGTTTAGTAACAAAATCCATAGTCAAGTGTTCCCACTTCCATTCTGGAATTTCCAACTGTTTCAGTGACTCATACGGTTTCTGGTGTTCTGCTTTAACTTGAGCACAAATATGACAATTACCAACAAATTTTGCAATATCAATTTTCATTGTAGGCCACCAGTACAAAGATTTCAAATCATTATACATCCGTGTAATACCAGGGTGGACAGACAACTGTGACTTGTGAGTTTCAGTCAAAAGCATATCTCTAATATTACCAATCAGAGGAATCCAAACACGAGACTGAAAAGTCTTTAATCCTCTAGAATCATCTATCAACAAATCTTTTCTTTTCAACATAATTTCCGATTTCAAATTATGATCCAATAAGGCTTCTAACTGTGCAGCTCTAATTTGATCCACTAAGTTAGAAGAAATATTAACTCTCAGAAAATAAACTCGGTCAGAAGTACCTTTTCTGCTTAAAGTGTCTGCAACTACATTTGCCTTTCCTGGATGGTAACGTATTTCACAATCATAATCTTTGATTAATTCTAACCATCGTCTTTGACGCATATTTAACTCCTTCTGAGTAAATACATACTGTAGACTTTTATGATCAGTACAAACAATACATTTAGTAACATATAAATAATGTCTCCAGATTTTTAAAGCAAACACAACAGCTGCCAATGCTAAATCATGTGTTGGATAATTCTTTTCATGCGGCTTCAACTGACGAGAAGCATAAGCAATTACTCTATCTCTTTGCATAAGAACACAACCCAAACCGGAATAAGATGCATCACAATAAACGATAAAGTCATCAGACCCATTAGGTAATGCCAATACAGGAGCCTGACACAATAACTGTCTTAAAGTCTGAAAAGCTATCTCCTGTGATTCATCCCATTGAAATTTAACATCCTTATGTGTCAATTTGGTTAACGGGCCAGCAATCTTTGAAAAGTCTTTAATGAATTTTCTATAATATCCCGCTAGCCCAAGAAAACTTTTAATTTCAGAAGGATTCTCAGGAACATTCCAATTCATAACAGCTTCAATTTTTGCAGGATCAACTTTAATTCCATCATTACAGATAATATGACCCAGAAACTGTACCTCCCGAATCCAGAACTCACATTTAGAAAATTTTGCATATAACTGTTCTCTTTTCAAGGTTTCAAGAACTAACCTCAAATGCATGGCATGTTCTGATTCGGACTTAGAATACACGAGAATATCATCGATGAAAACAATAACAAACTTATCGAGAAATGGTCGACATACCCGGTTCATCAGAATCATAAAAACTGCTGGAGCATTAGTCAAACCAAAAGGCATCACCAGGAATTCATAATGACCATACCTGGTACGAAAAGCAGTCTTTGGAATATCCTGTTCACGAACACGAACCTGATGGTAACCCGACCTCAAATCAATTTTAGAATACACAGAAGATCCCTGCAGCTGATCAAACAAATCATCTATTCTAGGCAGAGGATATTTATTCTTTACTGTTCTTTTATTTAACTCCCGATAATCAATGCACATTCTGAATGACCCATCTTTCTTTTTAACAAACAAAACCGGTGCACCCCAAGGAGAAAAACTAGGTCTAATGAAACCTTTATCCAATAACTCCTGAATTTGATTCATCATTTCACGCATTTCAGACGGAGCTAATCTATAGGGAGCTTTGGCTACAGTCGAGGAACCAGGAATAAGATCAATTTGATATTCAACTTCCCTAACCGGTGGTAAACCAGGTAAATCATCGGGAAATACCTCTGGATATTCAGAGACAACCGGAACATCGAAAATAGACTTCTTTTCTAATTTGGCATCGATGACGTAAGCTAGATACGACTCACAACCTTTAGACAACGACTTCCTATCTTTCATCATGGAAATCAAAGGAATACACCCACTTTCCTGTTCTCCTCGAGCCACAACATATGACTCTTCAGAGGTTGGGATTCTAATCAGTTTATGGTGGCAATCTATACTTGCTTTAAACTGACTTAACCAATCCATGCCAATAATCACATCAAAACTTGGAATCGGCATTAACAGAAATGAAATTGGAAAAGTCTGGCCATCTATCACAATATTAGCTCCAGTCACCGAGGTGGTAACAGGAACTAATTTGCCACTAACAATCTCTACTTCTAAGGGCTTAGTTATCACAGTGGGGGTCAGTTTCAACTTATCACAAAAACACACAGATATAAAAGAACAATTTGCTCCAGAATCAAATAATACACGAGCCGGTACAGAGTTTATAAGAAAAGTACCAGTAATCACATCATCTGTGTGGACAGCCTCATCGACTGTCATTTGGATGCCCTACTCGTCGCTGGCGGAGGATTCTTCCGCTTTTGACCAGAAGATGATGAACTCCCGACCGAACCAGAACTCTGTCTTCCTGCCTCAGGACACTGACCAACTCGATGTCCCTCTTTCTTACAATTCCAGCACACAAAATTAGGATACCTGCAATTTCTGAGGTCGTGCCCAAGCTCACCACATTTAAGGCATTTATTTGTCTGAGGAGTACATTGACCCGAATGCCTTGACTTACAAGAATTACACCAATTAGAACCTCCAGAGAAACCACTTTTGCTTCCAGATGAACCACTTCTATTATTAAATCTTTGACCCTGACGATTTCCCTGCCACCTGAACTTTCCTTTTCCTAAAGAATCTGTTCTAACCCTTGGAAATGAAGAAGAAGTACTTCTAGCTTGAGATTCTTGAAAACCTCTAATGTCACTATCAACTGAACGTGTAAGAGTAAACGCTTGGGATAAATTACTCGCTAACCTTACTATAGTACGATAATTATAAGGTAATATTTCCACAAACTGCTCTATTCTAGTCTTCTCATCAGGAACCCAATGTTGTACAAACCGTAATTTTTCCGAAAACTGTGTGATTAACTCATCGATAATCATCTTATCGGTTAATTGAAGATTCACAAACTCCCTTCTAATACGTGCCATCTCAAAGTCTGAACAATATTGATTACAAACAGCTTGATGAAAATCAAGCCACCGAATAGCTTCCTTCTGCTGTTGATTCAAATGACCAGTAATCGAGTCCCACCAAACCATGGCTTCGTCCTTTAAACATTGAATAGCATAAAACACTTTGGATTCTTCTTCACAGTAAGTAACATCAAATTTCCTCTCCATATCTCTTAACCAATTTAAAGTTACTGATGGATTGGTACTACCTCTAAACTCTGGTGGTTTACTTGCCATAAACGTTTTAAATGAACACTGTTTATTTGACTGTAAAGGAGGAATATTACCAAACACAGGTATCTGTTGCTGAGAACATTGCTGAGATGATGTAGTTTCAACCTGTCTTTTGTATTCTCTGAGATTAATCACCTCATCTTCTAACTGAAAAAGATAATCATCTCGATTTGATTCTTCGCGAGCAGGAATAGAAGTACCCTCAAGATCATGTCTCTCATTATGAATATCTGAAGGAGGAACATCAATCCGTGAGGCATTATTAGGGTTGGCGGTCGGTTGCTCGTTATCTGCCATATCTGTATTCAACACAACAACTTGAAACTTGTTAATCGTTAGCACTTATCTACTAACAGATTCACACACAACGCTAAATCTCATAACCAGGAATGTTTGACATAACATACTCTAGATTTGGGATTGAACATTTCATAATGCTCAATTCACCCAAACCTATGCTCTGATACCAACTTGAAACACCCCTCTTTTAGTACAACAATATTATATTATTTTACTCGAAAGCGTATGAATTTAAAACATATTTATATACTGTACATTAAGATAATGTACATACACGGTTACATATTCAAAACATACCAATTTAGAACTGTTTAAAAACTACATATGTCGGGGTATTATATATTACAAAGCCAGGTTTATAGCAAAACCATATCAGAGTCATGATCTATCAGACATTCCCTGCGAAAGCATCCTTTCCTGACACCCACATATATATCAAAAACCTGCAAGAATTAGGATGAGGGATTAGCACAAAGCTAAGTGAATGAATTCTTCACACACAACTCAACTTAACTTAACTACCTGTTTACCCTAAAAATCGTAAACATGTATTACAACTAGTCAACAATATAGTAATGAGGATCGGTGGCTCTGGGGAAAACCATAATACCCGGGTGGCTCCCCAAGAACACTTATCCAACCATATCCGTTTGGCCATAACGGACGAGACCGATGACTAGTGGTTACTATACTCAGACACAGGTTCTATACACACAACAAATGAAGCAAGATCCTGTGTCATTCACACAACAACCAACTAGCCCAACCAACCAGTTCAAGCTGTTGACCTCATTAACAACTGATGCCCGAAGGCCACACATAGCACGTAGATTTATAATCAACTATGAATATTAAATACAAGAACATATCTATATTTACTTGTTGCAACCAAATAGTTACAACTAAATCAAATGGTGAGTTCCAAATCCACTCACCGATACCTCAGGAGTCACAACACTCAGCTTCTAATCACTGAGTCTTTGGAGTATCTGAAATATCACACAACGCACAAGTTAGTAACTTGTCGTCAACAATAGTACTTATGTAAATGGACACCTTACACAAGTAATTACATTTCAATTTATCTCAAACATAAGTAACAATTCTATATATATATATATATATATATATATAGTATACACTAAAGTTCACAAGTTATCATAATTATCAAAATAATACAAGCAAACGCGATCCGGGTCAGATTTGGTGGGATCGCGTTCATAAGAAGGAAAAGATTCTGTAACCAAAATACACTAAGCAACGCGATCCAGAACAAAGGGCTGGATCGCGTTCATCTTTGGAAAACTTTCTGTGACAGATTTGCACTTGGCAACGCGATCCAGGTGAATGCTTGGGATCGCGTTCCCAAGAACAAAACTCGTCCAGCTCAAAATATAACTGATGAACGCGATCCGGGCTAGGGTTTGGGATCGCGTTGAGCTGTTCTTCAGCTCAAGAACAGACCTGTAAATACACAGCTTGAACCCAAATCTCATTAACACTTTAATTCACTCACCAATTCAACTTATAAACCTTTTTAACATCAAAAGAACATCAAGCATGAACATATATCATCAAGTAACCTCCTATAATCAATAATCAATCAAATTTTCATACTCAATAAATATAACCCATTTGGTCATTAGCTTAAACTCACTATCACATTTAAAAACTTGAATTCACAATTAGAACCATCTTATTTCAGCTTGTAAGCTTCTATATCATCCTCAATTCATTATATACATTCAAGAAATCAACAATTTCATCAATTTTATATTTAACCTAACTAAGGCTTAAGTTCATAAATTAAAAACACTTACCACTTGGAGATGAAGATGATGATGATTCTAAATTGATGCTAGATTCAAAAGTAAAGATTACAATCAAAATCAACTCCTTTGTTTGAAATTTCAGTTCTTAGGTTAGGTTATTTTGGAGTGTTTCTCAATTAGGAAGAAGAAATAATTCTGAATTATGTTTAAGTGTAGTAGGTCGACTAACTCATAACCCAACTCATTTAATTAGTCCCCTTCTTCTTCTATTGTCTGGAACCTAAATACTACTCGCGAGAAATCTATTTTATTGTACTGTCAACTATAGTAAACTAAAACAAATATTATTTCACTAGTCACAATAAGTCCTGAGATCTACTTATTTAAGTTTCTCAATTAAATAATAATATCACATAATTCATAAAATCATTAAATAATCAATTTAAAATTAGAAATGACCAGGCCACTGGAGAGGATGTTACATCTACCACCAAACGGCCTCGGATCGTCAAGCACCTTTGGAGAAAAACGTTCACCACATCACGATCTACATTTTCATCTTTTCGGATTTCTCCGGCGTTAAGTCGTAAGTTTTCCGACAAAACTCGAAACCCTCCGATTTTACTTGTTTTTACTTGTTTGTGGGTTATTTAAGCTTAAAATGTCCAAATATAGGTTGGGTAAAAGTTTCAAGTCAAACGGAAACCGGAAAACACCTTTTCGGCTCATTTTCCGGCCAACACTCGTTATGTCGCAGAGGCTCTAGGCCACCTGCGACATAAGCTCTTATGTCGCCAAATCAAGTCTTATGTCGCATATAGCGACATAAGCCTCTATGTCGCACTACATCACGGATGTCGCATATAGCGACACAAATGGTTATGTCGCAATATCTATGGACGTCGCATATAGCGACGCAAAACACTATGCCGCAAAACTTATTCCCGTCACACATAGCGACACAACACCTTATGTCGCATTAAATTGTGGATGTCGCACTTAGCGACACAAGCCCTTATGTCACAGTAATGATCTGTGACACAACAAACTATGTCGCACTTAGCGACACAAGCCCTTATGTCACAGTAATGATTTGTGACACAACAAACTATGTCGCACTTAGCGACACAAAGCCTTATGTCGCACCTAATGTCGCATAAGACAGAACCTTGAAAACATGGATTTTTACTAAATATCAAACTTATGTAATTTCAAACACTTATACGATACGACCTTTTAAACACATCGGAATACGTTTATGAACATGAACACTCGAAACCATAATAATAATAATAATAATGCAATTATTATTACAACCAATCACCGACGGGCCATACACGTTTTCAAAACATAAACCAATCAACCAAGTCGTAGTAACTTGGACAAGTTAAACTACCAAATCGTAGTAATTTGGACATTATCTAGTTGGACGAACAACTACAAAGGTAGTCTTTCGAGATACCTACTCATGTTTATAACCATCGCGTGTCTTGGACACCCTCAGGTTACAAGTCTTCGGACATCAATTCACGGCTAATCAAACAAGTTTATTAAGTTAAACTTCTCAAGGCTCAGGTGAGTTTCATGGCCCCTCTTTTATTGTTTTACTCAGGGGTGTGATTCATCGTTTTTAACATGTAAATGCAAGTACAAACATTTTCATATACTACATGAGTTTTACACAACTAATCATTTCAAAGTCCTCCGTCCGCATAGTTTGGTAATACGTTGTAGCGTGAATATTAGTATATGATATCATATAGGATTAACCCTCCTCTTCTGGGTTTGCATGCACTAACTGGGTAAACGGATGTACTAATATTTTTTCAAACGAGTGTTGATTAGGCACTCGTGGAGGCACCTCGATCAGGTCCTTAAAGGTGGATCCTGACCCCTCGAGTTAAGCTCATACTATGTGCTAATGGCTGTATACATCATCATTATCTTTATTTGCGGGATGCAAGTCAGTACTTAAATCTTGCGGTTCATAAGATATTATTTGATATTCAAACCTGTGAACTCACCAGCGTTAGCTGATCCATTTTAGCATGTATCACAGGTACTCAGCAGTAGAACTTGGACTGCCCTCAGGATTACTATAGCTCGAATCAGCATGCAGACAATAGAGATTTTCTTGCATTAGTATATTTTGTACAAGTATTTATGTATTGGAATCTCTCATTTAATCGAACACGAGCTATGTACGGATTCAACTATTGTAAACATTTTAATATTAATATATTTTGTTAAAACAACGCATATAGAGTCATTTGCTGTATATCTGTGTGTTTTGATTATTGATTAGTAACACCCAAATTATGCTTCCGCCAAACAATAAATCTGGGGGTGTTACAACAACCCTCTCAAATGTCTGGTGATAATTAGTGTCGTCCCTGTCTAAGTGGTGGAGATTTGATTCTCGATCAAGCTTATGACGATGAATGTTGCATGACTGGTATATGAGCGATTTTGTTTGTTTAGAATGATAGGGAACCCAATAAACTTTGAGTGAATTGAGCGAGCACCTGGTGAGATCGCCCAGTCATGTATATTCTAAGATCGCGAGAATTGAAAGTATGCCTAAGATAATCATTTTATAAATTCTTTAGACACGTCATGGGAACATCTCTCTTTTCTGTGTCGGAACAATACTTGTTTCAAATCCGTGCCCTTTTTCTTGTCCTTAAAGATTCACCCATAAAATGATTTTTCTCAAAATTAAAGGTTTTGGTAAATGACGGTTTGGAGTTTGCTTGAGGACAAACAAAAGTCTAAGTGTGGGATATTTGATTTGACGTAAAAAGTCACATTTTTGTGCACCTTTTCAAGCCTATTTTGGTTCAAATATTTTAATAAATATCAAATAATTAATGTTTCATGCTAAAAATGTAAAATGAACCAAAACTTAGACTTCCTTTCGAAAAATCACTTAAAATGCTCAAATAATGAACAAATCAGAGCTAAAACGATCCACTTGCGATTCTGACATATAATTAAACTAAACTAGCCTAATTTGTGTCATATTGATCTTCAGGAAAATACAAAATTGTGGGCGCAAGAATCGTTCGAATCTAACAAGTAACGAAGAAGTTAGAGCCAACCGAAGATCACAAGAATTATGACCAGTGCACAAGACTTACGATCCAGCACACAAGAACATGACCCAGGGTACACCACCCCCATAGGGGCCATATACCACCCTTAGAGGGGCGTATACGCCCCCTTTAGGGCCGTATACCCCCTCTAAGGGGTGGTATACCCCCCTTTTGGGGTGGTATGCCCCCCTTTTGGGGTGGTATACCCCCTTTTTGGTGCCAGATACTCCCTATTTGCTACCGAATACGCCCTATTTGCTACCGAATATGCCCTATTTGGTGTCGAATTTCATAGCTCGAGGGTGTATTTCAGTGTTAAAATAGGAGCGAGGGTGTTAAGTGTAAAATTGTAACTTGAAAGCCTATAAATAGAGGCTTTCACCTCCTCATTTCTCATCCATTAAAATCCATCAAATCCCACAAAAACACACACATCACTCATTCCATTCTCATTTCTTTCTCTCTCTAGAATAATACTAGTAGATAGTTAGCTAGTAGGAGTAGAGTAGCAAGCTTACGAGCTTTGTACGGAGTCGCTCCGAGACTACGGTTGCGTAGATTTGTTGTAACACCTAACAGGTTCTATTATATTATCCTTTCTTGTTATTTTTATATATGTTGTGCTATTGTCATGATTATTTAAGAATGCATGCTA
Organism: Pseudognaphalium luteoalbum; assembly: GCA_963422505.1. Classification (NCBI taxonomy): domain Eukaryota; kingdom Viridiplantae; phylum Streptophyta; class Magnoliopsida; order Asterales; family Asteraceae; genus Pseudognaphalium; species Pseudognaphalium luteoalbum. Next base: position 106,738,311 of record OY730197.1, read on the forward strand.
TGATAATTGCTATTTTAGGCTAGACAAATCTGTGTTTGCGATGATAAATGTTATGCTAGGGTAGTTATGCTTTAAACAATGTTGTTACTCTGCTTGTATGAAATTAGGATATGTTTGAATTTATGAATTAATTCTCTAATGTTTTACTTATCCAACTTATGTTGTGGTTTGAAACCTATTGATATAATCCGGCCAATTGTAGAAATAGGTCCCTCAACTATTCTGTGTCTGAATGATTCGATGAACTCGGCATGGCCGCTGTTCTCCTGATTGAAATAAATCAGAGGAGACACGGAGCATAGGATTAGAGTTAAATTAGAATTAATCCCATATATCGGATGCTTTTGAGAGAACTTTCGGAGCATCCGTGACTTAAACATTTATCCAGAAACTCTGCCTGAAATAAACTGATATTTATCCATGTTACACTACTACATGTTCTTGTTTGATTGTTGCTCTAGGGTTTACATTCTAGTATCTGTTTGTCTATTGCGGTTGTTGGGTTTATGATTAGGTTTTCAAAGATAGAATAATTACATACGACATTTTAACATGCTTGAATAATTACAATGATCTGTATGAAATATTGTTGAACAATTTATCCGATCGTTAGACAGACTTTCCCAACTTATTCCGCGGGGTCACTCCTGTTCACTTTATTGTTTATTCAACAATTCGTGCCACGATACGGATGTCTCAGATGACCGAGACTGGGGAATAGGATTCGAGGTTAGTTGTCGGTTAAATTGGTACTACATTTGGGAGAACTTCCGGTGTAGCTTACACTCCAAATCTGTTATCCATGTGACATGTTATTTATTTGATTGTGGACAACTCTACATTAGATAAGTAATAGGATAGGAGTTATGGCCCATTAGGACATATACAGTAATGATACGGGATCTTTGGGCGAGGCATCGGAAATACCATAAAACGACTCAGTACTTGGTATAGCGCTGGAACCACCTCTGGTGAAGTACAAATGCGTGGAAGCCACGAAAAGGCTGTAGGTACAATACTATGTTGAACATCGTTCAGAGACCCCAAATCAGCACTGCTAGGATTCATTATAATTAGAGCCTCAATCCTCATAACTACCCCTAAATAGCATGTACTGACATCATAGCAAACACTCACATAATTTATAGATCTCTCAGCGACTACACTCCTCATTTACCTTTCTGTTTTTAGTTTAAGTAGAATAGAAAACAAAACCCCTCAAAAAGTTTTAATCTCAGCTAAATTACCAAAGATAACTAATCCTCCTAAGATCCCATGCCCGTTGTGGTTTAAAGAACGACACCTGAGTCATACCTACCGCTTATACAAGTAGTAGTGTAACTTAGGCTTCCCAGCAAAATATAAATTTTTAAAACCCTCTGATCTGCAACCTGACTGGACAGTCAGCAACGAAAGGGAAGCAATTCCTTGACCGACCGTTGGGAGGCGATCACTCCTCTTCGTCATTCTTTTTCTTCTCCTCTTCTTCTGCCATGTTCTTCATAGTTTCTTCTTCCACCATTTGTGTTCGTTTCACAAGTTTTTTTTCCTTGTAACCTTTCGCTGCACTGTAGGTGATGAAGCTCTTGAAGTAGCAACTTTAGTAAAGACCACCTTAGGAGGTGACTGAGTTGCAGCAACTTTACATGTATCTAAAACATAAGCAGCAAAGAAAAACAAAAATGATGAATAAAAAAATACAGTATAGTAAAAAAAAAAAACAAAGAAAATCAAACAATACAATACCACAGGTGGTAATATAAGGTACCACATGTGGTAATATATAATACTATATGGTACTACATGTAATACTGTAACACCTACTTTTAGGGTCTGGTAGTATTAAATTAATTTCCTGAATTTAATGTGTTATTTGAAGTGATAGAAAATAATTCCGATCAGTTTAATTGAGAATAATTGGGAAAGTGATCAAATGATTATTTGTGACAGATGAAATATTAATGGTTTTAAATTAATATAGTCGAAAGAATAATAAAAGTTATTGGTATCGCAAATGGTTTTAGGTTCCAGACAATAGGTTCAGAAGGGGGCAAAAATTTAAATAACACTAAGTCGGTTTAGAGGATGGTCCGACTTACTTTTTCTCAAATTTTCTATCTACCCTTTATGTAAATTAAACCTACCGAATGAAAACAAAAAACATGAAGTGTTCGTGTGGCTTGCACAAATAAACCCGAAAACCATTAAATTCCTTCTGATTCAAGACTTTGATTCTATCATTATTGTCGTGTTTCTTACTTTGAAAAAGTAAGTGTTCTTCTTAATTATATCCATATCTATAATTTAATTTGTTATGGGTTATGTATTGTTTTGAATTACAAACCTGAAATAGATGTTTCATGATGTTATTTGTCATTAGTCTAAGTTAATTAAGGCAGTAAATTGGTTATAAACTGAATTATTTGAGTGATTCCTTAACTTTTAAGTGATTAAATTGGTTAGGGTTCTTGAGATAAATATAGGATGATTATGAAATTATAGTATAATGTGAAGTTTAAAAGGTTGTTATGTTGATATAGGATATTGGTAGAAGATAATTGAGGTAATAAACCGATTTGGTGAAGCTGGATTTTGGTGTTTTGGAGATTGAATCGGGGTTGCGTAGTAACAGGATGCAGATCGATGGCCAAGTAAGGATACCCGGCGGGTATCTCCTTACCCGGCGGGTAAATAGTGGACAGCAGCTCAAACTGTGCAGTTTCGTATATAATGATACATTAAATTAGTCTACGATCTTATATGGTACTAAATGAAATTATATAATGAAGAGAGGCTTTAAGTTGTAATATATATGTGATTTCAGCATGTATGTTATAACATCGGAATGGGTTTGGTGACTTGTAAACTAGTGTATATATAAGTACTTGTAAATGATTATGATCATATAGTTACATGTGATGAATGAGATTTTAGTTCAATTGCTTGAGTCACCTAAGTATCTCATGGATTATATAAGTGTTATATGAATACATGATATGATGAAATTAGGCCATGGTGTTATTAATGGTTTGATTACCTAAGCTATAAATGAGATAATAACTTGATAATTATGGTTAGTTACTAACATGGGTATAAATAAGTTATATCCTTGTGAATTTGGATTGATAACTAAAGTTACTAATTATGGAAAAGCAACTCGTTTTAATTATGAGTATGAAATAATGTGGCTTATTTATGACTCAGTGAATATTTAATTGTTCTATAATATGTATTGATATATGTTATATATGAACATTGATGATCAATGAGTTACTGACCCGTTCTTTATTTTGTTATCAGAATTTGAGACGACTCAGTGACATTAGACTACTGAGCAGAGACTGTGGTATTTGATGAGTGGATCGATAACCCTCTGTTTGATTTAGTTGTAACATGTTTGTTACAATGGATAATTGTATTATTACTATTCTTTTACTTACCATGATGATTATGGTTTATTAGTAATAATACTGTGGATAGACTATTAGTCTGACTTGTTGCCCTGATAAGTATGTGAAAATGTGATCACTTGTTGTATTGCCTTTAGGCATTGTTGATTTAGAGGCCAGCATGGGGCTGAGCTTGGGTTTGCTATTGGTTGGATAACACAGGGTCTTAGTATAAGTATTATTATCGTAGCCTGTGTTGTTTGGGTTAATAGCACCAAGTAGTCAGTTAAACCTCTGTATGGGCCTGCAGTTGGTTTTAAAGTGTTCTTTGAGAAAGTTGTCTCAGGAACCACCAGCCCTCTATGGTACCAGTTGTCTGTGATGCTTTATGATGTAACCAGATGGGTTGTGTGTATATGATTATTGTTGTACACCAGTTTTTTATGCTAAGTTGAGCTGTTATTTATTGATTTACTCACTTAGCGTTGTGCTAATCCCCCACATTAATACTTCTTGCAGGTTGTAATATTAAGAAATTGTGGATTGGCAAGAAGCTTTGGAATGGGATGGAATGTTTGAAGAACATACGTATACTCTGATATCTGATTTGTTTAAATCAATAGTGTTTGAATTTATATAACACCTCGTTTGTAGTACTTTGATTTAAAGAACATTACACTGTGGTGTATCAGGTTTGAAAAATTTTATCTACCTTTTGATGTAATGTATAATAATATATTTTAAACCTACGCTTCCGAGTGTAAAATCATTATTATAATGATCATTAAATGAGGGGTGTTATAAGTTGGTATCAGAGCATAGGTTTGGGTGAATTGAACAGTGGTAAGTGTTTAATCCCAAATCTAGAGTTGTGTTAGTCAAACATTCCATGATGTGGGATTTAGTTGTGTTGGGAATTAGTTAGTATATTAAGTACTAACGATTAACAAGTTGTGAGTTGTTGTTTTGAGTACAGATATGGCAGAACCTGAGCACCCAACTAGTACCCTCAACAATTTCCCGAGATCGGATGACCTTCATACAGAGACAAATACAAAGAAACATGGTCAGACAGGTACGTCATTTTCAGTTGAGGAGCATGCAGTTAGAGATGAGTGTGTAGTTCAATTAGAGAATGAATTACTTGAGTCTCGGAGAAGACAACAGTATTAACAAGATAGACAGTTTGGATTTGATCATCAACATCTACAGTCACAGTATCATGTTATGAGCACTGTTTTACCGCCTATAGTGTCAACTTCAGGGCCTATTAATTATCAGGTACCAGTGTTACTATCACCGCATCAATAGAGAAAGGGTTGTTCATTTCAAACTTTTATGTCTTGTAAACCTTCAAAATATTATGGAAGCTTTAATCCATCTGTTACACTTGATTGGTTACGGGATACTGAATAACAACTTGAGATGTGCCAATGTAAGGAGAAATTTAAGGTTTCTTATGCAGTTCAACTATTGAAAGGACATGCAATGTTTTGGTGGGATTCGATTACAGCAAATCTGACAACACAACAGAGAGCGTCTATTCGCTGGAGTGATTTCTATAATGAGATATGTCGACAGTATTGTTCTGAGTTTGATGTGTCATGTAATAGATATGAATTTATGAAATTAAAATTGACTGATGGGATGACTATTGAGGAGTTGATTACCCAGTTTACAGAGAAATTGAGATTTGTACATCAATGGGTACCTGATGATAGAACAAAAGTGGATCATTTTGTTGAGACATTACCACCTAGATATCGTACTACAGTGAGATTGGCAAGTTCTCTTGCAGATGCTTTTGCTTTAGCTCGCTTAGTGGATGATGACTTACGAGCTCAGAATAAACAGAATAAAGAAAAGATTTTATATTCAGTTGAAAGTGGACCTTCTGATAAAGGTAAACATAAAAGACAGAGCAGAAGGTCAAATAGTCATAGTGTTTTGGATGATCGATCTCTTTGGTGTAATGATTGTAAATCCAGACATACGGGAAAGTGTACTTCTCAAACTACCAGATGCATTAAGTGCGGGTTGATTCGACATAAAGTCAGGGATTGTAATTATCCTGAGAAAGTATGTTGGAACTGTCAGAAAGAAGGTCATCATGCGGGGCAGTGTCCAGAGGAGATAAGACAGAGATCGGGTTTGGTCGGTGCGTCGTCATCTTTTAGCCATAAGCGAAAGAATGTGCTATCACTAGCTGACAGAGCATTTTCAGATGATAGTTGATGAAACTGTCAAGACGGGTGACATCATTACAGGTACTTTTGTATTTACCCTGTATTAGCATGTGTTTATATGATTTGGAACTAATTGTTCCTTTATATTTGTTTATTGTGTGATAAAGTGAAATTGACCCCATAGTGATTGTTAATTCTTTTATAATAAAGATAGTTGATAATGAGATAATTTATATTACTATGCTAGTGACTGAAAGTAAGTGTGTGATAGTGGGTCATAATATTGATGATCTCTGTTAGTGTCAATCCTTAGTTTGAAATAGACCTTCACATGAATTGGTTAAATAATGTTGACGATTAAAAGAAATTAATAAATATCCTTATTGGATGAGTCGTCTAATTGACTCAAGAGATATATAAAAAAGGGTAATTACCTTGGATTTCTTGTGACTACGTTAACAAGTGTTGTGGATTCTAGCAAAAGAAATCTGTTATGATGTTGTGTGACTACCAGTATTTGAAAGTCTTGATGAGTTACTTGAATAAAGATGTCTGATGGGTAGAATACTGGATAGATATGATTCCAGGTGTATGTGAAAAAGGGGATATACCATGACTGTTGTTGTGATATCGCATAAAAAGTCACGTTTTTACCATTAATATCTCTCTCATTCTGGAGCAATACTTGGCATTTGGACTCAAAAAACACACAAATCATTGATAATATGCTAAGAAGATCAAAACAAGGTTGCATGAGCAAAATCAAGCAAAACGGCCAAAAAACGAAGATTCCACGCACGTGTAAAGATTTAAGACATCAAAACGAGATTTCAAGGCAAAAGTGCCCATCACCAACATCCATATTACCCAAGATGTTCGTTTTCAAATTACAAATCCAACAGAAGAAGAATCGGCAAAAACGGATGAAGAATGAAGATTCTACGCACGTCGAAAGATTCAAACGATTCATACGACACATCCAGAGTTCAGAGACATATTTCTGGGATATCTTTTCATCAAAACCTTCGTTTTTGAATTAAGAATCCAACAAAAAAATAATCGACGCAAACGGACGCATAACGAAGAAAACACGCACGAATCGAGAAATGAGGCAACAGGCAGCGGACTGGTGCGGGTAGTAGCCAGCCGTCGCCGGCCAGCCACCAGGCCGCTGCCGGCTGCCACCTGGCCACCGCCGGCTGCCACTCACCCGCACGGTTCGCGCTTTTTTGTCCTTTCGTGTACCCGGTACTAGACCTTTACGTGTTTTTCCGTACCCGGTGCACCACCTTTTTCACCTTTTTCGTACCCGGTGCCACCACCTTTTACTATTGTGAGCTTCCACTTGCTAAAATGCACCAAAACTCTCCTATAAATAGGAGGCATGAGGCTCATTTGCAAAAACACACCTAGATACCTACACATATACACATTCCACACTTTGGAAAACACATTTCTTTATTGTAATATTAGTGGTAATTCTTTCGAGTTAAGTCTAATTAACTAGGCAAGGAATATTTGTACGGAGGTGCTCCGGGACGCATATTTTAGCTACGAGTTATTGTACTTCTTTCTTTCCAGGTGTTAATCTATCTTTCATATTTAATATGCGTGTCCTTTCTTTAATAAATTTAAATATGCATACTAGAATTGCCATGATTAGCTAAATAACTCAATTGTCTGCTATGATAGTCGTTTAGAAAAGTATTAAATATGTGACTATGTGGTATGTTATGAGATTGCGGATGGTTTACTTTATAAATAGAGATAGTAATCAAATCTTTATCGTTTATCTGCCCAACTCATGTTATGACTAAAACCTTATCCAAAAATGAACGTAGCTAACTCATAGGGTATAGGTCACTTAGTTATACTATGTTAGATTGAATCATTGAGCTCGGCATGGCCGGTGTTCTCTAGACCAAAATAGGATCCAAGAGACATGGAATATGGGAGTAGAGGTAGATTAAGATTAAATTCATATAGACGATATTTTTGAGACAACTTTCGGAATATCCTCAACTTAGATAATACTTTTGTATGCTTAAATTGAACTGTTGCTTTGATCATCTTATTGCATGTTCTTGTTTGATTGTTGCCTTAGGATCATCATAATAGTGAAATTTAAACGGCATTAATCATCGTGAAATAATATGACGGCCCCTATTCGATTGTTCTTTGATATAGTACTGGAAACGCTTACGGCGGAGTACAAATGTATGGAAGTCAAGAACGACCGAAGGTAGTTGTATTATGAATCGAATGACAAATGTATTACTTAAGTTTCTATTTGTGGCATAAATCATCCCTGTTTTGTTACATCCCTGAGTAATGATGATTACTCGTACGAATAAGTGATGACATGTTATCCGGCCGTCTAGACCAGTTAGCCCAACCTATTCCGGTGGGGATAATCCTCGTTCATAAGATTGTTTATTCAACAAACTATGCCATGATTCGGGCATCTCTGACGACCGAGATTGGGGAATAGGATTCGAGGTTAACTGTCGGATAATGTGGGTGTACATTTGAGAGAACTTTCGGTGTATACTTTAATATATTTTGCAATCCACGTGACATTCTATTTTCCTGATTGTGGACACCTCCGCGTTAGCCCGATAGAAGGATTGTAGTAATAGCTCACATCAACTTACGAACTTATCTCCATTAGAACTCTCCATATTTAACAACTTCTAAACCACGTTATAGTAGACAATCGCTTTAATTGCTGAACGCCCGAAGTAACCTCCACTTTTTAATTCAGTCTAGTTTAATTTAGGATCGAAAACCCAAAACCAAAACCAACTCTTTTAACTCTAGCTAAATACGTAAAAGCTTCTAAGCCCCCTAGTTTCAATTTGTCGCGCTTTGAAGAACGATCCTAGGTCATACTTGTCCTTTGCTAGCCCTTTGATTAGCATAATAAGTAACCCTAGGCCCCATCCTTATAAATTAAAAACCCACTGCTGTGTCACATCACCATTAAAAATCCCAACGACCGGTGCGTGTCGCAACATGTATCAAGTGTGACTGTTATAAGTCTGGTTATACTATAGAGGTTAGTAAATGCTCATGAGATTTCATGGATTAAATGATTCGAGTATGTCAACTTTTCTAGACAAGTTGAAATTGTTGGAATGATGACATCTTGATTAATTATAAGATTGGGATTTGGGCATAACATGTTTTTGTGATTAGTTCTTGGAACTGTAAAGGGGAATCATCCTTGTGTTAGATTGTCAACTAAATGAACTTTGACTTTGAAAGATGGAAATGTTAAGACATGTTAATTGTAAAGTTGAAATTAAAGTGGATTATCCCAAAGTTGATATTTGATTTTGATAATTACAAAGTTTGTATTGGTTAACTTTGAGATGAACAGTAGGAAATGATTTTTGACATTGAAATAGCCTTGTGTCAAGTTTATGCTTTAACACTGTTTGATGGATTTAATAATTTTACAAAGTATCGTTATACTTTTGGTGGGATAAGATTGAACTTTGATGCAAAGAGTTGGATTATCTATTTTAATTGTGATAACTGGAGTTATATGAGAAAAGTTAACTTATTATGACTGGGAGCTTACAACTGATGTTGTGTTATGAATATGGAGACAATGTTTAGATGATACTAAATGAGTTATATAAATCGATCATTAGAAGTTTCAGTAATGGTAAAAGATTGTGGCAAGACTTATTTTATGCTTTGGAAGTATCTTTATCCTAGTGGATAAATTGAAAACTGTTCGATTTGAGATTCGATGGATTATGATCGGAAATTGAGAAATTGTTATCAAACAATTATAGAGGATTAAAGATTACTTAATCTTGTGTTCAAGTTGTGTGGGTTTGAAAATTTCGAGATGTGACTGTGGCAGAGATTTCTAATCGAGTTTTGATTGTTCGATCATTTGGGGATTGTTAAATTGTATAATGGGTTGAAACCAGTATATTGATGGTTTATCATGAGGACTAATGTACCACTGGTTATGGATCTTGTTGTATATGTTTTTGAGATAAACCCAAGTCTGGAGAGTTAGATGGATTATTGAAATCTACTTATGGATTATCAACTGTGTTATGATCTAAAATCCTTATGTTGAGGGATAGAACTTATAAACGATCTAATGGATTAAGACTTTTCAAACGTATGTTGCAATTAATGATTGGAAGTCTTCATGAGAGGATTTTAACTAAGACTTATAAGTATCGGTTGTTTATTCTTAGAGATTGTTAGTAAATACATCATGAATTGAAAACATCATAATGATGGATTATCATAAAAACAGATGTAACTTTGTTGTGGATTTTTGTCAAATATGAGTGGAGTAAATCATGATATCAGTGGCATGGTGACTGTTGAAATAGTATTGAAATGCTAATGATGGAGTTTAACTAAATTTCCGCGGATATTACTGAAAATGATATGAGATGGGATTAATGGAACGGAAACAGAGTTTGGGATTTAACGTTATATGAGAAGTGTGAATTAGATGCGATTATATTACCTTGGGTTGTCGGGTATGATTAGATTTCGAGGATGAAATCTCTTTAAGGGGGAGAGGTTTGTAACACCTACTTTAGGGTCTGGTAGTATTAGATTAATTTCCTGAATTTAAAGTGTTATTTGAAGTGATAGAAAATAATTTCGATCAGTTTAATTGAGAATAATTGGGAAAGTGATCAAATGATTATTTGTGACAGATGAAATATTAATGGTTTTAAATTAATATAGTCGAAAGAATAATAAAAGTTATTGGTATCACAAATGGTTTTAGGTTCCAGACAATAGGTTCAGAAGGGGGCAAAAATTTAAATAACACTAAGTCGGTTTAGAGGATGGGCCGACTTACTTTTTCTCAAATTTCCTATCTACCCCTTATGTAAATTAAACCCACCGAATGAAAACAAAAAACAGGAAGTGTTCATGTGGCTTTCATAAGTAAACCCAAAAACCATTAAATTCCTTCTGATTCAAGACTTTGATTCTATCATTATTATCGTGTTTCTTACTTTGAAAAAGTAAGTGTTCTTCTTAATTATATCCATATCTATAATTTAATTTGATTATGGTAGTTTTTATGGGTTATGTATTATTGTCGTAGCCTGTGTTATTTGGGTTAATAGCACCAAGTAGTCGGTTAAACCTTTGTATGGGCTTGCAGTTGGTTTTAAAGTGTTCTTTGAGAAAGTTGTCTCAGGAACCACCGGTCCTCTATGGTACCAGTTGTCTGTGATGCTCTATGCTGTAACCAGATGGGTTGTGTGTATATGATTATTTGTTGTACACCAGTTTGTTATGCTAAGTTGAGCTGTTGTTTATTGATTTACTCACTTAGCGTTGTGCTAATCCCCCACATTAATACTTCCTGCAGGTTGTAATATTAAGAAATTGTGGATTGGCAGGAAGCTTTGGAATGGGATGGAATGTTTGAAGAACAAGCGTATACTCTGATATCTGTTTTGATTATATCAATATTGTTTGAATTTATATAAAACCTCGTTTGTAGTACTTTGATTTAAAGAACATTACACTGTGGTGTATCAGGTTTGAAAAATTTTATCTACCTTTTGATGTAATGTATAATAATATATTTTAAACCTACGTTTCCGAGTGTAAAATCATTATTATAATGATCATTCAATGAGGGGTGTTATAAATACTATAATGCCACCACAACAGAAAAAATACATAAAAGTAGATAAAATAAAGCAACAAACCAACTAAAAATTAAAAACAAACAGTAGAAGCATTAGCAAAACACAAAACAATAACAAACAAACATCAACAAAATATAAAAAATAAGATATTCACATATCATAAGGTAGTAGTCACAAACGTTTACATTGACCAACATTTTCAGTTTTATTTACGGTTTTACCCCTTTTTATAAACCTTTAACTGACTCGCATCCAAGAATGGAAACGAACCAATAACTGGAAATAAAATTATCCTTTAACAAATTATTATCACAAATTTGACCTAATGAAAAAAATAAAAATGAAATGACAAAGTTAAACCTCCTTGCGACTGAACAACATCCGGATCTGATTCTGGAATAGAACTACCCTCACCAGCTACGAAAAAGACATACAAATGACACGTTCAAACATTCAATAATCAAAATTAACAAAACTATCTCATTAAGCTCTTACAAACTAAAAACAAAAATATCACATACAAAACATTTAAAAAAAAGCATCGCATAAAAAATCAGATACATGTATAATACTTATAATTATCATCATTACAATCATAAAATCACTCATAGTATTACATGTGGTATCACATAAGCAACAACAAAAATACATGTATTATATTTAAATTGACCATTATCATTGACAAAACACAACTATCTACAAAACATAAAAGTGGAATTAAGCATTCATTTAAACAAATACATAGCAGAAAATCGATATAAAAATAATTAACAAAACATGAATGCAAAAAATATAAAACAAAAACATATCAGGAGGAATAACATTGATCGGTACAGCTTTGATAGGAGACTTTTCAGACTTTGATAATACGATTTCGTCACGAATATCCATCTAAAAAAGAAAAAATCAAAGTTTAGTTACTCACTTCGAATTTCACTGCCGTTTTGAGACCTAGGGTTTTGAAAAACACAAAATCTATACAAACCGATGGTACAAATGTGTATACGAACACTCGTAATCAAATAAAACTTTAATTTACAGAAGTAATTCGAATTTTCATTTGAAAATCCAAAAAGTTTTAGGGTTTTTTGCGATAGGGTTTATACAAAACAAATCCACCAAAAAAATGACGAACAAAACAATGATTAAAACACCTTGGATCGAATAAAAACTATGATTCAGAGATGAAAACACAATTTGAATGGATTAATCGAACGTTACCTGATAGATTTCACAAGAACACTGATACAAGGGAAACGAGAGAGAACAACGGGAATAGAAATGAGAGTTTTTTGTGTTTGAAAAGAAAAAGAAAGTAAATTAATTGAAAGGTGAAATTACGAAACTACGCCTCCGCCCAAAATTTGTTTTAGATTCTTTTAAAAAAAATGATGGTTAAATGTGGACCCTTGATTTTATTGATCCAATGGATGAAATTCATTCCTCCATTCTCATCAATAATACTCATTCTCATTTGAACTTTAGTCTTTACGTATATATTGGTTTTCAATATAAAATGTTTAATTTTAAAGTAAACTAAATAAGTATCTATAAAGTTTGAGACATTATCTAAAAAAGAGTAATAGTAAATTACTATTATACCCTTTTAACTATTCTTCTTAACTTTTGAACGCTTATATTTAATGCAATTTACTATACAAATTAATATCTCATAATTATTTACCGGTTACAAATGTAACCCCATAAATATTTATCTTTTTCATAATTTATATAAACATTAATGAATATTTAAATGTACGTTAAGATTTTTTTAATATAACTATCAATGAAAAATCATATATTATCTATGAATTATACTTCACCTTTTTTTTTATAGCTTTTATACTAATATATTAAGAATCTGTCACCAAGTTTTAAATTATAAAAAAGAGTTCTTAAAATTTATTTAATTCACATTTAAATATGTTATTCAACACTGAAGCATATAAAGTGAATTCAAGTATATATAAAAGTTAATATACCACTGCTATGTAACGTATTTGTCCATTATGATTTTGAAAAAAGTAAAAATTACTATATTAGTTATACAACGTTAAATGCACAACACAACTGAAAGTATTTTATAACTATATTAGATATTGGTATCTTAATCTTCTATTAACTTTTAATTATTATAACTAAGGATTGCGATATGGGTCGAGTTAGGTTTGCAGGTCTAAATTTCACAATCTAAACCTGAAAATAATATGATAACGGGTTAACGAGTCAAAAGTAACCAACTCGAATATGACCTGCCTTGTTTTGGTTGGTGTGCCAGCCCGTTGACCTAGATTTTAACCCAAACCTAATAAGATAAATTAAACGAGTCGCCGGGTTAAGACTTGAGAATACAACTCTTCCTTATTCATTTTGGTATAAAATTTCTAGTCGTGTCAAGAATTATCTCATCCATGTAGAATCATTTGTAATATAATGCATATAAAATAATGGTTAAATTGGAATAGTATTATTGTTTTACTCTTTACTCAAGTACGACATGTCGCTAAATAAACCTATTATAAGTAAAATCTTTTGTCCCCGCTGCATTACGGGGTAAAAAGCTAATAATATACAATGCATCAATATCACTAATAACATTAAGTTAAATATAATTTGTTTTCAATAGTATGTTCAATTCTAATGTAAAAAATAAATAAATAGACTGCTATTAAATTCATTAATTAGTTTTGAATTTGTAAAGGTTTTTCTACTAAATGCATTAATTTGTTTTGAATTTGTAAAGGTTTTAAATTTATGTTTAGACGATGTATAGATATGAGAAGTCGACAATTTGAATTTATAGTTAAATGGCTAATTAGTCAATTTTGAATATTTTTTATTAGGGGTAATTAGGTAATTGATACATCACTAACATGATTTAACACATGGACAATTTAAGGGTTAAAGATCAATGTTGATTAGGTATATGGTTAACTTAATGAATGGTAGGGATTAGCTTAATGAATGGTAGGGATTAGCTTAGGTCTTTAGGAGGTTGAAAAATTCCACTGTCTACATATTTAACACTTTTTAATAATAATATATGTGATATGTGATTTGATGCGATAATACTTGTGATGTGATATGTGATGTCATACGAATAAATTGCATGTACGATCTTCGTGATTTACACACATTCTCATTGTTAGTCCTTACACTTTTTTTGTAGCATGGACAATCCAAAATTTTAAAAGTTGTCCATCATCTACCTAAAATGATTAAAATACCCATGATGATACTATTTTTTTTTGCTCGGCCAGATAAGGGTATTTTAGTCATTTTAGGTAGATGAGAAACTAAATATCATAGTCACATGGATCGCTATATATGTACCGATTTCTGATCTGGATCGGGCGATCCTAATCGCGGTATGGTTGCGATCCGGATTGCCGAGGATCACGAATTGAAACCCCTAATCGTCGTTCCCAATCGAGATTTCGTTTCGTACCATTTCGCACCGGATCGCGATCCAACCATTCACGAATCGCCGATTTATACTGCTTGAAAACGCGTTTGAATCTATGTAATACGTCAACTGTGGGAATATGAAGAGTTCCAGTACTTTGTTTCTTTTGAAAGGGTTCCAATACTCTTTTGATAGGGTTCCAACTTCCAATACGTGGGAAACATACCAAAAGTTTGGCAGGCTTTTTTTGATAGCCTTTTTTTTGACATACCAAAGGTCCAAAACACAGTATAAATTGATACCAAATTGTAAAACCAAAGCAATAACAAACCAACATACAATAACAATCCAGCATTCACCAAGTAGCTTCAAAATGACATTTGGTAAAAAAAGAACTCTTGATGAATGTGAGAAAACTATGCCTGAAGAATTCTATGATCTTGTTAATGAGGAAGTAATGACAGATGCAACCGAAGATGAGACCGAAGCACCATCTCAACCCGAAAAGCAATCTCAAAATCATCATCACACAAGGACGAAGCTAAACCCTTACTTGATGAAGTCACTTTTGTTCATTCTGTGAATAGCAAAAATCCCGGGGGTGTAAAAGTACGGATATGTAAATATTTAGTAAATATGCAACAACTTTTGAATTTTTACACCGGATATGCAACAAACAAAGTACATTGGATCTACAGTAAGAATGTATGTAAACTATATATAACACCCCATCTTTCAAAAACATATTTTATTATATTTACTAACACTGGAAGCGTATGTCCCGAATTATTTACAAAATCTGTACAATTCCCCAAAACATATCAGTTATAATTATTTAATTACAAAACAAAGTACTATCGGTTGGGTGTTATATGAGTTTCCCAAAACAAATGATATTCCAAAAATTATCAGAGTAGTCGCAACAGTAGTCAAACATTCCATCCATGAACCCCAAACGCCCATTCCATAACCCAAATATAATCTGCAAAATGTTAAATATCGAGGGGTTAGCTCACAGCTAAGTGAATGGAACTGTATCCGACAGTTCAATCAAGAAATAACAAATCTTACAACAAATAAACACATAAGCACATAACGTCAAAGAGGATCGACAGTTCTTGGTATGCCATCGCAAGAACACCTTAAATCACCGGTATGATATCACAGTGATTTACCGATAGTTTGAAGCTATCTTCACTGACTAGGGTTCATCCATCAACGATGTGTATCGAAAAACCGCCAGCCAAACAATATCAACAAACCCAACCAATGTTGACCTCTGAATAATCCACATAGTCACATAATGCATAATAGTCATGCCATCATGGAATAACAACAACCAATCAACCCAAATCATTAATAATAGTCACCCAAAAGATTAAACAATCAATACCAATAACCATATATATGTTCACCCATTGTAACCAAACTTGTTACAACTAGGTTGAACCGAAGGTTACAATTACCACTCACCGATATTCCCAGTCTCTGAACTCAATAGTCTTATATCACTGAGTTTCCTTCTGCTTATCTGAGAACACAAATAATAACAAATCAGTAACTCATCCCATAATTATCATTCTAGCATATTTATTAAATCAGGTAATCCCTGAAATCTAAGCAAATAAAAGTTTAATCAGATAAGAAATCACTAAATCCCAAAATGACGTTTAAAAACTGAAAATACCATCTTCGACCCCTAGATGACCCCGAAAGCCCAAAAACTACCTAGGCTCTTAGAATAAAGCCTGGATCATTAGACTGTTTCCGAGTGACCATGCGAATTTCAACCCAATCCAAGTTAATGAAATTGTCACTTATCTGTGACCCCGAAAACACTTACGCGTTTTCAAAATTTACAAAACAAAAACTTTAAAAATCTCAGTTCGCAGTGATTTCAGTTCGCAGAGTCAACTCAATTAGCCGAATCTCAGTTCGCAACTCAACTCGGCTCGCAGAACTTGGTTCAGTTCGCAGAGCTCAACTCGGCTCGTAGTCAACTCACTTCGCAGGATAAACTCAATTCGCACCGCAGGAAGAACTCAGCTCGCATCATGAACTGTGTTCATCCTGCGAGATTCGCTGTTGTTGTATCCCAAACCCGATTCAAATCTCCAAAACAATACAACCAGATGCTATAACGATTTTGTACCTCTACAAGCTTCAATTATTCATCACATATGAACATCAAGTAACCCTTTAACCCTAACCCATTTAAGAAACTTCAAACTTTGAAGAACTTCAAACAAGTTGGTTTATCAATATCAAAATCATCATATATCATCCTACAATCAATAATAACCCATCTTTCCAACAAAACTTCATACATAAGTCATAAACCCTATGATTTCAATCAAATTAAAGAAAAATCAAATTCATGTATAATTGATGTGCAAAATCTAGTTATAAAATTATCGTTGATTAGTAAACCAAAAAGTACCGAGCTAGACCAAAACACAACCGGGCAGTGGACCCTATCGTATAGTAGTATAGTTGGGTAAGTTCAGGTTCGAACACAGGGAATGTGAGTTTAAGAAGTTATATTCAAGTGCAAGTAATTTGTACAGTAAAGTAAATGTGGGGGTTTTGTGACCGAGTTGTCATGTTGCTTAAAAACTACTTTTAAACTAAAACTAGGCAATAGTAGACTCAGGAAGAGTCAAAGTGATTTTTATATAATTAGGATATTAAAAAGATACTTGCTTGGATTATTTCGCTAATGATTTCGGGGTGTTGAGTTATAACCAGTTTATACAATGCATTTGTAAATCTTAATTAAGCATAGGATTAACGTTCGCTATCACCTACAAACCTTAACTTTGATTTACTAACCATACAATTTAATCTAGTAACGGACATTCGTCATGGTTACCATCTTGCACATTTAAGCTCTAATTATCCCAACCCATTCCAAAACTACGTTCGCAATGTTTGTTCAATTACTTATAGACACATAATTGATGATAATTTACCAAGTAGAAAACGTTCGCTATATCCACTAGTAAATCACCAAACAAGTTAGAACAACGATACTAAGCTCAAATGCACAAGGTTCGCGATTAAACATAGAGTTCAAGTCTCACAAGTTTATAATTCATCCAAAATGAAAGACGTTCGCCATATTCATCAACTCATACGTTTTAGCTCATTTGTGTAACTCATACCAAATTTCACAACCGCAAACAATGGTTTATTCATACATCGACATACAAATGACAAGTATCATAACTAATAACAAACGTTCGCTATAATTACAAGTTAAAAACACCAAATAGTTCCACAAATTGATTGAGCTAAAATATTCAAGTTTCATGGAGGAATTGTAAACTCAAGCATAAAAACCCAAATTAATACACCCCTAATCTCTAGCTATTTCATCCAAGCAAGTAAATAAAACTAGCCACTAACAATCATACTCAAACTATCACAAATAATAAGTGAAATCAAAGGAAACATAATTATGTGTGAATAAAAATGCAAACCGAGTGATTACAATGTTTGGATGATGATTCTTCGTGTCCGAATGATATAATATGATGAGATATCTTCAAGGTGATGAAAATGGCTTGAAAACCCTAAAAAATCGCCATGGAGGCTGATATTTTCGGAGATGATGAGTTAGGTGAGAGATGAGGAAGAAAAGGTGTTTAAATAGTCAAAAAGTCTGCTGCCGACACTAGAACCCGGCTGCTCCTTACCCCGACCCGGCTGCTCCTCCAGCCTTAAAATGAAGGTTTCTTTCTGTTACCGATTTTTCATAAATGACCCGGCTGCTTCCCCCAAGAACCCGGCGGCTTCTCCTAATTTTCAGAGAACCATATTTTGCAGATTTGTAGATCTCTGAAATACGAACGTTTGGGCGCCTGAATCACCTCAATCCGAGTTCGTATGAGAAAGTTATGGCCAAAACGGTGCAGCATGGTCAATTCAGCAAAACCTTCCATCTTTTCATCCTTTCTTCCTCAATCATCAACCTTAACACACAAAATCAATTTCAAACTAAATAAGTACCAAAAGTTCATGAAATTGCACAGAAACAAGTACCAAAATGATGATATCGCGAGAGATAAACATGTACAAAACGAGCGATATCAATAATAAACAAGAATACTTACAAGAAGAAGCTAAAGTGAAGATGATAAACATTCTGATTTTACAACTTAAACCCAAATACAATTATTTGGTTAATCTCCTTTTGAATTCTTTAAGTATGTTTGGTGAAGATTTGAGTGAGTTAAAAAAAGAAATGAGAGTTTTGAAAAAGTTAGGAGAAATTTTAAGTCGGTCTCCACCACCGCCTCTATTTTAATCGGTGTATATTTTATCCTCCTTCCAATCCTATTGTCTGTAACCTAAAAATATTCATGAAACTAAATATTTTATTTTACCGTCATCTCTATTAATTTAAAACAAGTACTATTTTACTAGTCACAATAAGTCATGTGACTCTCAACAACCTGAGTGGATGTTATATGCTCATTAGATGGGTAAGACTTAATATTAAATGGGAGGTCTTGAGTTCAAGTACTCTCAACAACTTGAGTGGATGCTATATGCTCACTAGATGGGTTGGGGTGCATTGGGCTGCAGACCTGGCTCAATGGGCTTATATTAACATTGCTCCTCAGGCCTGCATCTGCGGATGGGCTCAGGGGGAGGGTGTTACACTATACGGAGTAAAATTTTATGGACCACTCTTCGTGTTCATTCTCGTGTGAATCTTCCATACTAAATTAATCTACACGTGCGATTTTTAAAAAAATCTTAAATCATATATAGGATACACTTTATAATGTCATCATTCTAATTAAGGTTCAATTTGTCAATTAAATCCTTTAATTTTAGTAAATTTTAAAATAAGATCTCTAACTTATTAAAAAATGATTTTTTTTTTCAATCAACTACTCACTTACATATAAAAATAAATTTAATTCATTAATTAAAACATTATCCAAATCGATCTCTAGTGTTTCTATTTTCAATTCACCGTAGGGATAAAATTAGTTGAAAATGTTAATTAATTTTTTACTAAAATTGTCTAAATTGATCTATAATGTTTCTATTTTCAATTTACGTAGGAATAAAATTATTTGAAAATTTTAATTAATTTTTTTCACTAATTTGGTTTCTAACGTTAATTATTTGAAAATCCGTTTATATAAGGTAATATCATTATGAATCCAGCTAAATGCTTAAATACATATTAACTTATAAACTTATTATTAGAAACAAGATATTTAATACAAAATTTCATATTAAAAATTAACACTCGTGTGTATACACAAGTTTAAAGTCTAATTACTTATATGATATGTCTTTTATCTTTAACACACAGATTACTCATTTACTCATTTTTTTTAGCAAAAGCAGACATAAAACCATTACTAAAAACAAAAAAATACAAGTGTTCAAGATACAACCACAAACACCAAAGGACCCAATGCTCACAAGATGTGAGAGACGAAGAAGAACAAACCAAACAATCACTAAAAATCAACCAAGCTAAAATATACAATGACCATATCTAAAACTTAGCTCCGCCAAAAAAGGGCAAGCAGCCCACATGCCATACTGAAATGTTCCAAGCAGAAACAAGAACATAAAACAAGAAGGCAACATGGACCCACAGCACCATGAAAGAAGCATATGAAATGTTCCAAGCCTACACAGCAAACCAATCTTGCAGCAGAACTATGACCAAAAGCTGAAACACCTGAATAAGAAGACTAGGAAAATATACAAAAAATAAGCAGACCACAATGAAGTCAGATTAACCCCACAATATCCTGCTTCCAGTCCTCCCAATTTATTTTAACATCACTGACTCTGCATTTGGCAGAAATCCATCCGTGCACTCTCAACTGAATTTCCTTGAATAAATCTTGACTCAAACCCCCTCCTGCCTTGAAAACCTTAATATTTATATGTTCCAAAGTTGACCATACGAAAGCCTTCCAACATAACCTTTTATATTAGAAAACGATCGACCACCCTCGTTCATTACTAAATACTCTACATTCCTAACATTATGTTGATCTAACCTCCACCAATTAAATATTTTATCCCATATTTCTTTCACAAATCTACAAGTACGAAAACAATGCTCAATTGACTCAACATCCTCTCCACAATTCGGGCATTAAGCACTATCCAAATCTATCCCTATCTCATTTAAAACCTCCCTCACCGGAACTCTCCCATTTCTAAGCCTCCAAATAAATATGCAAATCTTTTTGGCACCAATCTACACCACTTTGTTTCTTTCCTATTCCTCTCTTCTTTTAGTATCTTCCCATCAGAGAATTAAGTATACATACCGGGGCCCGATAAAGGGAGAAGAAATATAACGGGGGGCTTCCGAGAACCGATTTGACCAAAGTTAATCGACCACCATAAGAAATCATTCTAGCAATTGATTGGCTCTGACTTTTAGTTTTGGTGAAAGTAGCATGTCATTAGAACAGTTTTGGTGAAAGTAGCATGTAATTAGAACTGAAAGTTTATTATTTTAATTAAGTGTTTAATAGAGTAGATGGAAGCGTAACCTTTGTACACATGAATTGATTTTAAAGGACAAAAGAATAGTAATAGCTAATTATATACATAGTAAAGATATTTATGCAATTTAATAATTTATCATAAGTTACGATTATATATTAAAAGCTAGTTCAATCAAGGTTTTTTTTAAGCTTATCAAGCTCTTAAATTATCTTCCAAATAATTCTACTAGCTTGAGCCATTGAAAAAAATGAACAATAAATGAACTATGCAAAAACTTACTTATTTATTGATGGACCATCTAATATACACAATCACTAATAACACGCCTCATGACATGAAAGTAAAAACCAGCAAAAACTTTAGTTGGATTCGAATCGCAAGTAATAACAAAGCCATCCATTATTAGTGTCCACTCACGCCCAGGGCAATTCTGATTGCCAACCGCCATTTTATCAAGTTTTATATTTTTATTTCACTTCTCATTATTCAAAGAGTATAACTATACATAATTCAACATGTACTTCTATTGTTTTTTTTAAAAAAAAAATAGGTGGAAGATGACGAAGAACTCAAATGAGGGGAAGACAAGAGTTGACAAATTTGTTTATGATCTATGCCGAGATTTAATGCATCAATTCTAATAACAATACATTTTAACAATAGTGCATTTTACATTTATAAAATTTAAGTGCGTTTTAACAGTCTTGAATTTTACCCCTACATATTCCTAAAATAAAGCAAATCTGGTATACCTTTTCTTTCCGCATTTGAGTCCTTCCCATCGTAACTTTGACCAAAAACTTATAATATTGTGTTAGCACCTATATCCAAAGAACATAACCTTCATACTATCGTTTACATATTTTCACCTATCACAAGTTCACAACTACAAAAAGAACTTCAATCTTCGAAATTATTGAAGCCAATATCTTTAAGAACACCGATATCATAAAACAATCAACGTAACAACATGTAATACACTAATCTAAACTCATCTAGTATCACATACAACATTCAACGGACATAACCAAATGAGGCTTTATAAGAAGTTCAGTTAGAGCTGGTAATTTCAATCAATTTGTTTATGAATAGATCGATTTAGGGTTATTTGAGCTCAAGGCCTGGCAATGGATCATTTTTTATCCAAATCCGATCCGATCCAATTATATTGATTTATTGGATAAAAAATTGATCCATCAATCCAATTAGTGATCCAATAAATCGATCCAAATATCCAATTATACATTTGGATCGATCCATGATCCATCCGGATCCATCCATTTGGAGTTAGGCATTATCAATTTATTATCATCTGCAGTTTTCGTTCACATTCTCGACAAACATTCGAACACCACTCAATTTACGACTACTCCGGCAGCTCCGGCGTGCAACTCTGACAAGTTAATTATCGGAGAAAACCATTACATGCAAAACGCCGTTATGCTTGTGTATAATGCATGTAAATTTAATAAAGGCTTACTGAGTGAAATAATTTTCTTATTATTTATTATTATGGTGTTAACATTAATTTTGAAACAGAACTGGTGGTTTCTAACTTTGAAAACATTTTCATGAGAATAGTACAATTAAAAAATGATAGCTATTTATACACACTTCTGAAACGGAAAAATGAACAGATTTATCAATCGATTGCTTTACATTTAGTACTAGCTACGATACTTTGTTTAGAATAGTAAAGTTTGTTCGTATTATTTTGGATTTCATGATATTTGTTTAGTTTAATAACCTATTTCTGACATATTATGAAAATAACATTTTATTGCACGATATTACAATTGAAAAAAATGAAGTTTGAAACTAATCAAACTGATTACCTAACAGGCTTTCCTCCTTCCATTGCTCCAACAGCTGAGTTCGTGGTTCCTAAATTGATTGATTCATACAACTTTTACAGCTACAACTCGTACGGACGGTTGTTTTATTAGTTCGATGAAGGATTTTTGGTGTTTGAATGTTACGGATTTGGTTATCCGTTGCCAAAGAAGATCGATTTTGGTGAGGATTGAGTGGCGGTGAAAGAAGGGGCATTGATGTAAGTAGTGGAATAAGCAATTTACTTGTTATAAAGCCTACAAATTGAGATACTGAGGATTAAATAGATCATTTTGGATTAAAGCGACTTGATCAACTTGATGTGATTATTGATATGACCTGCATATTGGTCTTCCACTTCTTTCGCTGTTTTGCATCAAACATCTGAAACATAATTTAGCATGCAAGGTAGCAAATTAACACATCAGAAAATAAATGATATAGCAACAGAGTTCCATTCCTGTCGAAAATATGCCAAGTATAAAAAGAAAAGTCATGATTAAAAGGATTACATCTCTCTTACTCATATAATGATAACACTTGTTACTGGTAGATTCTTGCTTAGAAAAATGTTTGCCAAGAGGTAGCAATCTAGCTCAAAAAAGATGATAAGGGGCTGAAACAAGTTACCAAGACACATAACTATTTAGCAGAGTGCAACAACAAATAAATTATAAATATAGAAAAGCTTCAACTCACCATGAGGTATACCGTATACGTTATCATGAATTATTATCATTATCATTAATTACAATAGATGAGTAGATGACTGGCAAAAAAAACTATATATCACATAATTACAAAAGGTATTATTCAGGTTCCAATTGAAGGATCTCACAGATGGGCCTGTCCAGGTAGTCGAATATCTAGTACAGGAACTGATTTATATCTCTGCAAAGCCTCATCGGCCATCATAAGCAACTGCCTGGAGTCAAGATCACATTTTCATGCGTAGCGCCGTCGCGGCATCCCTGTCCGCCTTAGAATCATGGAGGGCAGATTGAAGAGTCTCGATCTGAGATCGAGCTGCAGCAAGCTCGATATCTCTCGACAAAACTGCGCCCTCCAAATCCCTTACCTTGTCAGAAAGGTGCTCGAGTTGCTCAAATTCCAGTCTTCGAATTTCCTTCTTCGCCAGTCTATCAGTCAGAGCCTGCATAGAAGCTATCAGGGAAGTAAGCTGTTCTGCAAGTTCTTTGTTCTTCTCCACTATTTTGGAGCGCTCAGCCTCTGCCCTGGCCTGCCTATCCATTTCTTCCTGCACACGAGCTTTAATAGGCTTTGCACGAATGTCCAGCTGCTTCCTGAGGTCGTGCATAATCTTGGCATCAACAGAAGCTTGACGCTCAAGGAATTGGACTTTATACTTAAGCTCTGAGCTAACATCATCAGCATCATATAGTCGCTGGCACATCACACAATAATATGTAGTTATTTCATAATTAGCCCGATCCCCTCGGGCCAGCAGCTCACTGTTACTTATCTTGTGAGTCGCATCAGCTACAGCTGGAGGGACAAAATTTAAAGAATCCAAGAGTGCAAGAGAAGGATCCTTGACAGATGTCTGATTAACAACCTGAGAGCTAGTACTAACCCTCTTCGTCTGCTGAGAAGGAGTTTCTAGATGAGCATTCATTTTCCTCTTCAAAGATATGCTTTTTGTCTCATCATCACCCTCGCTATCTGAAACATGATAAGCAAGCAGCTTTCAGAAGGAGTACTCAGTCTAGATTCTGGGCTTGTAAAAAAATTGACTTGACACGAATTCCCAAACTACAACATATTGCTTCGAGGTGAGTACTCTTTATCCTTAAAGCAATTTTGTCCCTACCATTTGTACAAACACCGTGCTTTGGGTTCCTGACGGATCACTTCCCAAGATACAATGAATCAATGTGTAGTATCGATATCAACATTGCACGGGTGGTGATACCCTATTCAGTTTACAAGGTTCACGAGACACTAAAAAATGTATTTATGTAGCAATATGTTTCCAAGCAATCTGGTCAGAGGGACAGAGTTTTGGACTTTTTGGTGTATAAAAAGTGGGTTTGAATGGCCAAAAATGCAGGACATATCTGCTATCAATAGAGGTATTTGCACCCCTAGAACAGCCACAAAAAGAGGTTGTCAGCCTGAAACGCCCCCAAAGCTAAAGTCATGGACTAACCAGATATCTTGAGGTTTCAACTAAAAATCATGGTGGAAGATATTGGTTAGCCACAACTTTAGACTTATAAGGGACTCAAACTTTCTTATCCATACCAATGTGGGTTGGGTTGTTACACATCCATTCGAACAAGTGCCCAAGTTCTGCATTAACCGAACAGGTGTGACTGTCCAGAATTCTTGCCATAACAGTTCATTTCTTGATCAGTCACAATGGTAAATTTGCCTATGCATTACCAATAACTGAACCGTACTTTCCAGAAACGGGGTTCGTTTCAATTCGGGTACACAGATCGGGTTTCGGGTTCATTAGGTAACGTGAATGGGGTCGGTTCATTTCAATTCGTTCTTTGGTATGACCCCGTATAATACAGTACAATGTAAACTATGAATAATAATCTTATTAATGCATGTGCCAAAACCCATTTTAAATAACATTGTAAGTCGTTTCTGCTTTGTAATATGATCTAATGAAGATTAAAGAACTCTTAGTTTTTATGCATGGTGTTAGGCAGTTAGAAGAATTTGGAGTTTTAATTAGATTCATGTAATTTGTTTTGCATGTGTAAAAGTACTTTAATTTAATGGGAATTTGGATGGCGAGTGACTTCCAGTACTAGAGATTCCGAAACTCACCCCCAAGTCAGTTTCGATTGAGCAAGTTCCGGATTTGAAATTGGGAAGTTTAGCTTCGGCTTCATTTTACCCGAGCATTTTTGGACATATTTTTGGACAAAATTTTGGAGGGAAAATGTTTGAAAATGAGTTTTTCAATGATTGCTCCATCTAAGTCCCTATTCTTTAGTGAATTTACTAAATGGAAGAAAGAGCTCGAGGATTTCATTGCATACAAGGACTCATATTTGTTAGTTTTTATTACTAAGCGGCCATACAAGAAACCGAGTCTCAAAGGAGCTACGACATCCGATACACGAAATAGATATTACAACGAAAAGAGAGTATATGAAATGATAACCAACCGTTTACCACAAGATATATTCTCTTGTTACAAAAAACAAACAACGGCTATTTATGGGAAGCGTTGTTAATCGGATTTGCTAAAGAAGATCGGTTGAAATTGCCACATTCTGATGACGGGATTAAGGAGAAATTAATAGAGAAAGAAGATGAAGTCAAAGTCCTTCAATCCCAAGTACTCAAAATGGAGAATGAACGTGAAGAGATGCGTTTAAAAGTCGTCAGAATGGAAAAGAGGATTTTGGAACTTGAGAGCCAACAACCAAGATTAACCAAGCTACAAGAAGATCATGATCGTGTATTGAAAATTGTTCTTCGTGAACAACTTTCTCAAGTCTCTTACTCAACAAAACAGCCAGAAAAGGTTGTGAAAAAGATTTACACAAGTGAATCTTCCAAACCATGTTCAAAGATGGTTTATAAGAAAAAGATTTGACAGTTTACTAATTATTCTTTGCAAAAAAATAAGAAGTATTCTAAGAAATCGCAATCAGCAAGAACATTTGTTCATAATAATGTTGATTGTTGGGATTCTGTAAACGTTGAATGTGCCAAAGATCGGTTTCAAGACATCAAAACACAAAAAGAGCTTCAAAACCGATAGGACTTTCACCGAAATCTCGTAAGACAAAATACTCCACACAGGAGTTGTTTGTTCTTGCACCACCACGTTCATACCATATGGTGCACAGACGAACAGATCTTGTTCCTTGCTCTCCATGGAATATTCCTTCACCAGTGATTCCACGAAAACAATTCAGATATGAAACACCGCATTTCAACTTTAGATGGAATTCTGTATCCTTGGCTTATATCGACACAACATATAGATGGCTTTCGGGACTTTTTAAGCCTATTTCAACCATGCTCGGATGGGTTCCTAAAGTTGTTGCTTGACATTGTTAAAAGACCAAGGAGAGGAATATACATGTGTTCATGGGGAGTAATTTAGAATCTTTCTAAATTAAGAACATTTGGATTTTATTTGTGAAGGATTCTCATCAAGCTCGTCAATCAAGCTAAAGTTGAAGATTCAAAGACTTATACAATATATTGTCAAAGGGGAGTCTGTTGATACAAAATCAACATTTTGTGACAACTTGTATAGATTACTTAGCTTCGATTGATTGTGAATTACGACACTCTGTGAATTGCGAAACTTAGTATTAGAGTGAAACTTCAGTGTAAGTTTCTCATGCTACGAAACTCGAAGGGTGTTAGAGTTTCGCAAGTCAGTGGTTATATACTTATATATATAGGAGTGTTGTGTTCATTTGTAGTTAAGCCTTTCATTGTAATATTCTTAGAGAGCTTGAGTGAGAGGGAGACAAGCTAGTAAGCTGATATTGTATACTTCATTGACAAATATATAAAAGATCACATCTTTTATTTACCTTCGTGTTCCGATTTAGATTTTACATTCACATACTAAATGATTAACTCGGTTTACGCACGTGTAAGTCGTTGAATTCGAAGCAAAAGATCCGACAAGGGAATAACAAAACTTAAAGTCCAGAAGCGACATAGTAACTAGTTGATGAAAAATCCCTAGACGGCGTATATATAATAGATTTACTTTGAAGACTAGTCGGGGTACCACTTGGAAACTAAAGGATGTTAGATACATTCCAGACACGAAGAAAAGGATTATCTAGTTGTCCGGTTGGAAGAATAGGGTTATAAAATTACCTTTGGCGAAAGTCAGTAGGAGGCAGTTCAAGGAAATATCGTGGTCACAAGAGGGCAGAAAAGGGATACTCTCTACCTGGAAGAACACTAGATGGACTAAATGCATTTACCGGTGATGCAACATCATCCGATCAATGATTGTTGTAAGAGGTCCTTGACATGTTGGTCAGAGATTTCGACATGAGCAGATTCAACCTAGAGAAAAAGCGGTTCGTTTCTAGTCGTGGTTGGTGGAGGAATATCAGTTGTCTGGACCCAACTTCATAAGACTGTTGTTGCACCCTCCACCTTGAAAGAAGAGTACATAGTCGTTGCAGAGGCTAGTAAAGAAATGATTTAGCTAATGAATTCTGGGTGGAATTCGGTATCCAACAAGCGGGAGATGTACTTAACTGTGATTACCACAATGCCAATGAGTTGGGGAGGAATATGGTAATGGTATTTCACAGCCACACGAAGCACGTTTCGCTTTTGTATCACTTTATCAAAGATTTGATTAAAGCGGGTACTATAGAAGTAGTGAATATCCCAGGACCCAAGTTAAGGAACCGAGAAATGTTAACAAAGGTGGTGTTGATAGAAAAGTTGAGGCTTTCCGTAGCCTCAAGGGATTAATCTTATTAGAAGAAGTCCTGGTTCGGGTACTTATTGAAAGACTTCCAACTCAAGGCTTAGTCGAGCAACGTGTTTGTGTTCTACAAACTGGTTAGGAGAACTATTATTGAAAAGGTAGAGAAAGGTTCAAAGAAATTACCTTGAAGTGCAGTTGATGGCAAGCAACCTCAAAGTGGAAAATTGTTGGGTGTGGAGTCTGATACTACCATAGTCTCATGGATCGCTGACCCCCCCCCCCCCCCCCCCGGTTTTACGTTCCGGATCTCATGTACCAGTTTGTGGTACGATAACGAACTGGATCGCTAGGAATCGTGAACTGGATCGGTAATATTAGCGTACCAGAAAATTTAAAACTCCGTACCGAATCAGCAGTGGAAAGCATTTTAATTCCCTGGAAAACGTTGATCCGGAATGTGTTGGTACGATGATCATGTAGTTTGGTACATGTAATTTCAAAATTCCAGAAAAGATGGACAATTGGGTTTCCTAATTTGACGTTTGGGTTTCCAAAGTTTGTTATTGATATCCCTTAATTATTGGTATTTGAGATATACTTAATAGATTAAAATATTTTCTTCTGTGTTCTTATCTTTTTAACGTTATATACACTTGCACACATCTTCTGCTTTTTTAGAATTTCTAGTATTATCTTTTTTGTATGCAAGTATGCAACTTATGGCATAGAATTTGATTATCAAGTTTCTTATAAAGTTTGTTTTTAATTAAATACATATTATACTTCTAATATTGGGTACATCGTACCACATCAATTGGTACATCGTACCCGAGCGATCCGAAATGAACCTACCCCCTTCATACCGAATTTTTGAGACCTAACGAACCGTGTTCCCGTTCCGTGTTCCCGTACCGATACGTTCCCAATTCCATGTGACTATGGATACAACCATCCAGGTGCAGAGGCAGATATATATCAGAGATAACTCATGGCACGGATACCAGTGATAACAACGGATGGAGATATCAGGTAAGGGTAACACTAGACACAAGTAACTCCAGGCAAGGATAACTTCATGTTAAGAGCCACAAGATCGGATTCGAGTCGATTACGAGTTTCTGGACTTCAGGAGGACCATATATGGAAGGATAAAAAGCATGTCTTCATTTGTGTTGCAGACTCCCAGAAGTACATTGAACCACTCACTTAGCACTTAGGACATTTTAAGTAAAATCAAATGGCACGCTCGATGGGACGCGATTGCGGTTAACCTTCTGAACTTTGTGTTCTAGTTCATTTCAGTATTTCGTAACCCTTTTTTCATGAGTCTGGCAGTATGGTTCGAGTTCTAGTATCGAAAGTCTTCTGACTCAACGCGTAGTCGAGCGTCGTGTCGCAAGCCACGAGAGCTATCGGCAGTTGAGATAGGGCCGGAGAACTATTATTGAAGAGGCGGAAAAAGGTTTACAAAAATTACCTTGGAGTTCAGTTGAAGGTAAGCAGCCTCCAAGTGAAAGAATGTGGGGTTTGGAGTCTGATACAACCATCCAGGTAGAGGGGCAGAGATGTCAGAGATATAATGATAACTCCGGGCAGAGATATCCGATAGCTCCAGGCAAAGGACTTCAAGTCGTAGTATGTTGAGGCGGTGGACCTTATATCGAAGGTTGTTCACATGGGGCAAGTTAGTTGGAAGTCCACACGGAATTAACTCTCAACAACCGGAATCCCACACAAAATTGGGCTTGGCCCATGCTCACAGAAAGCCAGATCTCATCCTTATATATAGACTTTCATTGAATTGTAAACCTTGTATCTTTTGTGTGGTAGTTTAACTATAATTAGATCGTACTCTCTAGTTTGGTCGGTCGTGAATTAAGTTCGTTGTGTGTGTTATATTATCCGCTTGCGTTTGGTTCTGGGAAGAGGTTAAGATTGGTATCTGGGCATTCTGTCCGGATACTACCAAACAGTATAATGATAACAAACAAAGAAACTATAAGGAGAATGAATAAAGGTTAACGTTAAACGGCACAAAAAGAAATAACAACTAATGTTTGGAACTGACAACAAGCAACCCACGGAAATTATCCAGACCAACAAAGGGTTCACAAAGACAAGTGTTTTACAGGTTCGAGCAAAAGTAAAAGGCTAGTTATTAGACATGAGTGGTAGAAGGAACTTTATAAGGATTGTCGGGCTTTAGCTTTAAATTTCTTCATCTGGCAGATGGGCAGCATCTAGGATCTTCTGGGTGAATGGGAACTTAACCTTGTCAAATGCCTCCAGGGCAGCATCATACCTAGCCTTGGCTTCCGGGTCGTACTCCTCATAGTCTTCCATTTTACCCTCATCATCATACTTAGATACAAGAACTCCAAGCATAAGTTGTCCAGAGTATGCCTTCATACAGTTGATGGCCTCAGCAATAGGGGCAGAGAGTTCAAAGCTATCAAGTAATTCCTTGGAGTAATGAACCACCACTTTCTTGAGAGATTCTTCTCTCTTCTTCTCACCAAGAGCAACCTCCTCCCTCATACTCTTCAAATTTTCTTCGAGCTCAGCAATCTTTTTCTCCGCCTCTACCATTTTAATCTCAGCTTCGTCCAACAATTTGTCCTTCTCGGCAATCACAACAATATTAACAAGATTGTGCATCTTTTGTTCTTCAAACTTAGCTCGGAACTCCTTGGCAAGGGCGGACATAGTCACTAGCTGCTGAGATAAGTCACAAATTTTCTGACCGCACGGATTCTTCTCATACTCCCTAATAAACTCCACACTAGCATTCACCAAACCCAGATTTTCGGTAGCTAGATAGAGCCAAAATAAAAATAGTTCCGGTCAGAAATCTATTACGAGTCTAGTAAAATTCAGCTTGACACGGACTTAATTATGTATGGGGAAATGTATAGAGATACCTCCGACCAAAGTAAAAAGAAAGTTTGTCTATAACAAACAGAGGTTGTAATAAACCTCGTGGCATAAATCATTTACCCTAAAGCATATGGTATCTTAGGAATTTGCCACCAAACTATCATCTACTTAGTATTCTATGTTAAACCTCTGGTCGGAATATTTGGCTACTAGCCGGCCAAGTCTACACCCAATAATATCATAGGTGGGGACCATGACACAGAGAAAAGATATTGTTCCCTCATGCGGGGTGTTCTACATTCCTATTTGACAAGACGGAATATTATAAGAACGACGAAAGACGATTGGCTAAAGGAATATCTTCTACAAGGCTCAAATAAGTATAAATAGAATCCTTCATCTTCATTCAAAGTATGCTCAATATATCACTTCCCATTTTTACTCTCCATTTCTTCCAATCAATGACACATTTACACCCATTGATTCTCATGTCGGAGGTGGCTTACACGGGTTGACAAACCCTTAGCATGTTATTGTTTTGTAGGCATCATTGTATAGAGTGGCGATGCCATATGCAAAAGGGAAGAGAAGTATCAAGCTAAGACGAGTATTGTATGGCACTTGACGTCTAGACGATCAATTGATCATCAACCACCAATATAATTAGAAGGGTTCCAAAAGTCAAATACCACCAACTAATTGTGAATTAATATTAAATTAATTCAATCACTTATATGTCCACTTCCTGTTTATTATTATTTCTACGTGGGACAAAATAAACCCACCAAAACTCATTCCTCATTTCCAGGACTCGACCCAAATTGACTAACTAATAACTTTGTTTATTTTGAAAATTCCCAACATCTAGAACCTGAGAAAAATTCAGAACTTACTTAGAGTGGAGCAAGGTGTTAATCCAGCAGCCCCAGCCTGATTTGAAGTGGTCACATTGGCAGCCAGGGAAGATGCTGCACTAGTAGAAGCTGTTTGTGCTGCAGATAAGGTTCTGCTACCAACAACCCTTTCACTAGTTAAAGGAAACTTTAGGACAAGCTTCTTTGTCCTGGCAACCTTTATCGGAGTGTTGTTTGCACTCCTCACAACCTCCAGAGAGGTGGCCTCTATGGCTTTCACCCCTGCATCTACCTCAGGATCTACAACCAGCACGTCCCTGTCTATAGACAGCAAAAGACTGTTACTGATCAAAAATTACGGGTAAACTGAGTACATATGTTTGACATTATCAGACACTGGTATACATAAAATAGAACTTAAAAAAACTTGGATACATAGAATAGCAAAAGGTGTAAACTTAATTCAAAAAAATTCCATAATACAAACCCTCAATCTTAATAATAAATTAACTAATCTTTGTTTCTGTTTTTTGTCCGTGTAGTAATTTTACATATATGTTTGTTTAGTTATATTAATACAAGCTTGAAACTCAAAATGTTATGATATAATCTTTTAAAAATAATACTTTATCAGGTTTTTGGGACCGCTTCGGTTGGACGACCAATTCAATGTCTGTTTCGATTTTCACCACATTGCTCACACACATATCATTGTCAGTAAATTCATCTTTTTCATTACCTTCTGCTGAAATTTTTAGGGAGGGTGTCTTCAACAGTGTCGGGAGCTTTGCCATGGGCAATGATGGATTTGTATTTTCAACAACTTGGTGGATGTTTATTGGCCAAAATGCATCAAATTGCTCACAAACCTGAACAAATGTAACTTATGCCTCGGAGTGATAAATATTATTATGCACAAGATGCTCATGTATAAATTCCAACCATGAAGAAAAACATAAAAAAAATCGATAACGATCTATAATGCATAACACATTAATGGATACATGATCTCACCGCCTTGATAACTCGCCATGTGGATACAAATGGACAAACCTCCACGAATTCAGCAATAGGTTTGTCTTCTAGTAATACTTCTACACAAGCAAGTACCGAATCTGCTAAGGAGTTGAGATTGTATCCTCCTTCTAATGCCATAATAATCTTTCCCCTGCTAAACTCCATCAACTACACAAAGGACCCAGCACCAAAAATTACCATTAAAATATTGTTTGAATTTTCTTTTCTGTTAACTTTAAGAAATGCAATATCAATTAGAATAGCAATCTATTCATCTAAACGGGAAAACATTCCTTGATTCCTAAATGCTAACCTTCTTCAACATAATAGAATAACCATGCGGCGTAACACAGCAGCCTCCAAGAGGATCACCAACAGCTGCAAAAGAACACACTTCATAGATTTATATAAGAACGGACGATAATATATGCATAAATATATAAATGATTTTTGACCGTTAGCAGAGTTGACCTGCATCAAATCCCGCTGAAATTAGAATTATGTCAGGGTTATATTCTTTTGCAACTGGAACCAATATATGATCCCAAACTGCAATATAATCGGCATCCCCACATTGATCACTCACCCAGGGCACATTAATGTTATACCCTAAACCTGGTCCCTCACCCATCATAATGTGTGAACCATCATCACCAGATGGATAAAACTCTCCATTATCATGCCTGCATAAATGTATCTTAAACACGTCTATTACTCCGGCAGAATAAGTAAATTATTTGATAATATGTCACTGATTAATTGTTAATATCTCAAATGATTATAAAAAACAAATTATTGTTTAATTTATTAATTAATTTATTTTTATGTATACTAAAATATAAGTGTAATGTAAAAAGTTTAATTAAACATTTAATTTTACATATGCTATTAATAACTTTCGATACGAAATAAACATATAACAAGAGAGTAAGAGACCAATACATCTCCATCTTACATCCATTTGGAATGTATGATAGAGAACTTTTTAAAGATATAACTGTTTGAACTTAAACATATTATATTTTGTTATTTATATAAAATATAGAACATATGATATGAACTTAACCATATAAAAAATAACATATGCATATAGATATGGATTATTTTTCAGAATTATTTGTTACTTACGCATATCTAAAGGGATGTTAATGAAAGTTTTTAATGGAGCAAAATGAGGATGTCAGTTTCTTTTTCCAATATGAAGAAATTTTTGACTGGTTGAATTTGTAAATGATGATGTTAGCATACCTTTCTTTTCACTATATAGAACACAGTATTTTATGTAGGAGTATCTGATAAGTCATTATATAGTATTTGTTAGAAAGTTTCTTTTCTAGAAAAGGATCAGGAAAGTTGTATTAGGAATGAGTAAGATTTCGGGAACAGCTCTAAGTTCGTAATTTCATTCTGCTGGAAAGCTGGTTTAGCTAGAACATAGTATTTAATGATTTGATATCATTGGAAAGTTGGTTTAGCTCTTGAAAGTAAACTATGGGAAAGCTAACAAACCTCTTTACATTGATTAAATATATTGTATTCGTTGTTTATCTTATACGATTTGCTTTTATCATAACCGGAGTCTCTTATCAAATGATTATCTATCGAAAGTAAATTGTGGAGAGTTGATCAAGCTCACGAACATTGATTAAATATATTGTATTCGTTGTTAATCTTATTCTGTTAGTTTTTATATATAAAACCAGAGTCAGGTCTTATCATAATTCGTAAGCTTCGTGTACCTGTGAACAGAAAATACCAGCACTCGCGGGTCCTTCCAGAACTTCTTTTGAGTACCATTTCCATGATGGACATCCCAATCAACGATTAATATCTTCTTGATACCTAATTCCTAAAACAACAAAAAATTTAACTAAGTTAATAATACCTTACAGCCAATTGTTGATTGGACAAACGCAATGTCCTAATCAAGAATTTTGACTTCTCTACTATGTAAGCAGTGCTGCATTGGTACACATGTAGCTCACTTTTTGGTTAAGGAGAAAGCTTGCTGCAATAGCAACGTTGTTGTATAGGCAGAATCCCATTGGTTTATTATTTTCTGCGTGGTGTCCTGGGGGTCTAACAATAGCAAAGGCAGAATCAAGTTCCCCTTTTACAACTTTCTCAGCAACCTGTTGAACGATTTATCTATTAATATTTTGTGTTCATGCAAAGAAAACTATATGACAGCTGACTATAAACATATGCTTGTGAACACGGTATGTGTTGATTTGTGTCTCTTACCTCAAGAACAGAGCCAGCAGCAAGATAAGCAGATTCCGATGAACCTTCATTAAAATATATTGAATCGTATTTTGCAGCAACCCTGTTTCTTTTTGAGGCTGGTTTTTTGGAGCTAATAGTCTTGATCAACTTAATATGATCATTGGTATGCACTTCAGCTACATATTTATCTTCCACTTCTTTCGCATTAAAAACCACACATCTGGAATAATATATGGGATTCAAGGTATATCATGAACACATAATCACAAAATGAACCAACAATAGGTAGCAACATAAACCCATTAGGCTCGTTTTGGTTGGTTAGGGAATTTTAAGATGTGACCCATACGAAAGCAACCTGAATCATTAGGGCTAGTTAAGTCGAAAAGGCAAACATGTCTAATGAAAATACAATTGAATTAAGCAAAATGAAACATAAAAACTCATCAAGATGAAAAGGCCGACATGTCCAATGAAGAAGTGTTTGAATTGATAGAAGAGGCTCTTAACTCATAAATGGGACACTGAGCTGACACTATTATGTATGCAACCAACATTCATTGTGAGACTATTGAAGAAACACTTCAAATAACTAGAAAGGTCCCTCGAACAATTAAGTTTAAAAGCAATAATTAATAACAATAAAAAGGTTTTGATAACAACATCTAAAGGGCTAATGTTAAGAGCTTAACTTCCAACTACAAGGTTGTTAATATTGGATAATAATCGCTAAAAATTAGAATCATATCTAGCACATGATTACGATTGAATGAAAATGACTATGCAGACCAACCAACTAAAATTGATGCCGAAAAGTTACATTTTAACAACAACCCTAAGTTGTGTCATTCATTAAACGGAATGACAGCCTTAAGTCGTGGTTATCAAAAAAAAAAAAAAAAAGGCATCTCCTAAGTAAGCACTAAATACTGCTATCAAATTTGGTATAACAGAGTATATCTCTAGAAAAATATACTTACACTGAATTTGCTTCATCTCCAGCGTATACATTTTGACATCAAATTTATAACCAACTTTTGCATGCCAATCATAAACCACATGTCCATACTCACATGATAGTTAACTTAATTTTTTTATTTGTTGACTCATTTTACAGAGTTCAATGAGATAGCTTTAGCTACATATTGTGTATGAAGCAGTCATAAAGCTTTATTTTGATATTTTAACAGTTATACATTAATCAAAACATGATTTGGGTAGGCTAACTTATGCCATAACAGCATACGTTAAGCTTCTTAAATACACTAAAACTTGCTAATTATAAGACAAAATTCATTTATTAAAATCACTAATTTTCATTTATACATGTTTATTAGTTACAATTTATATAATTTATAGAAAATTAAACTTCATTTAACATATGCCCTTTGGGCATGAGTTAGACAATACCATAATATAAAGATATTATTCAATCACCCTTTTTAATGACTTAATCAATCCCAAAGATAACTTAAGAGAGTAACTGCTTAACAAAGTACGTAGGGTTTGTTGAATGATAACCCAAATTGATACAATAGGATTCTGCTAACTAAAACTCTTAGGGCTACAATTAAGAGGTAACTTTCATAGAATAACTATCAACCGCCAAGAAATCGACAACTACTTTAAGGAGATTATAGTTAAGTAACGAAAACTAACTACCTAATTCGGTATTTTAACAACCATAACCCAACCACCCAACGGATGTAAGATATAAGCGTAACCTCAAAACCATCTCCAACATATATACTAAACACTAACATTTAAAAATTTTGCTCGTCTCAGCACCGAATGTTTCCATCAACTCATTTTGCACTATATTTCATATTAAATTGAATTTCTTTCATTTAACTCATGGATCTTTCTAAATTAGCTACATATAAATTAGCTAATAATATAAAGAATCAATTTTTACAATTAGTTGACTAAACTATCGGTAACAAATTTACAGTAACCAAAATTGATAAACATAACTTTCAAATGGCCATTCTTATCAAAACCCTTACCCAAAGGGCTATTTTAGTAAAACCCTAAAAATGATAATGACATGAGTACAGTAACCATAGAAACTACTACGACAATTCAATATGAAATCAAATACTCCGTGTAAATAAGATAAGCAGGATCAATCTATAAATACTAAAAAAAACAAAAAATTATACTGTAATTACAGAACAGCTTAATTAATATATAAAAAGTGACTCACTTTTGAGGAATACCAGCAGACGTGAGTTTGTTCCAAATGGCGCGAATGCGATCGGGATTTTCGGGATGGATTTCACGTTTGGAAGGTAACGAATGGCTACACATGCGTTCATCGTACACCAAACCAACACGACGACGTTTTCCTAAAACCGATGATGATGATGATGATGATGATGATCCATTTAGGCTACCGAGATAAGGCGGGAACCTCATTACAAGAGAGCTAGTTGGTTTGGTGATTATTAAATGGAAATGGAGTGAGAGTGATGTTTGAAATTTGGAAGACCAGGGCAAACTTGTGATGTGGGTTGGGGTCCATTTGTCCACCTTCAAATTAATTAACCATCACATTACCTACCTAAAAACGGCAGGTTAAACTTTAAAGTAGACTTTGATTTCTCATATCTATGATATAGAATAAAGGTTCAAACGGATTGCTCAATTTATATAATGTTTTTTATATTTTATCTTTAATAGATGATGAATCACTATTTATGTTATACCAATTAAATCTATGATCAAAATAATTATTTTTAATTGAATAATAATATCAATGGTTTAACTATATATTTATTAGACTTATGAAAATTTATGAATAAGGAGTGATCATTTAATTAATAAAAAGATATGATTTTTAACTAAAGATTATGTCTATGATTTCAATTATAGTTATTAAAGAGTTATTATGTTCATATGTTGCTAAAATAGTCTACTAGATTATGAAGTCAAACTAAGGATAGTCTTTGTATTTCGCATATTCCTTTTTGTAAGTTTAAACCAAAAAGGTCAAACCCTTTATAAGGGTTATAGATTATAGATTATGTTGCTAAAATAGTCTACCATTTCCAAATTATAAAATCAACCTAAGGGTAGTTTTGATATTTCGCATATTCCTTTTTGTAAGTTTAAGTCAAAGGACTAAACTCTTTATAAGGGTTATAGATAAAATAGTCTACCATTTCCAAATTATAAAATCAACCTAAGGGTAGTTTTGATATTTCGCATATTCCTTTTTGTAAGTTTAAGTCAAAGGACTAAACTCTTTATAAGGGTTATAGATTAATAATAATAATAATAATAATAATAATAATAGTAGTAGTAGTAGTAGTAGTAGTAGTAGTAGTAATTAATAATAATAAATACACACGAAAATTGACAACGGAGTTTTTTTATAAAAAGAGGTTGGATGACTATCGATCCACTAGATACCCGTCGATTTTTCGAGTTTATTTGCCGGTTTCGATTATCCGCACGTATGTAACTTTAACTAAACAAAAAGGCCTTTGGGTTGAAAATACGGTAAATATTTGAAGCATAACAAAAAAAAAACGAAACCAACATACCATTAACTATAGGACAATTAAGATTTCAAATATTAAAACTGACAATTTAACTATTTAATTAACTAATTCAAAGTTTCAAATGTTCAAGATAATGAACAATTTCATGTTTTCAACATACAAAATTCAAATGCAATAATTATGGAAATCAATATATATAAGCGTCTCCAGATGATATGTACACTCTCTCTCTCTCTCTCTCTCTCTCTATATATATATATATATATATATATATATATATATATATATATATATATTATATTCACAATTAATCTAAAAATGACAATTATGTGGATATGGATACGGTAAAGGTAATTGAACGGGTATTACTAAAACCTATACCCATACCCGCAAAATAAAAATATTTGTACTTGATTTTCCCGCCTTCATACATGCCTCAAATATTTCGGGTTTGATTTTCCCCGTTTCAAATGATTTTGTCATCCCTTAAAAAAGTTAAAATTATAGGTAATTTTGATAGGATGTTTAATTTTGATGGTGTATAAAATTATTATTCATCGTAACAAAATGAAAATATATTAATTTTTTTAGCTTAATTACTCAAAAATAGATCACACTCATATCAATAACACTTTAACATTAAATCCAACGATTATTAGAGAGATTAGTTAAATCATTTGCGATTCCTTTGATTTTATAATATATATTTTTATTTTTATTAATTGTGGAATAGTATATCTTTACAATCATAGAGATATTCCAATAAAATGAATACAAAATATTAAACATATCTCAAAACACATTTGTTATACTAGCACTATACATGCATAATTCTTCGATGCAAGTGGTGGTAGTGGTAGATAGCATCGGTGATGGTGCTGATGGTAGAATAAGAGTAAATGTCTATGTTATGAAGATTTACTGTATGCGATTTGTGTTGTAAAATTATTAAGGGAATGCTATCTATAAGTTAATGACATTTTAGTCTTTTAGACATTGCTCAATGTTGAATTTAATTTTAAGACAAATGTTTATATGATTTATATATAGTTAAACTTGGTCATGGGTGGGAGGACCATAGGTGGTCATGGATTCCCACAGAGATGGCTCGTATGCCCTCGCTACTCTGGATGGTGTGTGACTTCGCTACTCTAGATGGTGTGTCATTGCCACGTACTTGTACACACTTTGTACGGAATGGAGGGGACTAATTACCCCTCTACATGGCTTTAAATCTTTTGAATGAAAAGTTGTTTACTTCATTTACCATAAAGTGTTTTTTAATACTTAGTATCCTTTCATATAATATAAGTACTAGTTTAAGACCCGCAAAGTTTGCGAAATCTTGCATTTTATTGCACCGTATGTAAGTTTGGGTTAATTTACTTTTCAATGTAAGTAACCTTCAATAGTAATGTGTATAACAAGCGTAACACTCAACATGGGATAAAAAAAATATTCACATCGCCACCATCTACATTAGCTTCCTTAATCATTTCATAGCGAATTGGCTGTGATATATAATCAAATCTTTTGTTCGTGTTTGAAGTATAATAAGATTAATTCCTTGCCGAAGTTCGTGTATGGTTTTCATAATTTAAAATTTATTATTGGTTTAATGTTGGTTATATTTAATTATTTATGCTCTAAAACCAAAGAGAAGCAAATTCATGAGTTGGTATATATTTAAGTAATTCATCCAGATTTGGGATGGGAACATCAATCTTGAAATCAAAAAATAAAAAAATATACAAACAAAGAAAAGGCCACGCCTCGCCTAATATACACATTTATAAAGTGTAGCATTTGGATTTGTTAATTTATCTTCCAAAACAATGCTAGATCAAATATACCACTTTTATTAGTGTACCATTCGTGGTTCCTAAATAGGTAGTGATTTGTACATCACAAAATATTAGTCGCATACCACTTTTATGCATCTCTTAAGTTATACTTATTACAACACTTCATAACATAACTAACTAGTGATGTATGACTAATTATTGGTAGTGTACAAATCACCTCTCTTCCTAAATTGATTGATTCATACAACTTTTTGTGCTACAACTCGTGATGGACGGTTGTTTTATTAGTTTGATGAAAGATTTTGGGTGTTCAAATTGGTTATCCGTTGCCAAAGTAGATCGATTTTTTGGTGAGGATTCAGTGGTGGTGAACGGAGTGGCATTGATGTGAGGAGTGAAATAAGGCTTTTACACATTGAGATATTGACGATATATAATATATAATCACAAATGGTTATCTGTTTCAGAATACAAACATTGTTCAAATGGCTCGAAGGCCCTGTACACAGGATATTGAACATTCTACGGATTAATAGCCAATAACTCTTCAACCGACAGATCCAAACTTTCAACAAGATTCTGAATATACGGCGATGTGGCATCCTTCAGCATCTGCTGTGCTGCGAGGGCCCTGTTACCTACCTCAGGATCAATGAACTTCATAATAGATTTAGGAAGATCCTTAAAGGCCTGTTGAGCAAGTACAGCTACATCATGTGCCGCCTGCTCTTTTAAAGTTTTGGCTAATGTCGCACCCTCAATTTCGGGTTGCGGAATCGAATCGGGTCGGGGCACGACTAATCAATAATCACAAGCACAAAGATATAATGAACGACCACTAAATGCATCGTCTTACATTGTATTGATAAAACCAAAGTTTACATCAAAATATTGTTTACATTAGTTCAGTTCCTTGAAATTGAGAGATTTACATTACATAATTACTTTATACAAAATATAATAATGCAACTAGATCTCTGTTTGATTGAATGAAGACTCGAGCTAATGAATCCTGATTTGGGCAGTCAACCTATCGCTGAGTACCTGTGATACAAGCTAAAATGGGTCAGCGAAACGCTGGTGAGCTCACAGGTTTGTATGTCAACACATATTTGTATGAACCGCAAGATTTAATTGAGTTTAAAATGCAATTAAGCAAAATAAAAGTTATACAGCCATGAGCACATAGTCTGAGCTTAACTTGAGTGTCAGGTCCAATTAAGGAAACCCAACTAAGGTGCCTCCTACGAGTGCCTAATCTACACTCGTCTTCCCAAATACTAATACGTCCGTTTGACCAGTTAGTGCGTGCTAACCCGGACGAGGATTGTCAATCCTATATGATATCATATACTAATATTCACGCTACAGATGTATTACCAAACTATATTGTGGAGGGCTTTGAAATGATTAGTGAAAACAACTCATGTAGTATTTGATTTGTATTGTACTTGCGTTCATATTGTAAAATAAAATGAGCAATATAATCACACCCCTGATGAAAATCGTAAAATAGAGGCTATGAGACTCACCTGAGCCTTGAGTGTTTATCGAAATAAACTTGAATTGATTAGCTGTGTATTGATGTCCGAAGACTTGTAACCTGAGGGTGTCCAAGACACGCGATGGTTATAAACATGAGTAGGTATCTCGAAAGACTACCTTTGTAGTTGTTCGTCCAACTAGAATGTCCAAATTACTACGATTTGGTTGATTGAATTGTCCAAATTACTACGATTTGGTTGTTTAACTTGTCCAAGTTACTGCGACTTGGTTGATTTGATTATCCAAATTACTACGATTTGGTTGTTTAAATTGTCCAAGTTACTACGACTTGGTTGATTTGAATTGTCCAAATTACTACGATTTGGTTGTTTAAATTAACCAAGTTACTACGACTTGGTTGATTGGTTTATGTTTTGAAATCGTGTACGGCCCGTTGGTGATTGGTTGTAACAATAATCTCATTATGGTTTCGAGTGTTCATGTTCATAAACGTATTCCGATGTGTTTAAAAAGTCGTATCATAAGTGTTTGAAATTACATAAGTTTGACACTTAGTAAAATTCATGTTTTCAAGGTTCTGTCTTATGTGACATTAGGTGCGACATAAGGCTTTGTGTCGCTATATGCGACATAGTCTGTTGTGTCGCAGATCATGTCTGCGACATAAGGGCTTGTGTCGCTAAGTGCAACATCCACAATTTAATGCGACATCAGGTGTTGTGTCGCTATGTGCGACGGGAATAAGTTTTGCGACATAGTGTATTATGTCGCTATATGCGACGTCCGTAATTATTGCGACATAACCATTTGTGTCTCTATATGCGACATCCGTGATGTAGTGCGCCATAGAGTCTTATGTCGCTATATGTGACATAAGACCTGATTTGGTGACATAAGAGCTTATGTCGCAGGTTGCCTGGAGCCTCTGCGACATAACGAGCTGTTGGCCGGAAAATGAGCAGAAAAGGTGTTTTCCGGTTTCCGTTTGACTTGAAACTTTTACCTAACCCATATTTGGACATTATAAGCTTAAATAACCCACAAACAAGTGAAAATAATAAAAATCAGAGTGTTTCGGGATTTGTCGAAAACTTACAAACATAACGCCGAAGAAATCCGGAAAGATGGAAGTGTAGATTGTGATGTGGTGATTCTTTTTCTCCAAACGAGTGAAGTGATTCTAGCGAGTTTGGTGGTGGTTTTTGGTGGTGATAGGTGGTGGTGGTGGTGGTGGGTAGTTTTGATAGAAAAAAAGAGGAAGAGAAGTGGAGAGAGAGAAAGAAAAGTGAGAAATGAGGAGGGGAGGGGGAAAAGGGGCAGATTTTGGGGAGGGGAAATAGGGGAGGGAAAGTCTCTCAAATTTTAGTCCCCGCGTTCGCGCTCCGTGCGGTGTTCGTTTCCCCGATCGTTTAATTGTTTAAATAATTATTTTAAAACACGAATACTTATTAATGTTTTTTTTGAAGTATTTCATCAAATAATTTTACTTGAGTTATAAAATATAATTTATTCTCATTTCGATTGTTCGCGC
The DNA here is from genome assembly GCA_963422505.1 of Pseudognaphalium luteoalbum. NCBI lineage: Eukaryota > Viridiplantae > Streptophyta > Magnoliopsida > Asterales > Asteraceae > Pseudognaphalium > Pseudognaphalium luteoalbum. The sequence goes on from OY730197.1 coordinate 106,782,015, forward strand.
GTTTATTATTTTAATCGCGTAATTGTAGTTTGTACGATACGAATTTGAGTTGAAATATTATCTAAATAATATTTTGGATAAAATAGAGTTATTAAATAATGTCATATTATTTAATAAAATTGTTCACCAACGTCCATATTAATTGAACCGAATTGCATTCGATTTGAAACTTGTACGATTTAATCAAATCGCATACTTGTATATATTCAATAATATATATATTGATACATTAATTAGTCTAACACAGAACTAATTACATGTATTACCCTTGATTAGGCACTAATTACTAGTCCTAATTTGGCGGGTGTCACAGCTAACGCAAAGAAAGGCCCCCTTATGCCCTGACACCTCAACATTTTTCCACCTATCACTATCAACCCTGCTTGTAATTGTGTAATACCCGTCAAATTAGGGCTAGTCATTAGGTCCTAATCGTTTTTGTAATACATGTAATTAGTACTGTGTCAGGCTAATTTGTGTATCAAATAATATATATTATTATATATATACAGTTGCGCGATTTGGTTAAATCAAGCACGTTTCAAATCGAATGTAATTCGGTTCAAGTAAATACGGACGTTGGTGATCAATTTTATTAAATAATATAAAATTATTTAATAACGATATCATACCCAAAAATATTATTTTGATAATATTTCAATTTCATTTCGTATCGTATAATAAACATCTACGTGACTTAAACATTTAACACACAAGCAAACGAAACCATTTAATTTTATTAAGTATTTGATAAAATACTTCAACAAAAATATTGAATAAATCTCCCTATTTTAAAAACTTGTAATTAAACGTATGAAAATAACTATTTAACGCAAAACGATCGAAAAACGAACGCTGCACGGAGCGCATACGCGGGAGAACGAAAAACTGGTGAAGTCCACACTCGGTGGACCCCACCAGCCGGCCCCCCTCTCTTCCCCCTCCTTTTCTTCCCTTATTCCTTTCTTCTTTCTCACTTTCACATTTCTTCTTCTTTTCTTTTCTCTCTAAACTAAACCACACCACCATCCCTTAAATCTCACTAATAACACCACCAAACGACCTCGATCTTCATCACTCGTTTGGAGAAAAAGAACCACCTCGCATCGATCTACGTTTCTATCCTTCCGAATCCTCCGCGCAACGATTTGTAAGTTTCCGACAAAACCCGAAAACTCTCTATTTCAAGTTTTTTTAGGTTCTAATTGTTTCTTTAAGCTTAGAATGTCCCTATAAGGGTTGGGTAAAAGAATCAGACCAAACGGAAACCCGAAAACTCATTTTTGGCTCAAGTTTTCGTCAACAGCTTTAAGTGTCGCAACGAAGGTGCAGTATAGCGTCACTTCATGCGTCACTTAAGTGACGCATTGAGTGTCGCTAAAAGCCCTAATCATGCGTCACTTGCATAAGTGCCGTATAAAACCCCTTTTTCCCGACACTTACCTCCGTCATTTGTTTAGTGACGCCTAGAAGCCTTAACCGACACTTATACCCGACACTAATGGAGTGTCGCCACCTTATGCGTCACTTACCTAAGTGACGCCCTAAACTCAGAATTTCCAATTTTATGCGACACTTCCTAAGTGTCGCCCAAGCCACTAAGTGACGCCTCACTATGCGTCACTTCCATAAGTGACGCCCTTACCCAGACTCTGCTATTTCATGCGTCACTTCCTAAGTGACGCCTAAGACCCTAAGTGTCGCTATAAGTGTCGCATGAAACAGAACCCCGATTTTTACTAAGTGTCGAGACCTAAAATTTTATCACTTGATTTTACTCAAATTCAAATCTTAGATGCGTTTTTCTCTATAACAATATGGTGGAAATAAAAATTTTTCGAGCTGACCTGACATCTCGACCCCATCCAGGGGCCAACCCCTTGGACCCCGCCAGGGGTTGCCACCCCTGGGACCCCGCTAACCAGGGGCGCTGCCCCCGGACCCCCGTCACCTAAAGTTTGTAAATACTTTTTAAGTATAACACTTCGACATAATAATAATATTATTGCAAATAATCACCAACGGGCCGTACACGTTTTCAAAACTCGAACTTACAAATCAAATCAAAACATTGGACATTACTAGTTGGATGAACAACTAGCATAGGTTGTCTTTTAAGATAGCTACTTATTTTATTCAACCTTGCGCATTAAAAACGCCCGGCAGGTTACAGTCTTCGGACACGCCATTTTACTTCACCACATTTGCTTCATTGCAACTCTTCAGGCTCAGGTGAGTCTCATAGCCACGACTTTTTACTGTTTTTACCCCCGGGGTGGGAATACATGCTCTAACTGTTTTACACGTGAACACGAGTACAAAACTCGCTATATTCTGCATGAGCTATTTTCTAATCACTTTTAAGTCCTTTACGATCATAGTTCTGGTAATACTTTATGTAGCGCGAATGTTAGTGTATGGTACCATATAGGACTGACCATCCTCGTCCGGGTCAGCAAGCACTGACTGGTTAAACGGACGCATTAACTTTTGTTCATACGAGTGTGGATTAGACACTCGCTCGGAGGCACCAACGATCAGGCACTTTAGTGTGATCCTGACACCCACGTTAAGTGCAGACTATGACCTCATGGCAGACGTATACATTATTTGATTCATTTCAAACAATCATTACTAAATCTTGTGGTTCACACTTACTTTATTACTACACAAACCTGTGAGCTCACCAGCTTTCAGTTGACTTTTTAGTATGTATTCTCAGGTACACAGCAGTAGTAGGACTGCTCAGGATTAACTAGCTCGAGTCGCATGCAGATCTCAGGAGATTCATATGCATTTCTACATTTTGTAAAATAGATATGCCTTAGAATCTCTTACATTTTGGCTCACGAGCTTTTGTAACTATTATAACATTGTAAAACTTTTGAATTATCAATGTAATGTTTAAAACGACGCATATAGAGTCGTTCCTTATACCTTGTGTGTTTTGATTATTGATTAGTAGCACCCCAAAGCTTGCTTCCGCTAAACAGTAAATTTGGGGGTGTTACAAATTGGTATCAGAGCCCTAAGGTTATAGTGAACTAGGTTGCATTTAGTGGGCCTAGACTATGACCGTTAGGCAGTATTCCCTATTAAGTATGATTAGGTTCAGTGACTACATGATATTGGTTTAATTTAACATAGCCTGATCAACTATGTACAATTAAAAGAATATGATGTGAGACCTGAAAGGAGTCATGAGTGAACAGGATACACTAGTTGACTCTGACCACGAGAGAAACCGGGACCCAAACTTGTCTGTGTTAGACACCTCAGGCTATTATGTGATATATATATATATATATATATATATATACATAGATAGGCCTCGCTCTCACTCAACATCTTAGGCTATATTATATATGTATTATATGGATATAGGCCTCACTCTTTCTAACGCTTTGTCTCAGAATGGCAAACACACCACCCAATTCGTCACACTCTCAATCCGGGTCGCAGAACCCGAGGGTAGCTAGGAAGAACTCTAGGTTGCCTCGAGCTGGCCCGTACCTCACTCATTTCATTCTGCCGGCCTTGGCCGCTAGGATGGACCGTCACGAGCAACGACTTCGCACCATGGATGTCATTTTGCAAGAAACCAACGAAAACTGGAGACTCACAGCGCTTGAGCGCATCGACCAAGTCTCCGAAGATCATGAAAACCATGAAAACACCGTTAGCAACATGAACATACTCCACGACCGGGTAGTGGAATCAGGAATAGGAGTCGAGCTCTTGCGACTCAGGTTGGAGCAATGCGAGCAACGCCTGCAGGTGGCCGAAGAATACTCAAGGATACTGGTGCAACGATTAGTCTTGGCTGAAGACAACGCTCGACAGGCCAGCAGCCTTGCAAACACCGTGGATCGTCTTGTTGCATTGATGGAACGAATTAACCTACGTCAAGATTAATGTAACCTTATCTTGTAATTTTCCTAGTGCTTAGGTGAAATCGTTGTAATTCGACCGGATGTAACAATTCCCGGCATCTTTTGTAATCCTTATGTTCTATATCTTTTGGAAATCGCGCCTTGTACCCAACTTAATTATCTAAATGGATTATCATTATCATTATCATATTGTGTTATCATTGTATATTTCACCACATATACAACTGTGATACATCATAATGTCCTACAAACATCTCACTAGTTCTTTTCCTGATTCAGCAATATGCCTTCGAGACGATACACATTCAGCGATACCGAAATCGCCCAGCTCATCGCCCAGAGTGTGGCTCAAGCCATGGCTACCCGAACAACAAATTCCGGTAGTGAAGACACGGCCGCCAACGGGCCATAACCTAGGCCTTGTTCATACAAAGATTTCCAGAACTGCAAGTCCTTGAACTTCAAAGGCACCGAGGGTGCCATTGGATTATTACGCTGGTTGGAGAAAGTTGAGTCAGTCTTCCGCATATGCAACTGCCCGGAGGACTGCAAGGTTAAGTATTCCACCTGCACCTTTCTGGATGGTGCTCTGACTTGGTGGAATACCTATGCTCAGACTGTGGGCATCGATACTGCTTATCTGACTCCGTGGGAAGAGTTGAAACAAATGCTGAAGGACGAGTACTGTCCTAGAGACGAGATTCAGCAGCTAGAGCACGAGTTCTGGCACCTCACCACCCAAGGCAATGATATTGCCGGATACACTACCAGGTTTAACCAACTGGCACCTCACCACCCAAGGGTAAGGATTTTTCTGGGAAGGTGACCAATTTAACTGATCATATGTTGAATATGTCTTCCACTATGCCACAGGAAGTAGGCACACCCACTACTTCTCAACCAAGTGGTATAGTTTCAAAAACAAAAAGAACAAGGGACCCTAAGCCTACCTAATCTAAAGCCAAAAAGGCTAGAAAACAGGCAAATGAGGCTCCTCTTCCTCATTTGTCTTAGTCCACAAATGTAAATGAAAATGAGGTGGTCAATCAGGAGCAGAGAGACCATATGGAAAGGGATGCCACTACTGTTGCTACCTCACTAGGAGAACAGGACAGTGGTATTGGAAATATGACCCAATCCATGGCAACACAAGATACAGAGATGCCATTGGCTTCCTCTATTGCTGAGGATCCATTGGAGGTCAATGTATCTAGTGGTCCCAGGTGCCAAGAAACCACAATGGGGGCTAATGATGCTCAGACTAGGTCTGAGACATTGGCTAAATCTTCCAGTAATCCATTAAAAGAGGGTAACACTTCTGGCAATGGTGAAGATAGCTTAATTTTAAAGGAATTGATGATTCTTTATACCAAGTTGTCAAAGGAGGTGGATGATCAGAAAGTGGAGATTGCTCAGTTGAAGGAGAAGGTAGATTTGTTGATGAAGGAGAGAGAGGAAAAACAAAGTAAGGCTAAGAGTAAGCCTGCAGGGCTGAAAAGATTACATAAGATTGGAAAATCAACATCTGTCGACTCAAGTTCAAGTGATGAAAGCACAAGTGATGAGGAAAATGAAAATAAGTTTAAATTCACTGGTGCAAGGGGAGCAGGAAAGGTAGGATTGACTGAGGAGCAGGCTGATTTAATTCTGGCTGAGGAAGAGCAGAAGAAACAGTATGAGAAATATCTAGCTAATCTTGAAGAGCCTGCTAGTGTATTTGTTGGAGTAGATAATGTGGTAAAAGATTCTTCTGAGAATGATGATGGTGACAGGTCTATTTTTGTGGCCAATGATGATATGGATGTGAATAAGGTTGAAAATATACATGATGATGTGAGTGCTGATCAGCTAGGGAATGTGGTAGGGAATTTGGTGATGGAAATCTTGGATGAAGATGTATCAGATGCTGCAAAGAAAAATGCAAATGATATGTTGGATAATTCTGCTGGAATTAATTCTGCTAGTGAAATAGTGGATGCTGGAGTTAGTTCTGCTGGTGCAAATATTAGCTCTTCTAGTGCACCGGTTAGTTATGCTGGAGTAAATGAGCCTGAAATGGAAAAATCTACAAGTCCAAAGGAGAAAGTCAGCACTGCTATGTCAGGTATTGAGCAGATTGCTGCAAATGCACTACTAAAGGTGGCCAAGAGTCCAGTAGAGAAGGCTAAGGGCACAGAACTAGGAAGAAGCTCTGCTGGAATCAAACTCAAAGAGATTCCATTTCCACATACAAGGCCTAAGGTAGTTGATGAAGCATTAAAGCAAAAAGAACTTAATATGGCTAAGTCAAAAGGAAAAGAAAGGATGATAGAACCTATGAAACTACCTAAGAAAAAGGAGTTAGAAAGAATAAGTGAAACTGTGGCTAGAAACCTTCAAGCACAGTTTAATTCTGAGAACAGGGGTAGATACATTGAGGTTGACATGGGGGATGATGTGAAAGTGTTGATGACCCAGAGGAGCAAATTTTCTTTGATCACCTATTAGCTGATGGGACTCACAAAGCACAGATGGAAGAGTTCACCCCTGACCAAAGATTGATGTGGTATCTTGATATACTTGAGCAGAGAAGAAAACATGATGCTGAGAAGAAGATGGAAGAGAAAAGAAAAAGGGCTCCTACTCAAAGGCAACTCAAGGATCAATATGCCAGAGTGGTAAAGAACAATACTGGAAGAACACTGAAAGAAATCATGACAATGGACTTCTATGATCTTGAAAGGATGGGCCTGAGAATTCAAAGAGATATAGAAGAAAGCACCAAGAAGTACAACGAAGAAGAAGCCAAAAATGCATCTGCTTCTAAAGTAAAAGAGTTGAGTAAAGAAGAAAAAGAAAGACAACAAAGAGATGCAGAGATCAAAATGGCAAAGGCAGAGATGGAAAGAAAAGAAAAGAAAGAGTTAGATGATCTGAAAAGGAAAATTCCTAAAGAAACCATCCAGTTCAGAAGACAAGGAAAAAGAATGGCTGTCAAATGTGCTCATGATGACATGGTAAAGGCTGCAAGAGAGTCTGAAATTGAAACAGAAGTGCATACTAAGGTGCCTTCTACATCTGAGCCTACACAGTCTACTGAAGAAGAGGTAGTTGATTGGGACAAGATCAAAACAATAGTGGAAGTTGAAAATCCTAAAGTACCAATTGCTGTCCAATTTCCTATCATAGACTGGTGCTTCTGTACTGATGAAAAAATGAAGAGTTGGCTTAAGATAGTGAGAGCTGGTGGTACTGAAGAAAAGTTTCTATCTTTTTATAGATGTATTAAAGAGATATCCAGGGATGATTTGGATGATATGTGGGGGATCGCTATGAGAAAGTATCAGAATGCCAAAAAGTACAACAATGAGCAGATATTCTACAACTATCTTTCAATCCTGTATGAAATGGATGCGGAAAATGACTTCTACAAGGATAGATCACGTACAAAAGCATGGCACTGCTACTCACACAATTGAGTTCATTTGGTGCAGCTTCAAAGTGCTGCTTCTTTGATACATGAAGTCCAAAAGTATTATAAGAAGGCTCTTGAAAGACAAGCTGTTGAAAATGAAGAAATCAGAAAGAAAAGAGCTGCTGAAATCAGAAAGGTGATTGAGAAGGGATTGAAGAAGAAAACTTGATTCTGTTTCTGGAAAGATCAAGTTTAGGGGGAGATTGTTGGGCTAAAACATATTGAAGATCAAATGAAGAAATACTCTAAGTGTTTTAGTTCTGTTGATATTAATTCTGCTAGTATTGAAGACTTAGCTCTGCTGGTGTGATTAGCTTTGTTGGTTCAAAGTTACAAGTCATTCAAGAGTTAGTTCTGCCAGCACATTCTATATTAGTTCTGCCATGCTTACAAGATTAGTTCTGCCAGACGAGGATTTCCATTATTAGTTCTGCCAGTTATTTTTGATAGTTTTGCTCAGTGGACCTGCTTCTCACCAACCCTGCAGTACAAGTACACCTATTGCAGAACATGCTTTTGAGGTACAGTGCACACAGCAGACAAGGAGTTGTAATGCATTAAATGCTGGCACCTTTTCTAGAAAATCTAAGTCATGTAAAGTAGATTTTGTATAGATTTTACACAAGTAGTTGACTTAGTGTTGTGTGTATAATTTAGACGTATGGTTCATTGTTGAAGTAAGAGTCTCTTTAGAACTGTGCATGTAAGCCTCAAGGTACTTGTAACCTTGATACAACAAAGTGTATCCGTATTATTGAAATAATAATATTGAGGCTTTTGACAATCAAATATTGGTGTTCTTGTTATATATTCAAATCTGTTACAATCATATTATAAGTAATACACATAATCTTCCTAACTTAACAAGTGTTATTCCGCAAACTTCTTGTTAAGAATTCATTGCTTGTGCTAATACATTTGTGTGAACAAGTGTAATCATTGGGACTTCTGATGTGTAAAATTGAGTTATAAAATAAACTAATAAATACTGACACTGAACTATTACACAACTAAGGTAAGTATACCCTATCGTGTATAGTATAGCTACACTAAGTACTGATTCGTTCCTCAGAGACTATGTAATCGAGAACTTTAAGTTAAATGCAGTTAACTTGGTACAGAAAAGACTTGGGTTTTTGTGTGACTGAATTGTCACCTTACTTAACAACTAAATTAATCTAACTAAACAAATGGACTCGGGAAGAGTCAGGATGTTTTGTTTAACTTTTTCCAAATACTAGAAACTACACTTGTTTGGATTAATTTGCTAATGACTTCGGGGTATTCAATTAGAACAAATTAAATACAATTCATGTCCATCTCAATTAAGTTAGATTTAACATTCGCTATAACCTAAACTTTAATCTCAATTTATCATGTTACAATTCAATCTATGAAAGACATTCGCCATGATCATTTACTTACAAATTTAAGTCTAATTATCTGAATCATAATTTTTCTGCGTTCGCAATCAAATTCAATCATTCATTGACAAACAATTGATAATAAACATATGAATGATAAACATCCGCTATAATCATTCATTAGTTCACCACATAATTCAGACTTAAGATTGAAACCCTAATTAGTAAGAAAGTCGATCAAACGTAACTTGATTGAACATGAATATCAGAAGTTAATACCCCTAATCATTAATCCTTTCATCCAAACAAGTGTTTATAGAATTAGCCACTCATAATTACCACAGAAAATTCAATATAAATAATTGAAATCAAAGCTAACATGATTATATATAATAAAGATGAAAGACGAATGATTACAATGATTACGAGATGATCCGTAGTAACCGAAATGATTAGCACAATGAAAGATCTTCAATAGTGATGAAAAGCTTCAAAAGTTTAAGATAATTTTCGTCTCCAGTGTTTTCTGGAATGGGAGTTATCTTTTTAATCAAAGGAAAACGTATTTTAAATCTTTCAAATTGCTGCAAAACCGCTCACAAACGCGATCCCGGTCATGGAACGCGATCCTGAAATCTCAGTTTTCTTCATATGAACGCGATCCTGGATAGTTGAGACGGATCGCGTTACTTGCCTTGGGAAGATTCTGTAACGGAATTGCACATTGAAACGCGATCCAGTAAAGGAGTCTGGATCGCGTTGCTATGCTTTGGAAAACCTGACATTGATTTACACTATGTAACGCGATCCTGGGTCTCTGTCTGGATCGCGTTGCTAGTTGAGATTTTGGCTCCAGCAACGACTTTGACTTTTCAGCTCCAAATCAACATCAAATTATTACCAATCTTTCAAACTTCAACTCGTTAACCTGGAAATCCAAATTATACTAACTAAGTACCGAAAGTTCTAAAAGTTAGCTAAAAACAAACCTAAAAACAATGATATCGCGTTAGATATATATGTACAAAATGAGCGATATCAACTTCTCACTTCATCGGTTGACATCTTCTCAAGAGACTCTTTCACCAGAGGAGGCATCACATTCGTACAATAGTCCTTCACAGTCAAAAGATCCATTCCAACGTCATTAACTTGAAATTTTCATGATGGCACAAAGATAGGAGAATCATCTAGATTTACAGACATATCCTTCCGGTACCTAAAACCTCCCAAAGAGTCTGAACCAAGGGTGTTCTACCCATCTTCAGAAGAAGTTGGTTGACTGTGTTCAGCACCATGACAAGCAACATCTACCATAACATTCAGCTCCTCCTCCTTATTCACACTATGCTGCACCACACCCTGAGATCCAACAACATTCTCTTGCTTCTTACTTGTCACTATTTCTACATCATCGTCATTCTCATCACTTTTCACATCTGCACCAATACAAGTAGTTAGAATATAGGATTAAAGGGTTTAGCAAACTAATCCCACAATCCACGACATCCTTACCATGGAGTCGCATTTCGCTTGTTGGGTTCATCTCTTGAAAATTTTCTAAGTTTATATCCATCTTTTCCTTCGAGGAGCTGATCTTCTTCTTTTTCTTTTTAGGTTCTACGTTCTTTGTAGTTGCCTTCCTCTTCAATCCACCTGCATCACTTAGTGACAGAATCATAGAGTAGTCCGATGGGAGATCGTCACCGGCTTTGGGCAGACCCCCACGTCCATCCTCTATGGCATTTGGAGGAGACACGTGCCCAACATGCACGGAATCAAGCACCTTTTCAAAAAATAGTTCATCAAGCTCCATCACTGCCACCCATAGTAAACAATGAAGTTAGAAAATTGACAATAACAATTATGAAAAAAATAGTAAGTACAATAATAAATAACTATATGCCCCTACCCCGTACCCTTTCTATCTCTGGCTAAAATGGCCTAAAATGGCAATGCGATTACCATATGGCCATCATTGGCTCATCCCGGTCATTACTAGTATGGTCTCGGGGTAGGGACACATATGGACATTCGCTTTGTCATAAGCATCTGTAAAAGGTCTGCCTCTATTCTCTATCCACATACAGGTCGGGTTGTCTGTTCTTTTCAGTAGACTTCTCGGACATCCATACCAAGGAATCAACCCACCTCAACACATCCATTTCTCCTTTGCAAATGAATTTTTGTCAATGAAAAAGAATCTATCTCTCCAATCTTTCAAGGATGTCTTTCTTAAGCCACAAAATCTCAACCCAGTCCTAAACCCAATTGTAAACCAGCTCCCAGAAAATTGTGTCATGGTAAAATGATACCGGATGTGGGTAAGATCAGGCTATTTCCCACACGGCACACGCTCTGCAGTAAATCTCAATTGTACATATCTTTTGTAAAGCAAACGGGTGAAGCTGAAAAAATCGAAGTACCTCGGCACGGATATCAAAAAAGCAGTAGGTGGAAGCCTAAAATTACTAACTTCAAAATATTTACTATATACAGTAATTTTCCCATCTCGTGGCACATCAGCCCCATCTGTAAACGAGGTTAGCGTAGAGTTGTATCTCCTCAATTTTGAAAATTTCACTACTAAGTCCACAAGATCCTTCTCTTTCAATCCTTGGTTTAAAAAGGCGATAGGCGCTCCGAGGCGCTAAGGGCTCGAAAGTCGAGGCGCCAGGCCCTAAGGCGAGAGCCTCACGTAAATACTATTATTATAATTTAAATTTATAAATATTATATATATATATATATATGTGTGTGTGTGTGTGTGTGTGTGTGTGTTTATCACTCCATCTTGCAATTCAGAAATCATGTCATTTTCATTCTACTCCGTTCTCACATCTGTTTGTAGTTTTTTATACATGGTATTTCACAAGAATATCGAACTTATGTTGAAATAATGGTATCTAATCTCCAAGTTCATGTATGAAGATAATGAAAATGGCCTAATACAACTTCTGAGATAACAAGATGTCAAGAACCCATCAATTTTTGCACTAGTTACACAAGGCGCCCAAGGCACAGCCTCACACCGCCTGGCGCCTAGGCACCGCCTAGCAGCGCCTCATGACCAACTATCTCCTAGAGTAGAAACAAGGCGCTATGCCTAGTGCCTCATGGCGCCTAGCGCCTAGGCGCGCTTTTTTAAACCAAGTTTCAATCTACTAATCTCTTCACCAATGAAAGGACCATTCGCCTCCGTGTCATCCACATCTTTCCGTGCCGTCGTTGCACTCCACACTAACATTCACCAAACCCAGATTTTTGGTAGCTAGATAGAGCCAAAATAAAATAGTTCCGGTCAGAAATCAATTACGAGTCTAGTAAAATTCGGCTTGACAGGGACTTAATTATGTATAGAGATAATTGCCCCACCTCCGGCCAAAGTTGCCAAAGTAAAAAGAAAGTTTGTCTATAACAAACAGAGATTGTAATAAACCTCGTGGCATAAATCATTTACCCTGAGGCATACGGTATCTTAGGAATTCGACACCAAACTATCATCTACTTAGTATTCTATGTTAAACCTCTGGTCTGAATATTTGTCTACTAGCCAGCCAAGTTTACACCAAATAATATCATAGGTGGGGACCACAGCGTGGAGAAAAGATATTGTTCCCTCATGCAGGGTGTTCTACATTCCTATTTGACAAGACGGAATATTATGAGAATGAAGAAAGACGATTGGTTAAAGGGATATCTTCTAGAAGGCTCAAACAAGTATAAATAGAATCATTTATCCTCATTCAAAGTATGCTCAAAATATCACATCCCATTTTTACTCTCCATTACTTCCAATCAATTACACCCATTGATTCTCATGTCGGAGGTGGCTTACACGAGTTGACAACCCCTTAGCATGTTATTGTATTGTAGGCATCATTGCATAGAGTGGCGATGCCATATGCAAAAGGGAAGAGAAGTATCAAGCTAAGACGAGTATTGTATGGCACTTGACGTTTAGATGATCAATTGATCATCTAGTTAGAAGGATTCGAAAAGTCAATTACCACCAATTAATTGCGAATTAATATTAAATTAATTCAATCACTTATATATCCACTTCCTGTTTATTTTTATTTCTACATGTGACAAAATAAACCCGCCAAAACTCATTTCTCATTTCCAAGACTCAACCCAAATTGACTAACTAATAACTTTGCTTATTTTAAAAAGCCCCAACATCTAGAACCTTAGAAAAATTCAGAACTTACTTAGAGTGGAGCAAGGTGTTAATCCAGCAGCCCCAGCCTGATTTGAAGTGGTCACATTGGCAGCCAGGGAAGATGCTGCACTAGTAGAAGCTGTTTGTGCTGCAGATAAGGTTCTGCTACCAACAACCCCTTCACTAGTTAAAGGAAACTTTAGGACAAGCTTCTTTGTCCTGGCAACCTTTATCGGAGTGTCGTTTGCACTCCTCACAGCCTCCAGAGAGGTGGCCTCTATGGCTTTCACCCCTGCATCTACCTCAGGATCTCCAACCAGCACGTCCCTGTCTATAGACAGCAAAAGACAGTTACTGATCAAATATTACGGGTAAACTGAGTACATATGTTTGACATTATCAAACACTGGTATACATAAAATAAAACTTAAAATACTTGGATACATAGAATAGCAAAAGGTGTAAACTTCAATAAATTTCCATAATACGAACCCTCATTCTTAATAATAGATTAACTAATCTTTGTTTCTGTTGTTTGTCCGTGTAGTAATTTTACATTTATGTTTGTTTAGCCATATTAATACAAGCTAAAAACTCAAAATGTTATGATATAATCTTTAAAAGATAATACTTTATCAGCTTTTTGGGACTGCTTCGGTTGGACAACCTATTCAATGTCTGTTTCGATTTTCACCACATTGCTCACACACATATCATTGTCAGTCAATTCTTCTTTTTCATTACCTTCTGCTGAAATTTTTAGGGAGGGTGTCTTCAACAATGTCGGGAGCTTTGCCATGGGCAATGACGGATTTGTATTTTCAACAACTTGGTGGAAGTTTATTGGCCAAAATACATCAAATTGCTCACAAACCTGAACAAATGTAACTTATGCCTCGGAGTGATAAATATTATTATGCACAAGATGCTCATGTATAAATTCCAAACATGAAGAAAAACATAAAAAGTTTGATAACGGTCTATAATGCATAACAGATTAATGGATACATGATCTCACCGCCTTGATATCTCGCCATGTGGATTCAAATGGACAAACCTCCATGAATTCAGCAATAGGTTTGTCTTCTAGTAATACTTCTACACAAGCAAGTACCGAATCTGCTAAGGAGTTGAGATTGTATCCTCCCTCTAATGCCATAATAATCTTTCCCCTGCTAAACTCCATCAACTACACAAAGGACCGAGCACCAAAAATTACCATTAAAATATTGTTTCATTTTTTTTTCTGTTAACTTTAAGCAATGCAATATCAATTAGAATACCAATCTATTCATCTAAACGAGAAAACATTCCTTGATTCCTAAATGCTGACCTTCTTCAACATTATAGAATAACCATGTGGTGTAACACAGCAGCCTCCAAGAGGATCACCAACAGCTGCAAATGAACACACTTCATAGATTTATATAAGAACGGACGATAATATATGCATAAACATATAAATGATCTTTGACATTTAGCAGAGCTGACCTGCATCAAATCCCGCTGAAATTAGAATTATGTCAGGGTTATATTCTTTTGCAACTGGAACCAATATATGATCCCAAACTGCAATATAATCGGCATCCCCACATTGATCACTCACCCAGGGCACATTAATGTTATACCCTAAACCAGGCCCCTCACCCATCATAATGTGTGAACCATCATCACCAGATGGATAAAACTCTCCATTATCATGCCTGCATAAATGTATCTTAAACACGTCTATTACTCCGGCAGAATAAGTAAATTATGAGATAATATGTCACTGATTAATTGTTAATATCTCAAATGATTATAAAAAACAAATTATTGTTTAATTTATTAATTAATTTATTTTTATGTTTACTAAAATATAAGTTTATTGTAAAAAGTTTAATTAAACATTTAATTTTACAGATGCTATTGAGGGTAAAGGCTATAAATTGGTAACGTACTCTTAATTTTGTCTTAAAGTGGGTAACATACTCATTTTATTACCAATGTTGGATACAAATTTTTATTTTTTGTTCCAATGTTGGATGCAAACTCTTGTTTTTTGTTCCAATGTGAGTAATCTTGTATGTTTTAGGGTAAATTACATTTTTCATCCTTGTGGTTTTTTATTTTCTCACTCTTAGTCCTTTTACTTTTTTAATTACAATTGTCATCCTTATGTTTTGTGCTTTTTCCCAAGTTAATCCTTTTACTTTTTTAATTACAATGGTCATGTTTATGTTTTGGACTTTTTCCCAAGTTAGTCCTTTAAGTGTATAAATGACTAAACTAGCCTTTTAAATTTCTTTTTTGATTTCGATATCTTTTCATTTAATTTTTTCACTTATCTATACCCTTATAATTTATTTTCACTGCTTCCATAAAAATTTATCAAAAGAAATATCGAAAAACCTTAAAATATTAAATCTACTTATTCTCTACTAACTACACTTTTCATTAATCAAATATCAAATCTACTAACTAAAATCTTTTTTGATTGGTTAAACATACACATATAATGGGGACAACCCAAAATAGTAATAATAGTAATGTGCGACACACGGAGTACAGTATATTTTTATTTAAAATGTCCACATTACTATTTTGGATTGTCCCATTATAAGTATATATTTAACCAATCAAAAAAGATTTTAGTCGATAGATTTAATATTTGATTAATAAACAGTGTAGTTAGTGGAAAATAAGTAGATTTAATATTTTAGGGTTTTTCGATATCTCTTTTGATAAGTTTTTAAAGAATAAGTGGAAATGAATTATAAGGGGTATAGATAAGTAAAAAAATCATAGGAAAAGATATCGAAATCAAAAAAGAAATTTAAAAGGCTAGTTAGTCATTTATACACTAAAAGGACTAACTTGGGAAAAAGTACAAAACATAAGGATAACTATTGTAATTAAAAAAGTAAAAGGACTAACTTGGGAAAAAGCACAAAACATAAGGATGACAATTGTAATTAAAAAACTAAAAGGACCGAGAGTGTGAAAATGAAAAACCACAAGGACGAAAAATGTAATTTACCCTATGTTTTATATGCATTTGAAATTTGTAGTGATGTCTTGTTTACTTATTTGATAACGTAACATTCCACGTTAAATATGATTACATATACATGTATTTTTGAAACACTAATTGAAGCTGTCGTTATTTCTCTCTTCATCAAAATGTCAAGTTCTACATACAATGTCGTTATATATATGTATATATATATATATGTAATCATATAAATATAACTTACAAGCCGAGTAATAAGTTATATATATATATATATATATATATATATATAGGGTAAGGTTCCAATAAGAACACTTCAAAAATAAGAATGGTAAGAACATTTTATAAATGCACAATTAGCTAACAAAACCATTAGATTAACACTCATACATCTCAAATATGTGTAGAAAAATTGATTAGAATAGATGCGAACTTTCAGAAATACACAAAAATCGAAAGAACGATTGATGCACAATTATAGAGATAATTGTGCATCAATCGTTTTTTCGATTTTTGTGCATTTTTAGAATTCTGCATTTGTTTTTTTTGCATATTTGAGATGTATGACTGTGAATCTAATTAATTATGTTCGCTAGTTGTGCATTTATGAGGTGTTTTCACCGTTCTTATTTTTGAAGTGTTCTCATTTGATCCAAACTCTCTCTCTCTCTCTCTCTCTCTATATATATATATATATATATATATATATATATATATATATTTGTAATCATATCCAACGTGGAATGTCACGCAACAAATAAGTAAACAAGTCATAGCCAAGTAATCATAAATGCAAACAAAACATACTTGGTTACTCATATCGGAACAAAAAATAAGAGTTCATGTCCAACACTGGTAATAAAATTAGTATGTTACCCACTTTAAGACAAAAATGAAAGTACGTTACCAATTTATAGCTTTTACCCTGCTATTAATAACTTTCAATACGAAATAAACATATAATAAGAGATCAATACATCTCCATCTTACGTCCATTTTGAATGTATGATAGAGAACGTTTTAATGACATAACTGTTTAGACTTAAACATCTTATATTTTGTTATATATATAGAATATAGAACATATGATGAACTTAACCATATAAAAATTAACATATGCATATAGATGTGGGTTATTATTTTAGTTTATTTGTTATTAACAAATATCTAAAGGGATGTTAATGAGAGTTTAATGGAGCGAAATGAGGATGTCAGTTTCTTTTATCAATATGAAGAAATTTTTGACTGGTTGAATTGTAAATGATGATGTAGCATGCTTTTCTTTTCACTATATAGAACACAGTATTTTATGTAGGAGTATTTGATAGGTCATAATATAGTATTTGTTAGAAAGTTTCTTTTGTAGACAAAGATAAGGAAAGTTGTATTAGGAATGCGTAAGATTTCGGGAACAGCTCTAAGTTCGTAATTTCATTCTGCTGGAAAGCTGGTTTAGCTAGAACATAGTATTTAATGATTTGATATCATTGGAAAGTTGGTTTAGCTCTTGAAAGTAAACTATGGGAAAGCTAACAAACCTCTTTAACATTGATTAAATATATCGTATTTGTTTGTTTATCTTATTCGATTTGCTTTTATCATAAACCGGAGTCTCTTATCAAATTGATTATCTATCGAAAGTAAATTGGGGAGAGTTGATCAAGATCACGAACATTGATTAAATATATTGTATTCGTTGTTAAACTTATTCTGTTAGTTTTTATATATAAAACCAGAGTCAGGTCTTATCATAATTCATAAGCCTCATGTACCTGTAAACAGAAAAGACCAGCACTCGCGGGTCCTTCCAGAACATTTCTTGAGTACCATTACCGTGATGAACATCCCAATCAACTATTAATATCTTCTTGAGACCTAATTCCTATAACAACAGAAAATTTAACTTAGTTAATAATACATTACAGCCAGATTGGACAAACGCAATGTCCTAATCAAATTTTTTGACTTCTCTAGTATGTAAGCAGTGCTGCATTGGTACACATGTAGCTCACTATTTGGTTAAGGAGAAAGCTTGCTGCAATAGCAACGTTGTTGTATAGGCAGAATCCCATTGGTTTATTATTTTCTGCGTGGTGTCCCGGGGGTCTAACAATAGCAAAGGCCGAATCAAGTTCCCCTTTTACAACTTTCTCAGCAACCTGTTGACATTTTATCTATTAATATTTTGTATCCATGCAAAGAAAACTATATGACAGCTGACTATAAAAGTATGCTTGTTCTGTGTCTCTTACCTCAAAAACAGAGCCGGCAGCAAGATAAGCAGATTCCGATGAACCTTCATTAAAATATATTGAATCGTATTTTGCAGCAACCCGGTTTCTTTTTGAGGCTGGTTTTTTGGAGCTAATGGTCTTGATCAACTTAATATGATCATTGGTATGGACTGCAGCTACATATTTGTCCTCCACTTCTTTCGCATTAAAAACCACACATCTGAATAATATATGGCATTCAAAGTAAATCATGAACACATTATGAAAAAATCAACAATAGGTAACAACATAAGACCATAAGGCTAATTTTGGTTGATTAAGGAATTTTAAGATGTGATCCATACTAAAGCAACCTGAATCATTGGGGCTAGTAAAGTTGAAAAGCAAACATGTCTAATGAAAATATAATTGTATTAAGCAAAATGAATCATTAAAACTCATTAAGATGAAAAAGACGACATGTCTAATGAGAAAGTATTTGAATTGATAAACGAGGCTTATAATTCGTAAACGGGATACTGAGCTGACACTACTGTGATTTCAAATAACCAATATTATGTATGCAACCAACATTCGCTACGAGACTATTAAAGAATCACTTCAAATAACTAGAAAGGTCCCTTGAACAATTAAGTTTAAAAGCAATAATAATAATAACAAAATATAGGTTTAAATAACATCATCCACAGGGCTAACGTTAAAAGTGTAATTTCAAATTACAATTACAAGGTTATTGCTGATTTGTTATTGTATGGTACTCGCTAAAAGATTGGGATCATAACTA
The DNA here is from genome assembly GCA_963422505.1 of Pseudognaphalium luteoalbum. NCBI lineage: Eukaryota > Viridiplantae > Streptophyta > Magnoliopsida > Asterales > Asteraceae > Pseudognaphalium > Pseudognaphalium luteoalbum. The sequence continues at coordinate 106,800,901 of OY730197.1, forward strand.
GCATATAATTACGAATGGATGATAATGACTTTGCTAACCAACCAACTAAAAATGATGAAGAAAAGTTACATCTTAACACCAACCCTAAGTTGTGTCATTCATTAAAAGAATTGACAGCCTTTAGTCGTGGACTCGTGGTTATCAAAACCTTGATAAACATTATAATACTAATATCAAATTTGGTGTAAAAGAGCATATCTCTAGAAAAACATGCTTACCTCAAATTTGTTTCATCTTCAACGTATACATTGAATTTTCACATCACAAGTCAATCATACACTATACTCACATGATACTATGATAATAAACTAGTTTTTTATATTTGTTCACTCAATTGAAAGATTTTGTTATTTTAATGAGATAGTTTAAGCTATAAATTGTGCATAAAGCAGTCATAAGGCTTTATTTTGATTTTTTTTTTATATAATTATATGAATTGATCAAAACATGATTAGGTATTTAGGTATATAATAGAAAGAGATTATCCGATCACCATGTTATTATGAATTAATCAATTTCAAAGATAAATTCTGAGAGTAACTGCTTATATAAAAGTGTGTAGGGTTTGTTCCATGATAACCCAATGTGATACAATAGGATTTTGCTAATTAAAACTCTTCATATAGGTAACTTTTATAGATAAACTATCAACTGCCAATGCCATGAAATTGACAACTACTTTATTATGGAGATTATAGTTTAATAATGAGAACTAACTCCCTAAATTGGTAATTTAACCACCATAATCCAACCACCCGCTGGATGTAGGATATAACCATAACCTTAAAATCATCTTCAATGTATATACCAAACTTTAATATTGTAATATCTCAAAAATATGCTCACGCATAAAGGTTACATCTCCGCACCAAAATACCAAGAGCGTGTTTAGTTACCGAAAAATTTCTCCATGTTTCTTTTTCTATTTCTTTAGTAAATGGGGAGTGTGTTAGAGACTTGCCAACGCTAACCGGTTTCACCAACCGGTTAGTAAGTGGTTGGTTGTGACAATGCCAATGGCATAATCACTTCAAACCACTTCACTTTCTTACTGATTCAAACCGGTTATCCGATTAAAATCACTTTCTAATCAATTAAAAAGTGGTGGGGCCCGTGTACTTTTTAAATGTGTTTTAAAGAGTTAAAATATTAAATATTAAATAAAGTGGTTTGGAAGTGGTTAAACTGTTGGTACGGACGAATCAGTTTTGAATCAGTTGGTGGAAAGTTGATGTGACAGAAGGCAACATATTCTTTTTGAAGGCATCTTTCCCAAAATTCAGTCTTATGCTCTATTATACCCCCTCCGTCCCATATTTATAGTCCATGTTTCCCTTTTTGGACGTCCCAAAATAATTGTTCACTTTCAAAAGTAGTATGATATAATTAACCAAACTTCCTATTATACCCCTACTTTATATGTATGTTAGAAAAAAGGTAGGTAAAAAGTAAAGGTAAAATTGTCATAGTACAGAAAAGTACAGTGTAATAATTATGTTTTCTTAAATTGCGTGTTTTTTGTCTGTGGACAATAATTTTGAGACGGAGGGAGTATATATCTAATAGGTGCAAGAAGGTGAACTTTTCATGGAAAAATTGGATTCGTAATTCTTCTTTAGTTAGAAGTGGGTGGTGGGTTGGTGTGTTTTTGATTGTCCTCTCTATTTTCTTGAATGCTTATGTGGTTAGTTTTGTTGGGTCATCTGTCTTGGAGGCCTCGAGGCTCTTATATCTTCTTTCTATCCTTTGCTCTATTATGTTGAGATTGTTGGTAATGAAAGTTTGCTTTTCAAAAAAATTAGGAGGATTTATTAACCAAATAATGGAGTCACCATAGATTTTTTATAATATGTGAAAATATTGTGTGCATCAAATTACATGAATATTTATGTGTAGCAAGCACTACGTGAGGGACTAATAATGTACATTTAATATAGTTGAAGAATTAAACATGAAATTTGTTAAAATATTACTCTTTGATGCACCCATTAAATATGGGTGGTGATATTTCCATTAATGTTTTTGATAAATCTACCATATTTAAGCATTAACAGCTTGTACTGTACATATGATTAATGCAGAAGTTTGGTGCATTTATAAAAAATAGTGGTAGAAATATCATCATTCATTAAAGGGATAAGTATTTGGGAATGCACTCAACTTGTCTCAAATGTTTATTGTATGTATCATACTTACGGGAGGTGTATTTAATGCATCCAACTTTCAAAAACGATTTATCGTATGTATTTTGATGATGTGTTCGTTTAAGATGCCACGTGGCATCCTTTGAAGATGACACGTCATCAAAATACATACAATAAACAGTTTTTGAAAGTTGGATGCATTAAATATACCTGCCGTAAGTATGATACATACAATAGACATTCAGGATAAGTTGGGTGCATTTCCAGGTACTTAACCCTTCATTAAATATGCAGTCAAGTACATATATGTTTCTCCCTTAGAATATTAGTATCATGTTAGCAATTCAAAGCTCAAAACTTAACTTAAGCTAATTATATAATCCATTTTCAAGCTCAATAAGTTAATCCACACTTTCAAACTCGACTTGATTCAAGTTCTACAAATATTTCATATGTGTAAGTTTAGACTATCATAGGCAATCAATACTTTCAAGTTCGGCTCACTGAAATGTTTGATTTTAGGGCAAATGGTCCAAAAAGGTAATCAATTTGTCAAAATTTGCCAATAAAGGGAATATGAGTTTTGTTGATGCCCAAAAAGGAGTGACATTTTAAATTTGATGCCCAAAAAGGATTGAAGTTGTCAAAAAAGTCCAATTAAGGATAAAATTACATTTTCATTTTTAAAAAGTGTCAAAAAGGGATTAAACTCTTTTAAATCGTGCCCTAAAAGGATTAAACTTTTTTAAATGGTGCCCTAAAAGGATTTAACACTAAAAATGAAATTTGGGTTTAAACTCTTAAAAAGTAACATTAGTGTTTATATCCTTTGTTTTCTAGGTAAAAAAATGTCACATATTAATTTAATATTCGATATTTAAGCCTCGCATTAGCTAAAATCGATGAAAAATTGAACGACAAAAAAATGTAAAAATAATTGTACCTTTAATTGAACTTTTTTGACAACTTCAATCCTTTTTTGGCATCGAATTTAAAACGACACTCCTTTTTAGGCATCAACAAAACTCATATTCCCTTTATTGGCAAATTTTAACAAATTGATTATCTTTATGGGTCATTTGCCCTTGATTTTTACTATCTAAATTTATGCAAAATACATTATGATATACCATATACAATGAAAATTGAATAACACTACCCTAAATTGAAATCTACTAAAATTAGCTCAAACTCAATTACACCATTAATTATAGTTTTCTCGAACCAACAACAATAGACCAAATATGTACATATAAAACCTAGATGGGTTCAATTGCAACTTGTGCCAAACTCAATGAGCCGACCCATTTAGGGTCACGCGGCCACCACACGCAACCCACCTCGGACCACCATTTTCTCCCAAGTATCTCGCCGGCGTTAGATCCACCGCCGCTAACAACCGTACACTTCCGATTATCCCTCTCACTTATAACGGTATGATTCTCAATCAATTTCTATCTAAATCATCTGTTGCACATATTACTAACTGTCTTTTAGAGCCTGTGATTTGGGCATTTAGGTTTTTGTTTCATTTTCAGATATGTAGTACTGTAATTATCTGCCATTTCATAGTTGTTCCCTGCCCTGTAAAAAGTGGTGATTTTTTTTATGATTCTTGATGATTTTGTAATAAAAACAAGATTTAAACTTATATTCTTGTTTTATCAAGCAATTTGTTTACTGATTATAAGTAGAAAACAGTTTTTTTTTAAGACTGTTTGAGATTGTTTAAGCACTAATTACTTAGATTAGCAATCAAAAGCACTCTTTAAGTTGTAGCATATACCATATGGGGTTTATGGTTTGTTAAATATCCTAAACAAAGTTACATGCTTTTTCAGCTGCGGACCATAACCGAGTACGAATGAGTGGCGTTTCGAAGTCTAGCAGCTTAAAAGTTGCATTTTCACATTGTGTACAACAAGTCAGAAACTATGACTACCATCACTACCTCTGCTTACTTGAACTACCTGCAAGTATGCGTCGGGCTGGTTTTGCTCTACGTGCGTTCAATGTTGAAACATCGAGAGCAATGGATGTTGCATCCGACCCCAAAATTGGTTTGATGCGTCTTCTTTGGTGGCAAGATGCAATTGACAAGATTTACAAGAACAAAGTAATTGAACATCCGACTGCACAGGCTTTAGCGTCTGTGATATCAGAGCAGAAAATTAGCAAAAGCTGGTTGAAACGGTCTGTTGAGGCCCGTGTAAATGATGCCCAAAGGGATGCTGATGACATTTATCAAACAGTTGAAGAATTGGAGAAATACGCCGAAGATACGTCTTCAACTATATTGTATACGACTCTTCAGGCAGGTGGTATAAACTCGACTGCTGCAGATCATGCAGCTTCACATATTGGTAAAGCAAGTGGGCTTCTTTTGCTAATTAAGTCGCTTCCTTATCACGCTAACCGTAACCACCAGTTTTCTTATATACCAATTAATGTGGCTGAAAAACATGGATTATTACTAAAACAAGGAGAGAGATTTGAGATAAGAACAGATTCACGTGAGAAGCTTTGTGATGCGGTTTTTGATATGGCATCTACGGCTAATGCTCATTTACAGAAGGCTCGAGCCTTGGTTGAATCAGTGCCTAAAGAGGCCCGATCAATACTTTTGCCTGCTGTGCCTTCGCAGGTTATTTTGGATTCGTTAAGTCGTGTAGGGTTTGATGTTTTTGACCCGAGGCTAAATCGAGGGATTTTAGGTGTACCTCCATTGCTGTTTCAGTTGAAATTAAAATGGCATTCTTGGAGGGGTGTGTACTGATGAGTTTTTTTTTTTTTAAATTGTTTTGTTCTATTCTTTTTCGATCTGATTAAATAACACAGGCATGGAGCACTATGCCTGTACGACATCAAATGATATACATGAATGTGGGAATAGAGAGCATTGTAGTCTATTCATTTGTATCAATGGTTTTGTATACAATGATATTTATTTTGGATTTATCATCAACTGGCCCATATCACATTTCTTGTTTGTGGAAGTTTTTTTATTTTTTATTTTACCGTTTACCTTTCATCTCTTTTTTGAATGGGAATAGAACATAGGTAAGAGCATCTCTAATGCATTCTAATATTTTAAGTCTAAAGTTTTGTCACATCACTATTACTATCTTTTACATTAAATTTTTACAATTCATAAAACTTCACAAATTTCAAAGAGATATATTGGTCCCATATCATTTCATTATTTAAATACAATTATATTGCATACCACCTCCTATATAAAAAAAGAGTACGCACATGCATTGATATATAATACTCCCTCCGTCTCAAATTAAGTGTTCTGTATCAGATTTGGAAGTCAATTTTTTTCAACTTTAACCTTAAATATTTTTGTTTGTGTTATATATTATTTTATGAAAATTATACCAATGAAAATACATTTAAAACTCAATCCATTCATATATTTTGCATCAAGTATTATATAACACAAACAAAAATTTTAAAGTCAAAGTTGAAAAAGAAAGACTCAAAAAGTCAAAACAGGACACTTAATTTGGGACAGATGGAGTACTAAATAATTAAAGAAGGTACAATGTGGGATCCATTTTGGGTTCAAAGTAAAGCTCAAAGAATTTTGAACTCCACTTTATACGCATGAACATGTGACATTTCTACAATGCATCTATTGAACTTTAAACTATGACAACCAAAACTTTGAACTTGCCACGTAAGTTCATTGGAGGTAAGCTCATTGGAGGTGCTCTAAGAAAGGGTGACTTTTAGACTGAAATCCAAAATGATTTTTGTTAATGGCTGTGATGAATTTATAGTGAAAATAAAAGGTCTCTCTTAGCCTCTTAGGGATATTTGGGACTCCTTATTAAAATTGTTTAGTTATTTTTGTGTTTAAATACAGCTAATAAGCACTTATTCTACAGTTAGCCCTTGGAAACATTGCAAGGGTCAGTTCTATGTTATAAATCAAACAGAGTAATGCTAAACATGTCTAATCATACAAGTCTAAATTTAGATCTAACCATACAATTTTTGTCATATGGATTCCACTAATTCTCTCTCCTTATATTTATCAATCATTTTACAATATGCACCAATTAAATTTTTAGGCTTAAATTTAGATCTCTGGTTTTAGACCTACCAATCATTTTCTAAACATAAAACATGAAGCATGAACTGTACCTAAGGATACAAGTATGAACTGCTAAAGCCAAGAAGCTAAGTGGACTACCCCATGCGCAAAACATCAGTTTACAAATCATGAAAATGATTCATGAAATCATCGCTATGCATATAATGAAGCTTCATTTGCAACAATCATCTGAGGTTCTAACTCAAGAACTTTAGATATGAAATAAAGGATATGTGGCATAAATTAAGGAAAACATTTATAAAAATCAGTATGATTACAATCATGATCTTTAGTTAAATTGATGCAACAACTCCTTATTTTATCATGCATGCATCATCATGACATTTGGTCCAATACTTATGTGTCTTAAGTTTCTCCAAATACAGTCTTGTTTGGATTAAGGGTGATTTAGTAAGGTTTTTCACCCAATCATAAATGGTTGTTTTATGCCTTTATCTAGTTGACTACCTATTTAATAAAACGATATTAACTGTTATTCCAAATACAGTCTTGTTTGGATTAAGGGTGATTTAGTAAGATATTCTGGACACTTGAAACTTCGGTATGAAATTCAAAGGTTCGCGTCAAATCTAAGTGCATTGCCTTTTTTCATAATTCAATCATCATTTTTGTAGATCAGTTACTTAAATAATAAAACGATATTAACTGTTATTCCAAATATTTCACTAAGAAACTAGCTCTCAAATGAATTTTTTAAATAAGATCTTTTCAAGAATTCATCATAATTCAGATGGGTTCGCCAATATTTCTGTACTCATCGCACATTACACTTCTTTTCTTCCTTCATTAGCTCCTCTGTTTCTTGCTTCAGGCAGAACCACCATACTCATTGAAATAGTGAAAAAGGTTATTAAAATGATAAAGCTAACTGATACATCAAATGCTCAAACGCGTAGATATAAAAAATAATTAGGATATTAAATAAAGTAGCAAAAGTATAGCCAATTGATATGAAAACTTCAGAAAGTTGAAGTTTTGAAAACTAAAAAAAAACAACCCCCCGCAGATGTGTGATCCTACCTGAAATCTGGAAATTAAAGTAGGTCTTAAACAAACATGATGTTTGTTCTTCGATGACTGCATCTTGGACCTATTCCTTAAGAAAAAGGAAATAAAACTCATTTAAAATTTTCAAAAATAGAACTTGTGTCTTGGGGAATAATATTAGTTTGCTATTTGGTTATTGATCAAGTATATGCCATCTTCTGATATGAATTGTTATACGCATTACCAAGAACTGAACTTCTAATGAAAATGGAATCATATCAATTTTCACAGTCATGTTGTTTCATATCAAATAGTATGTGGACAGTTCTTTAGAATCTTCTTCTATGATGCAGTCTATGAATACACGTCCAACAACTTATATAATACGATACTTTCATACATTTTAATGTATGAATGGCCATGTTAATGGGATGACTTTGATATCTCTGATATATATCCTTGCACGATTGCACGAAGTTCTGTACAGTATGTATCCAGCTTGTAAAGCACAAATGTAAGCCAAACATATTTAATGGTTATGCAAATCTCTAAGAAATGGATCTGTTATTAATATGTCAACCAATTTGAGTAGCATAGTCACTTTGCTTAATGTGATTGTTTTTGATATCTTCTCTGAAATCTTCTTCTGTAGTTGCACTTTGGAAGTTTGGTTTGGGATGTTGACATGACATATTGCTTAATAAATACTTATGCTATAAGATGTTTAAAAACTTATAAGGAAAAGACGGAAAGCTACAAGTCTAGCGCATGCACACAGAATTTAGCAATTAAAACGAGTAATGATAGCTTTCAAGTTTCCTTCGTTTAGGATTAGATTATTCATACTTAAAAATGTCCTTTGTTTTTATCTCGTTATTTCTAACTTTGAAGCAGAGTAGGAGGCTAATGATGACAGAGGCAGATGACCGGGTACGCGGGCACCAATAAATGAGGACAGAGATACATAGATTTTGGGCAATTTTTTTAGCTAGAGGATCGAGTACACTGTTTTAAAACTTTGGTAGCTTATTTGTTTTCATTATTAACATGCTAATTAAGTTGCAAACATAACGACGGATACGCTATACTACCATATTAGCCTTCAAGTACTGAAGAAATTGGTAGTTGCACAGAATTGAATTATGGCATTGCAACTATACTGAATTTGAGGTTAGGTTTATCATTTTAATTAAGAAAATTTTAATTTGGACAAGACTCAAATTAGGTTTACAATCACCTAAATTCGCTCAAAACTCAGAAGTATAAAACGTTAAGGGAATATATAAGCATTGAAACATTGACAACAGCATGTAACCCAAGAGTCAACTCAAAAGAACTTAAATTTAGAAATAGTTTTGATGACCTAGACTATCGATATTCATCATTTCAATCATGTCTTCCGTTTTTTTGGAGGCAGCAATGAATAGTTTCTTGATAAGGCTACGTGCTTAGTAGTGGCCCCTGCTAAAATGGTCAGAAAATGGAATTAGCACTTGTGATATGAAGATAGAGAACAATATAACAAACACACTTGGATATTACGCATGCTGTCAATAGTTTCATCTCTTACGACTTGCAATTCGATCAAAATTAGCAATATCACGATCACCACTACTTTTTTGAATCATGGACAACTGGAAAAAGGATGTTTTTAAATTGAAGTGGTCAAAAGTGGGTGATGCATTGCATATTACCTGTTACTTCTGAAGCCTGCTTCTTACAATTATCACACCACCAAAACAATGGTGGTTCTTCTAACACAATCTTCATACAATACCTGATACGCAATATCACAGTCGTTAAAAAGGTGTTTATCCTTTACTGAAAGACATGGCTTTGGCATGTTATCCTAAACTAAATAGTGACTAAACAGTTGAAGGATGTTATGAGAGCATGCTTTACCTTTAAGTGAAAATTCATTTTTTTAAAGGGGAGACTTAATTGGGATAATTTTGGAGGTAAAAATTGAGTTTGATGCACATATATATTTGGGTTTTAAGCTTTACTTCTTAGTAAGGTGAAGGTGAAATAGGTAGATAATAATGGAACTACATTAATTTGCAGAAGTAGTGCAACTAATAATATAGCGATCCACTAATTAAGATGTACAGTCGACTGAAAGGGCAAAGTTAGGTTAACGAAACAAGTATTATTGTACAACTGTATTGTTATAAATTTTTTGAAATCTAGTAAGTTTGTTTTACTATGGAAATGTACGTCATCACTCGCCTTCTTTGGCCGCCAACAAATTTTTTCTGATAAATTGAGGTGCATTGACCCGTTTCAGCAGAGTAGAGGCCGGTGTAAGGAAAGACATGACAGGATGAACAATCTGAGCAGTTGGTGCATGTTATATGTGTATGCGCATAAAACAAGGCATAACTTATAGTATAAATCTTACATGTGTTCACGAGTGTCTTTGCACTTACAGCAGGTGAGAAGATCTTCCTCATCACCAATATCTCTGCATACTTCACACGCTTTGTCCTACCAAAGCAAGAAGATCGGATTTAAACCCCAAATGGAATTCGAAGCAAACATGTTGATCGTAACAAAACGATTGTTCCTAAACTTTACGTCGCACATGCTCATTCATTATATATGATTACAACCCTAGAACAAAGTTATAGAACAAACTTATACATGAACTCATTTTGAACAAAGTTAAACACTTCATGGACGTATCTTTATGTGTTAAGATATCGATCTAACGAATACAAAGAACATAACAAAGATTATACGAAGTGGAGGCTATCAAATTTAAATTGCAAATTGAAATCAAATCAATTCAGATGTACGAAACAAAACTACAGAGTAATACAAATCGAAATCAAAGAAACAAAAAATAATTAAAATTAACTATCCCTATTCATCCTAATACTAAACAAACTCAAAATACTAATTCAAATCTAAAATGACAATTTACCAAACCTAACCAAAGTCACTTTTGAACACAAAAATTAGATTAAGCAAAATAAATATCAATTATCGCATAAAAGATAAGAAAATAAAAAAGATAAAAGGACAAGTGAGTGTACGTACGCACGTTGTACATCAAAATTGAGGGATTAATTGCATATTACTTGGTAATAATTGAATGCGAAAACACAAATACTACTACGTAATATTGGAGTAGGACATCGGAAGGGTTTTGATTCGCAATCACGTTATGAACAGGATAAAACTCGTTGTGAACAGGATAAAAGTTGCATACACAAATTACCTAAGATTTTCTTGACTTCAAGAACAAAAGATCAAAGAAACGAGTTCTTTGATTTATAACTAGTAGAGTACCCGCACTATGTAGCGGTAACTTAAAAAAACGACAATGGTCTGCAACGATCACAAAAGATAGTGGTTATCGTGATTGTCACTTAAGAATAACTAATCAAGTTTCTGATTTTATAATCATGATGAATATAAAGGAGCTTTGTTGAAGGAGTATGTATTTACTCATCACATACTACTTATACATTAAAATATACTCACATAGACAAAGATTACTATGATGATACTTATATGTACTTGATTTGATTAGAAAATGGTTGCAAAAACCTATAAAAATGAATGAGAATAATATCACTCCCTATCGTATATAACGAATTTTGCTATACAACTGAAAAATAATTGGAATTTTCACTTGTTATTATTATAATTTTTATAATTATGAATTAGTTCCATAAATACAATTATTTTCGTTCATATTGATTTGACTTTCTAACTTTCTAATTTTAAGTTAATAATAATATGAGGGGTATGATAGACATTTCCCATATGTCATTTGTAAACTTTAAGGATGAATCTCAAAATGCTTTATAAGGGGTATGAGCAGTTGGTGCATGTTATATGTGTATGCGCATAAAACAAGGCATAACTTATAGTATAACTCTTACATGTGTTCACGAGTGTCTTTGCACTTACAGCAGGTGAGAAGATCTTCCTCATCACCAATATCTCTGCATACTTCACACGCTTTGTCCTACCAAAGCAAGAAGATCGGATTTAAACCCCAAATGGAATTCGAAGCAAACATGTTGATCGTAACAAAACGATTGTTCCTAAACTTTACGTCGCACATGCTCATTCATTATATATGATTACAACCCTAGAACAAAGTTATAGAACAAACTTATACATGAACTCATTTTGAACAAAGTTATACACTTCATGGACGTATCTTTATGTGTTAAGATATCGATCTAACGAATACAAAGAACATAACAAAGATTATACGAAGTGGAGGCTATCAAATTTAAATTGCAAATTGAAATCAAATCAATTCAGATGTACGAAACAAAACTACAGAGTAATACAAATCGAAATCAAAGAAACAAAAAATAATTAAAATTAACTATCCCTATTCATCCTAATACTAAACAAACTCAAAATACTAATTCAAATCTAAAATGACAATTTACCAAACCTAACCAAAGTCACTTTTGAACACAAAAATTAGATTAAGCAAAATAAATATCAATTATCGCATAAAAGATAAGAAAATAAAAAAGATAAAAGGACAAGTGAGTGTACGTACGCACGTTGTACATCAAAATTGAGGGATTAATTGCATATTACTTGGTAATAATTGAATGCGAAAACACAAATACTACTACGTAATATTGGAGTAGGACATCGGAAGGGTTTTGATTCGCAATCACGTTATGAACAGGATAAAACTCGTTGTGAACAGGATAAAAGTTGCATACACAAATTACCTAAGATTTTCTTGACTTCAAGAACAAAAGATCAAAGAAACGAGTTCTTTGATTTATAACTAGTAGAGTACCCGCACTATGTAGCGGTAACTTAAAAAAAACGACAATGGTCTGCAACGATCACAAAAGATAGTGGTTATCGTGATTGTCACTTAAGAATAACTAATCAAGTTTCTGATTTTATAATCATGATGAATATAAAGGAGCTTTGTTGAAGGAGTATGTATTTACTCATCACATACTACTTATGCATTAAAATATACTCACATAGACAAAGATTACTATGATGATACTTATATGTACTTGATTTGATTAGAAAATGGTTGCAAAAACCTATAAAAATGAATGAGAATAATATCACTCCCTATCGTATATAACAAATTTTGCTATACAACTGAAAAATAATTGGAATTTTCACTTGTTATTATTATAATTTTTATAATTATGAATTAGTTCCATAAATACAATTATTTTCGTTCATATTGATTTGACTTTCTAACTTTCTAATTTTAAGTTAATAATAATATGAGGGATATGATAGACATTTCCCATATGTCATTTGTAAACTTTAAGGATGAATCTCAAAATGCTTTATAAGGGGTAGTAGATAGATAAAGATTCAGATTTAAAAATAACAATTGCTGGGAACAGATAAGTTAATTGTAAAACAACTAAAACTCCTAAACGTTACTAATAATAAAAACTCGTCAATATAAGAATACTTATCCTAATAATAAAATAATAATTATTTCTATTTTAAAAGATCTCCAACGATTAGACAATTCACGTATTATTATCAGGCGTAGAATAAAATAACTAGCGTGTTATTAGACGGATACGAGGTATTGTCTACAAGACGAAGATAAACCACACAAGGGTTGAGAAAACTCTTGTCGACTCTTTTTATTAATCAAATCAAAACATAACCCACATAATTAAGCTGATAAAAACCTAAACATTCAACTCTATTTATAATAGACAAATAAGCCTAATAGGATACTAATACCAATACTTTACTTATCCTAATATAATAGTAATAATAATCTGATTAAAACAGTGATTAAATTAACATACTCCCAAAACGACTCAAAGTCGATTTGTCTTCTTTATTTATCAAGTAATCATCCAATCCCTTCCAGGGTCAAGTTTTCTCAAATTTAACCAATTATGTATTGCATCAAATGTATACAACTGTTACATGTCGTTCTATCCTTATTATTTAATTACTATTCTGTTTTACAGTAACTAACTCATATATATACAATGACAAGTTTTATTAAATGCATGAGTTTCAGACAACATAAAATAAAATTTCAACATAATATCATATAGATAATCTCTTTCAGCAATTGTTGGAAAGGTATTCTAATTTAATTTCTATTTTTCTCCAAATATATATATATATATATATATATATATATATATATAGTGACATGATCCAGATGGAAGGGGTGTTTTTGGAGGGAAGGGAGGAAGCAGTGATCTCACCATTCAATTCCACCATCTAACTCCTGCTCACCATAACAACTATGCTCCTGCACTTCACTGAGTTTACAAGGAAGGGGTTAAAACAGTAATTTCATATTATTCTTTTTTGTTTATTTTAAAAAATCATAATTCAATTACAGATTCATATACGCTATTGAACTGAAATTCGTATACATTCAATTTTGTTCTTCCTTCACTTAATCGATCCCGTAAACATAAACTGAAATTCGTATACATTCAATTTGGTTCTTTCTTCACTTAATCGATTCTCGTAAACATAAACTGAAATTCGTATACATTCAATTTCGTTGTTTCGTCCTAAACATCGTTCATAATTAGGGCTTCTTGTTTAAACGTCAATTGAATTTTTCAGTGTTGATTATGTCTTCTTGTTCCAATGTTCCTGGTGATTCGAATTCATTTATCGTTGAATCTACTGGTAAGTGTATACTTATAATTTTATTGTCTATTAAATTCATGTTTTTGTGTTTATTTGTTGTAAATGTGTTAATATGCATTTCGATGAATGTTATTTTGTAGCTCATGTTATTGGTTCCAGTTCAAATGTTCCATTGGAATCTAATCCTAGTCTTCCTGATTCTACCGATAAGTTTAAATATTTAATTGTGTTAGCATTACTCATGTTGCATATTATATTGTACACTATTTATGAATTTAATGATGATTTTTAGAATTATTTTGTTGCTTTTAATTATGTAATTCTTAATCTTTCAAATGATGAACATTATGATAGTATGCACTGAGATGCGTCTTAAGATAGGCTTACATCGAAGTGACATATATTGATACATGTTAACAGCAGTATGCACTGGGATGCATCTTAAGATAAGTTTACATCGAAGTTACATATATTAATCTAAATTTATGCATCTGAACATAAGTTTACTTGTCAAACATTATGATTTATTTTGTTTATTTTTATTTGTTTTATTAGGTTGTGGTTTAGTTACAAAGAGGCATGTTCTTTCATCATTTGAAAAAGAATATCCAGATGGCTCAAAATTATGGTTTCCTATTGTTCCTGATTCGTTTAAGCCCAAAATTGGTTCTGTTTTCAATTCGTATGATTATTGTTTCAGTTTCTATGAATCATATGCTGAGGTTAGTGGTTTTGATGCTAAGAAATCATCACAGAATTGTTTTGAAGATGGGTCTGTGAAGTATAAAGTTTATAGGTGTAATAAATCTGGTTTTTCTAACAAGTTTGCTGTTGACACTTTGAAAGTTGTTCCTCAACCTGTTGTTGAACCTATTGCTGAGCATTCTCGTAAACGTAAAAAGCGTGTTAAAAAAGTTAGTAACCGTAAATCTTCTTCTATCAAGACAGGTTGTGATGCTAGCTTGAGATGCAAATTTTTGAAAGGGAAGTGTGTTATAACTAAGTTTTTTGAGGGTCATAACCACAAACTTGTTTTTGAGTCTTATAAGAATCAAATGCTTAAGAAACGAAGATTAGATGTAGATGACATGCAACATCTTCATGATTTAAGTAGTCGATCAAACATTGGTCCTACCATTGCTCACCGTCTAAAATGTGATCTTAGTGGTAGTTTTGATATGGTTGGTCCTAGTAGTCTAGATTACAAGAATTTCAAACGTGATATGAATCGGTTTGTTGGTGAAAGTGATGCCCATATTGTTATAGAGAATCTTCTTAGGAAAAAAGAACATCTTCCAAACTTTACTTGCGAGTATGTTTGTGATGATGATGGTTCTCTACTCGGTGTTTTTTGGGCCGACAACGTTTGTAAACTCAATTATCAAGAATTTGGTGATATTGTTTGCTTTGATGCGACATATGGGACGAATAAGTATGTTTTTTTCCCTTTATTAAATGCATTATTTATTTCATTTTTTCTGTTATAATTTGATTTGAACATTAAATCTGATTTTGTTAATTTATTTTCAAATATAATATGAAGTTTGTTCCGCTTACGGGTGTTGATAATCACAAACGACTCGTTATTTTTGGTGTTGCACTGTTATACAGTGAATCCATAACGTCATTCAATTGGTTTCTTGATTGTTTCTTAAAAGTCTTTCCAACTGAACCAGGCCTAATTGTTACTGACCAAGATCCAGCTATGAAAGAGGCGATTCGTGTTAAATTTAGAAGTGCCAAACACCGGTTTTGCATGTGGCATATAAGTTAGAAACTTGTTGACAAGGTATGTTTTTTACAAGCACCAGTGAATATTATTCATCTTAATTGTAATTGGTAATCTGTAACAGTCATCATCTACAAGTAACAAATAATTCTTAAATATACACTAATATTGATTTAATTCAGATCATATAATCAATTAATAACATTATTTAAGCGATTTCCAGTCAGTAACATTCAATTTTAAGAATTAGGTTTACCTCGTTGGTCAATTTTTCCCCCCTTTTCTTTGGAATCTTTCGCCATTGATTAATCTCGTTTTTGTTGATTAGATTCCGTTTAAAGTTAACCGGAAATGAGTGAGATGTTGATTATCTAATGATTCCGATGAATCGTACCTTCAAAATCGTATTTGGAAGAATGAAATTTGGGGTTATGGAATGAATCGTACCTTCAAAATCGGAGTAACAATGCGTATGTTTTTGTTTCTTTTTTTAATTATTGTATTTATAAAATGACCAAACTGCCCCTCCGCGTTTTTAATTAGTTTGATGAGATGGACAGCCCAGATTAGCTTCCCCCTTCCCCCAATCCTTATTTTTGTAATGAAATCATGAGACAAATTCCTGAAAAAAAAATATAAATTTTACTAAAATAAAGTTGAGATTTTTACCATGATGCTTTTTGACTCCATGTGGGGGGCTCTTGGGCAAATGAGGTACTCTAGTACAGTACAAAATGTTGAGGCAGACAAAGATATGATGACGTGGACTTAATCCTTTGGTCTTTGTTGCTTTTTATACGTGTTAAAAAATTAGTCCAACGGTCAATGGTATTTAAACATTTTTAGATTAGGATGGGTCAAGATGAGGGTGTATAGTTGGTCAGTGCAGTGAGATTTGTGGAATTAATCATGCCTTTATGCGTGCGCCCGGAAAGATAGGCCGACTGTTGAGCTCACTCTGGCTCAGCCGCACCACCCAGGGTGCGAGCCACCCGAGAAGCAAGCTACTGTGGACTCGCACATTTTGGGACCTTGATTATTGTATAATCTGATGGTGCAAAAGTTGGGCTCGACTAAAACAAATGGCATGGTTTACATGTGACATTTTTTATGTTTTTACTTTTTACCTTTTGTATCATTGAAAAATAAATATTAAAGATCTACGGTCAAAAATCAAGATTTACGTCCATATGTATTGAATGTTCTACTAAATTGGTGTTTCAATGATATCTTTATAATTTATTTGATGCGCTATAATGAGCGTTTTCTTATTTTTTGCCTTTAGCGTTAACACGATAATTTTATTAACCTACCTTTTTAGCATATTTTAAAAATAGTATTAAAGTGGTTTGTTTTTATAGATTATCTCTAAAATACAAGTGACCAATTCCAACGGCATCACATTAAATCGATTCGAAGAAGCTTTGTGTGTATGGTTTGATGGACTTGAAGACTTATTGTGATATGAAATTGTTGTATACTCATTTCCTATAGAACTGAACTTACTTCTAATGACTAATGAGAATGCAAACAAATCCACATCAATATATATCAGTAGTATGCGGATACTAAAATTTTAGACTCCTCTTCTATGGTACACGCTAAGAATGTTAATTAACATTATGCACATCCATCAACTTACATATTAAACATTTACGTACATTATAACATGTCTAAGGTCGTTTAAATGGGTTGATATTTTGATACATCTCTGATATATCAGTATATCACCTTCTTGTAAGGTGGCTCTTTCTTTCATCGTCTTCATAAAACGCAACTGTGGTATATATGCAAGACAAAAATATTGAGTTATATATGCAAATTTAGTTGATACGCTCTGTAACATCTTTCTATGTATCGTTACACTTTGGCTGGGGATATTCTTGACTTAATGTATCAGCCTACAACTACATATATATATATTATGATATGTCATTATGTTTTAACACATAGGGAAAGATATAAATTTAGTGGATGCACACAGAATCTCACTTAAGAGATGATATGAATGCTTTCAGATGATGAAAACCATCACTACACTATACCATTCAGAATCCTTTTTAGGGTGTGTTTGTACTACTTTTTAAATATAGATTTATCAAATCTAAGTAACGCAATCTTTTCCAAGTTATTTCCAACTTTGAAGCAAATGAATGACGACGAGACTAGGCAACATCACTGGAAGAATTTAAGAAGATATATACATTTTGGGTGAGTTTTGCTACAGGCAGGATCGCTTTCATGCTTTTCCAAGACTGCTATCTTGTTTGTTTCATTGCTAACGTAAAATTAATGCGCAAAAGAAAAGATGGATATGTTGGATAGAGTAAGTTATATATACTAACATATTAGACCAAATTTACTAAACAAAGTTTACACTGAATTTATCAGTGTGTACCTGAGCCAAGTTTGAGGTTAAGTCCAAATTTGGTCCAAAGTCTAAAATATGGTTTAGAATCAGAAAAAATTATTTTATAAGTAAATATAAATTCAGATTAAGGGAGTGCATAAGCATTGAAACATTGTCAACAACATGTAACCACATAGTCAATAAAAAAAACAACTAAAACTCAAAAAGAAGTTTTGATGACATATAGTATCAAACTTCAACATTCAACATTTGAAACCTAAGCTTGCACTTTTTTGGTAGCAGTAATCGGTTGTTTCTTAAAAACGCTTCCTTTCTAGGCTCCTGCTAAAATGGTCAGAAAAAGTAATTAATTAGTACTCGTAATATATATGAAGATAGATCGAGAACAATATCAAAAACACACTGGATATTTTACGCATGCTATCCATACTTTAATATCTTACAATGACTTGCAATATGATCAATTAACATCACCGTTACTGCAACTTCAGGAATCGTGCACAAATGGCTAAACAAAAGAGAAAGATATATATACACTACAAGTGGTTATAAGTGGGTGATGTATGCATATTACCTATTGCTTTTGGGGTTGGCTTGCAATTATCACACTTCCATTTCAATGACGGTTCTGCCAATGGAATCTTCATACAATAACTGAAACGAGAGAGAAGAGTGGGATTGGCAAAACATTAAACGCAGGTAGTTGCGTTTATAAATAATATATTATATACCACAAATAACATAGAAATACATGTTAATAACACCTAAAACATTTCGCATAGAGAAAGATCAGCCATCCAACTAGTATTCGACAGAGTCACTTAAAACAGTAATTGAAAGCAAATTTAGGTTGATGAAACAAGTTTTGCAATGGTATCACATTTTCAGAATTTTAGAAGTCTTTTATCAAAGTTGTCATCATTAGGACTTTTTTGGCTGCCAACATAAATTTTCTTATAGCTTGAGATGCATTGACCCATTTCAGTTGAACAGAGGATACTGGATGAACAATTTTACTTCACAAGAAACTTTTTCTATGGTAACGAATTGAGCAGTTTGTTCATGTTACATGTGCAGGCCAAACTAGAAAGTTTAACTACACGTAAAGTACTGTGTATGCGGCTATACCCATAAAAACAAGGAGAACTTTATACAAATCTTACGTGTGTTCGCGGGTCTTTTTGCACTCGCAGCATGTGATTAGCTGAGCTTCGTCCATTCCAACGTCACCACATACCTCACACGGTTTCTCTTACCAAAACATGAAGTTCGAATTTAGACGTTAACAAATATACAGAATTTGCAGTTTCACTAAAATCAAAGCCTATGACAGCTAAAGCAACTACATGTTAATCATAACACTATTGCATATGATCAGTTAGAATGTCCCCCCTAATCTCAACGTGGCTCATGCTCCTCCGTTACATATATCGGATCACATCGCATCGCTATGCTCCTCCGATTTAATTTACACAATTCTCCCAGTATTCCACATAGATCCCGATATATTTTGTATAATCTTACTGGCATTAAAATTAAATTAAGATAAAGCATTGTCAGCTAACACATCTAATTTGTATAAGTAATAAAGCGAATATTAATTAATATTGTAAAATTTTAATTTGCATAAGATCGATCCATCCAATTCTCATCCCATAATAAGGATCAAGAGGTTGTTAGTCTATATCAAAACTTATGATTATCTATGAATTAACATGCGCTATCAACGATTAAATTAAATACATATATAAATTATGATAACTAAAAGTAATTTGACCCTAGTAGCATAATTTGAAACAACAAACAAATTAACAATCATGAAAATCCAACATTATTTTCCTTAGTGTGTAATTAAATCACGAGGTAATATTTGAATAATAACTTAGGGATTTTATTTTATATCGAAAGAAAAAGGTTGATGAAATAATTAATTACTAGATGCTTTTGAGCTCCATGGCTTAATTTGGTGGGGCTTTCGCAAAGTTGATTAATTGGTACAAATGTTGTAGGTTTAAATTGAGGATGTATATTTGTTACTGTATAGTCACACATAGATGATAGATTATGACGGTGAAAAAGTTGGGTCTAACTAACTAATGTGCATGTTTTACATGTGATTAGGAGTTTTTTATTTATCTATTTATTTTTTAGTTAAAAAGAAAAAAAATGAAGGAATTTGTACACTCAACACAACGAATATACACAACTAATGGGTGCTAAGAGCACAAGGACTGGTTGATGGAGTTTTAGTGTTCAGTTCAATGTTCTTTTGAATACTGAACTTGAACACTGAAACAAAAAAGTGAGATAATGGTTAATCTTGAGTTTGAGTGTTTAGTTTAGTGTTCTTTTGATTATTTGATTATTTTATTTTTTGTAAAAACAAATTAAACAAAACAAATAAATTAAAATACATTAAACAAAACATAATTAATTTAAAATTAAAACCTGCAAAAACAATATAAAAAATAATATAAAAGAGTAATATAATTAAAAAAACATTATAATAAAAAAGTAATATAATAAAATAATTATTTTTAGATGCCTTCATTTTTGCCTATAATATAATTCTAATTATTTAAATTATTTAATTATTTTTAGTGGAGTAATCGATAAGGTCAAAAAAGAGGCTCATTTTCACTCATCCTTTCCATTCACCCTACCTGCCACCTTCACCATTTTTTACACCTCAAACTTTCATTCACCAACTGCAAATCAATTCCATCTATCAAAAAAGAAAAGGAAAAAGTAAAAAAAGAAAAAAAGGTCGAGAACGAAGCGTTGTATTGCGCACGGTGGTGTTGGATGGTGAGCCGGAGCGGAGAACGCCGACCTCCAGCGTTCAAGAAGAAAAACGGCGACGCCCACTCCGCATGCTCTAAGAGCACGAGGAGCGCCCCCATTATTCTCAGTGTTTTTGGTTCAAAAACGCCGGAGTCCGGCGTTTTCCGCTCCGGGCCAGCGTTTTTGACCGGCGTTTTTCACCAAAATTATACCTCAAACGTTGAAGGGCATGGCGTTTTCGATTTTTTTTTATTATTTTTTCGCTTTTCAACCGTGAAACGAGTTTAAAAAAAACAAAAAATCTAGCCGTTAACGGCTCTTTTTCAAACTTTTTTTTTTTTTTTTTTTTGAAATTCTCTATTTTAACTTTATAAATACACACTTATTTCTTTCATTTTTACACACCAAACTTCATTTCTTTCTTTCATTTTCTCCTCCATAATACAAAATGAGTGATTCCGAATTTTACGACTCACCTTCAACCGACAAGGACGTTGAAATTTTAACAGTTCTTCGTCAATATCATAACCAAGTTGTAGTGCCTCGTGAGGCGGGCGAATCGATCAGCCGTGGTGTTTTCAAACGTCGTTACATTCCTCGTGACCGGTTTACGGCGAATGATTCTTTGATGAATGATTACTTTGTTGAAAACGCAAAGTACCCACCGACGTATTTCAAACGTCATTTTCGTATGAGCAAAGGTCTTTTTTTGCGGATAGTGGAAGGTATTTCTAATTACTCTCATACTCCAATTCCGGATTATGTTGATTATTTTCGTCAAAAAGTAGATGGGCGTGGTAAATTGGGTTTTACCACTATTCAGAAAGTTACTTCCACCATTCGTCAATTGGCATACGGTACGTCCCCGGATGCTTTTGACGAATATTTACAAATGGCGGAAAGATCTTCTCGGGAATGTTTGCTTAATTTTGCAAAGTGCATGATTGATATATATGCAAATGTGTACATGCGAAAACCAACGGCCGATGACATTGCACGCTTGTACGAGAAACATGGTAACAAGCATGGTTTTCCGGGCATGCTTAGTAGTATTGACTGTATGCATTGGGCATGGGCTAAATGCCCTAACGCGTGGAAAGGGCAATATACACGAGGTGATCACGGCTATCCAACTATCATGCTTGAAGTCGTCGCCTCGTATGACATGTGGATTTGGCATGCATACTTTGGTGTTGCAGGATCCAACAACGACTTAAATGTTCTTAATTCTTCTCCTTTGTTTGATGAGATGCTCACCGGCAATGCTCCAGAACAAGCCTTTACAGTTAATGGTGTTGAGTACAAAAATGGGTACTACCTAGCTGACGGGATATACCCAACATGGGCATCGTTTGTTAAAGGGTTTTCAAGTGAAGTTGATCCGAAGAGAGTAAAGTTTACTCGAGCACAAGCGTCTGCACGAAAAGATGTTGAAAGGGCCTTTGGTGTGCTTCAAGGTCGATGGCATATACTACAACAACCGGCAAGAGCTTATAAGGTCTCCGATATTAAAAGAATCATGTATACATGCATATTGTTGCATAATATGATCCAAGAAGACCAAGGGTTCAATATTGACGATAACGAAGAATATTATGTTCATGTTGTCAATTTGCAAACGACTTGGATCGAGAGATGTGATACACAAAGGCGGAAAAACAAGGAACTACGCGATAGAGACGCCCACGACAACCTCCGAGCCGATCTTGTGGAACATATTTGGGAGAATCGTCCGTAGTTTATTGTATTGTCTTTAAAGTTATTGTCTTTTAATTATCGTATTTTAATCATGTATTCTTAGGATTTTTAATTATTGTATTTTAATTATGCATTTTTAGGATTTTTAATTATTGTATCAAAGTACCTTTTTAATTTAATGTTATTTGTTTTTATTTTGTATTATTTTTATCTATTTAATTTGTTTTTGAAAGAAATAAAAAAATATTAATATAATAATCACAATAACACTAAACTTAATACTGAACCTCAAGATTAACCATTACCCCACTTTTCTGCTTCAGTGTTATTGTTCAGTGTTTTCAAAAACACTGAACTTAACACTGAAACAGTGTTAAGCACTCCTCGTGCTCTAATAAGTATGACGAGTATTAAAAGTTAGTTAAAATTCCTAATTCTACCTTTATTTATCATTCAATAATTTGTTTCTAAATATCATGTAAATAAACTGATCACACGAAAATCATGTGAAGAAATCACACGAAGAGGATTTCAAAACCGCCATAATCATGTGAAGAATGTTCCAAAATTAATAATGATTGCCCACTTGATGATTTAAATTGTCAAGAATGACAATTGTTGATATTAATTCATGGACATAAACAAAATCGCTTATAATATATAACTAGCATATTACCCAATACCCCCACAATACGACGGTAATCATTATTTCATATATTTTTAATACGTGCAATAATATGTTAAGGTTATTTTTATATATTTCACGTTACATATTCCAATTTTATAAAACAAACATGCCAAAAAAAATTACAAAAAAACCCTTTGTACATTTTGAATTTGTTAATATCAATTCATAAAACTATGAGTTGTTTGAGTTTATTATACGGAGTACAAATTAAAAAAATTACGTAGTAGTAAAATAAAGTAATACAAAATAAATAAAGTTTAACCAAATTATTATCAGTAAATAATAATGTAGTTAATGCAAAATTGCAAATATTATTTCCTTATAAGTAATAGGAGTAAAATGGGTAAAAATGTTAAGAATTAAGATTCAACATCACTAAGATGCTTTATAATTAGTACTCCCTCCATCTCAAAATTATTGTCCACAGACAAGAAACATGTAGTTTAAGAAAACATAATTATTACACTGTACTTTTCTGTACTATGACAGTTTTACCCTTACTTTTTACCTACCTTTTTTTAACATACATATAAAGTAAGGATATAATAGGAAGTTTG
This sequence comes from Pseudognaphalium luteoalbum, assembly GCA_963422505.1. Lineage (NCBI taxonomy): Eukaryota > Viridiplantae > Streptophyta > Magnoliopsida > Asterales > Asteraceae > Pseudognaphalium > Pseudognaphalium luteoalbum. The sequence goes on from OY730197.1 coordinate 106,824,588, forward strand.
GTTAATTATACCATACTACTTTTGGAAGTGGACAATTATTTTGGAACATCCAAAAAAGGAAACATGAACTATAAATATAGGACAGAGGGAGTATTAGATCAAGAGGAGTAATAAATACAACAAAAAATTTATTACATACACCAAACTTATGTTTTACTGTTTTAGGGTGTTTGTACTGTGAATTTTATCGATAGTACATGTATGAATTAATTTATTTTTTCAATCTATCAACTCCCATAATTAAGCAACGTTCTAAAGATACTCTCATAAGTCATAATAAGCTATGTTGAAGTTGGCTAGTTAATAGGATGACATGGCAAAATACATTCAAAATTCCACCGAATATTGCGGTTGGTCCACATCAGAGTGACACTAGCCTCATATATATCAAAATAGATTAAAATGGAATATAAACTTAAACCCAAGTACCCAACCCTCTAATAATTTCCCAATTTAGACAATGGGAAACTAAATCCAAAATACATACTTGTCTTTAAACATTCCCCTAATCCTACAATTTAACCCAGATAATAACAATACTACTACAATCACGTGTACCCTTTTACTGCATCCATGATTTCTTCAACCCCACAAAAGCATTACTAATGCTGAACCCATGATAGCTAAGAATCCGAAACTGGCAGTTTCTTGATGTAACATGAATCCATTGCTAACGTCAGTGTTTATACCAGCTCCTGATGGACCCATTCCCGGCCCAATTCCACCTCCTAATACACCCGTGTTAGTTGGGTTGTTGCCGTATGGAGAAGTCGTGGTGCCTCCAGCTGTCACGGTCGTGGACCCTGGTGTCTTCGTGTTGCCGGTTGTCACGGTGGTACCACTGCATCCACAATTTGCAACAAATCAATCAACTATATTTCGTTTGTAAAGTACAATCGGTATATAAATTTAAATATTGTGAAGTAGGAGCACAAACTATGCCAATCTGGAAATAAAAGATTGATACAGTGAATGTACAAACTTATTATTTACACAATAAGATGCTTCTAGTGCAAAACTGAAAGTCATGATTCGGATGGTCCAACAATAGGGAAAACTAAAAGGGCACCACCACCTTCCATAGTGGTGAAATTGTATTCAATAATGCAAATGGTAAATCGAAAAGAATGCTATAAATGATTGTACTATATGCAATAAAAGATACACGAGATGTTGCCAAAAAGGATCGATCTTTACTTTCGATCAAAAGAAAACAAACCCTACTTTAGCTTTTGCTTTTTGATCTTATTTGAGCCTCACAACTTTTATGGGTGGAACACGAGAATGGCTATTAAAATAACTTGTAGAAGTATTAGTGACTTAACAAAACACTTGTGGCCCCTAAATGTGATGCTAAGCTAGATTGAATAAACAAAGACATACACCACAAAAGCATTTTCGGTAGACTGAAATAATTCACAAGGTTCAATGGTTCATGACATGAATGCTTATAACTTATAGGTTAAACAAAACTTAAAACAGTGTACAAAACGTACAGGTCACCTCCAAAACTTTTCAATAGATGTATACAACATACACTATAGATCAAGACAAAGAATGGTACATTAGTACACTCTTGAAAGATGGCTTGGATTTTTTGACATGGGTTGGCTCTTAGTTAAGTTTTGCCCCAAGAGTTTACAACTATAGAAGCACAAGGTGCAACCCATATGTGATGCTAGTTACAGTAACAGGAGAAGATGGTTATATTCCAAATGGACATCAGATACCGACTATAACGGAGAATGATGTGGGAATGGTACAACTCCTTGAAGCATACAAGAATCATGATGGTACAAGTCAAAAGATGATAAAGGCTCATAACCTAGATTTTGTCAAAAAGTGAAAGATTAAAGAGGTTTTGTTTGGCTTGAGGCTGTCCTAGTGTGGTAGGCCCATTTGAATTATCATTTCTGTTTCATATGTTTTTTCTTCTAAGTTTAGAAAATTCATTTTTAAAATATTTGAACAAAGACGTTACTATTGTCAAATCTGTACCCGGCAAATTAGCCCTTCACAGTTTTTTAGTATTAATAAACCGGTAGGGGTCACTACAAGAAGTTATAGCTTACGAGATTCAAATTTTAATCATCCTATAACACATATGATCATATGCTTAACCAGGCCCCCTAGGAGTATTCTTTGTTATCATTAATAGACATAAATAGTTTTTTGTTATATTAAGTGTTTGGGTTGGCTTTTTATACACAAAAGTCATTATCTAACTCGAATATCAAGCCAAGTTATATGTACTTACTTAAAAGATCTCATTGAGCTCATAAACTAATAGAAGCGGTCGATCAATCAGAGCTCGAGGTTTTACAACACATAAACGTAAGTTCCAATAAGCTCCTATAAATTTAACAATAAACACCCCAGCTAATAATTATCAATATGTTTATATAAACCCAATAAAAAACATAGCAGACATAACCCATTATCTAGAAAAAAACAAAAAAAAAAAACATTTTTGAAATACTTCATAGTCCATACCTATTAAAAAAAAAAAAAAAAACTCACACATCAATAAAAGTTCTTGAAAGAACCATAAAAGGTTAAAAACACATACCTGGCAGAAGCTGGATATGTACACCCATTTGAGCCTGCACACAATAAACAAACCTTTAAAAAACACTAGACATAGATGTGTGGTATAGACAAAGGGAGTGTTTGGGTACAAGAATATATACTAACTTGGGTCAGAGGTGACCACCATGGCTGCACCATTGAAATTACAGGCCTCAGGGGTCTGACCCTTGTTTTGAAAATAGCTGTTGACTGCATAGTTGCAATGGTCAATGACTGTGTCTGGGTTGTAGCATCTACCACCTTGGTGTGTTTGAGTGCAGTCTGCACCATTACCACAAGCATAGTCTATTGCCATTTGTAGAACCTTATCATTTCCACCTTTCTTGCACACACACCATGTTGCACCTATACATACATTTTACATAAACCAATGGTTGATTGGATGTAGTGGTAAAGTACAACTTTTAAAGCATGAGGTGCAAGTTGCCATTTTATTTATGTTCTTTGATTGATGGGTCTTTTAATAGCAGAAAAAGCATATATCTACCAGCTATGTACAAATTTTAAGACATGAGGTACAAGTCAATGTAGCATGATTGCTATAAGCAATGCACATCTTTTATTGCAACAAGAACAAGTCAGTATAATATAGTGTAAGCATGAACACTGGAAAGCAAGATGTTTTTTTAAAGAAAAATTAACAACACATATGCAAAAGGAATGTCTTAAATCTTTTACTTAGCATGTGTTGCTAACATAATCCATAGCACATGTACAGCTTTTATTGCAGCATGTACAAGTTACTACAACATTAGCTCTTTGGATTTGTGGGTCTAACTATTTTGTGGGTATTATAGATTAAGACCTCTTATTTGTTCTTTTTCTTTTAAAATGATGGTTGTTACTTCTGTAGTATTGAAAAACAAAATTGAAGATAAAGTAAAAACTCCAAACTTTTTTAGTCTATAACCTTGTTTTTTTTATTTTGAAATGCGAAAAGAAGAAGATGAAAGAAATGCTAGCTTACTGGAGTGAGCAACCATGGAGAAGCAGATCAGAAGAACAGCAAGAGCAGCCATTGTTGTGATGAATGCAAAACAACAAGAAGAAGGTTGGAAAAGATATGAGTAGAGTGTGAGAGTATGGATATGGCCTATTGGGGCTTGGATTCAAAAACTTTAAATGTAAAGTGAAGTCTTATCTCAGGGGAAGAAAATAAGTCAAATCAAGGAAACGATGTTGTAAATGGTTGGACATAATGCAATATGAGTTGTACATAAATCTGGATTCGGATATTCCAACTCTGAGAAAGGCAATTGCTGAAGATATACTCCTATGGCTATGGTTGTAAAATCTGGCTCTGCTACATGTTGCTTCCTCCTAAAAATTTTAAATTTAAACAAAATAATGAAATATACAAATTACTAAGATGAAAGATTTATCTAAGTGCGTTTTTTTACTGAGAATTTTAAATACTCCTTTCATCTCATTCAAATTGTCCCTCCTTTCTAATAATCTTTAATTCACTTACATTCTTATAGTATATTTATATTTATAAATAAGTTATCACAGTTTTATATTTTATTTAATTATTTTAACAAATTCTTAGTAACAGATATAATTAGTCAGTTTTAGTTTTATGATGTACTAGTAGGATACCCGCGCTTCACGGCGGGACATCATACATAAAAAAATCGACAAAACATTGGAATTAAAAAATAAGGTTACAATAAAGTTGATGTGAAATAAACTAAATATGTGTTGAGAACAAAATGGAAACAATTTATGATCACATATTAATATACGTTACACATTTAGTAAAAATTTTCGGCTCACCCAATATGAAGTGTAAACTATGGGTGGCTTAAACTTTTTATTAGGCTCCACTAATATCTTTTTAGTAAATCTTGCTATCTATCTAAAGAGTATCATGTAAAATTGTCAATGTGAAAATATAGATTCCGGAAGCTACACACCAACTTTTGAATTTTTCTAGAGGTTTAGCTTTTTTGATCGAAAAACTAAAATTCTAGAATATGTGAATTGATTACATAAAAACAAAATTAAACTTGTAAATAAATGTGAGAAATTCATAGTTACTCAAAAGAATAAAGTTAAGGGTTCGTTTATTATTTTTTAAAAGATTAAACACATACAAAATTGAAGGAAAATTGAAATTGAAGGCTTTAAAGGTGAAATTTGTCTCTGAAAAATGGACAAACCGCTTGTCTTGTTCTAACCTTTCCATACATAATTGACATGTCTCGTATATCTTTACGGTTTAAAAGTTATGTCATATTTTTATCGGTAATGTTATAATGAGTATTTTTGTAATTTCAAGTAGGTTCTTCAAATATTAATAGTAATGTTAGGGGTACATTAGTAAATTTCATCTTAAAAAAAATATTACAAATGTATTATATATTAGTATAGATAAATTCATTTTAAATAATACAATAATATTATTTAAATAACCATTTTTTACACATTATTTTAACATTATGCATGTGAAACTCGTATTTATTTGATAAATTATGACTTACGGAAATTTAGCGTTTAGTTGTTAAATCAAAATTTAAGCAAAATTGTACGACTAATAGTGTAAAATCAAACTTGATGGGATATGGTAAAGTGAATAGATATTTACACTTGAGCTAGAATGAATCTCATTACCCCTTGTGATTTTACTCAAAGAGAAAGTTGGCTCTTGCCTCTTGGACCTTCATAACATTGAGCAAAAAAGAAATGGATTCAATGAAGCAGAAAAGCATGAGGATCAGATGATTAGTTGAGGGTGGTGAAAACAACCATTTATTTCATACTTACGTTAAGAAAAATGGTTTATGGAAATTAATTATTAGGGGTATCAACATATATAAATGGTTTATGGTATAAAGACCTAGAATCGATCAAGATGGCTATTTTTGATCATTTTGTAGGCAGATTCAAGGATCCAATGAAGCAGAGACCTAGACTTCGGTGCAATCTATTACGTAAGCTTGAGGGGACAGATTTTTAGTTGCTTGAGATGGATTTTACCATGGATGAAATTAAGAATACCGTATGGTGCTGTGAAGGCTCTAATCACGTGTACGGAGCGCTTCAACTTCAACTTTAACTTTGTAAACTGGTATTGTGATACTATTAAATTCTAATTTTTAAACTATGTAAAACATTTTCAAGAAAATAGTTGATTGTCAAACGGTTGTGATTCTTCATTCATTGTCTTAATTCCCAGAAAAATGACCTCATTGAGATTTTGGATTATCACCCCATTATCATATAAAATCAATGTTGAACTACTTATAAATAGTATTTTGTTTGTCATTTTGTGATTAAATAAAAAAATTATCATTAATAATTAATTACTTTTAAATGAAACATAAATCTTATTATCATATAATATCAATTAGGAACTATTTATCAATAGTATTTTATTTGTCCTTTAGTGACTAATAAAATAACTTAGTACGGAGTATTAATGATTAATTACTTTTTAAATGAAAAATAAAACAAAAGTTATCATATAATATCAATTTTGAACTACTTACGAACAGTATTTTGTTTTTTTTTTGTGATTAAATTAAACAATATTAGTATTAACGATTAATTAATTTTTAAATGGAAAATAAAACAAAAAGTATGAATAGTATGTTGTTTAACCTTTTGTGATTTAAAAAAGTTTAGTATTAATGATAACTTAATTTTTTGTTATTTACCTTACAAAACTTTTAAATGAACTTTTTCTTCAAGATACATAAACTCTAAAATTGTTATACATGATATGATCAAAAAAGTTGAAGTTCAACTTTGGTGGTTAGAATGACCTATATTTATCTACTCCTTTGTGTGTGTGTGTAGTAGTAGTAGTAGTAGAGGGATTAAAAAAGAAGATAATTTGGGTGGAGAAGAGAGAGAATGATTTCTAGCCAATCATTTTAATTAAAAGTCAAAGGGTAATTAAGTCAATTAATTTAGTTAATAGAATAAATAACATTTCCTTGAAATTCATTAAAATGGGCGGTTACTTATTCTCCAATTTTTAGGCCACTAAGAACAAGAAATATTTGTGCAATCCCTAAATCATTGGGTGTTGATAAATACACTAAATAATTGTGATGTATACACCAAAAATTTCAATATTAATGTATACAGTACAACTCTGTAATGTACAGATTTGTTGTATGAAACAAAAATCATGTTGCATTTATCACTACCCTAAGTCAATTATCATTACTGATTTGTGGAATTTTTGTATTCAATCTGACGATGCACTTATTTATTCTTAATTGTAAGTTTTATTTTAATTTTTTTTTTTGATTTGTATTATTATTTGTGGCTTGTATTGCTAATACAATTAAATATAAAAAGATTCAACTCATCAACCATATGTTTTGTTATTGAGTTAAAATGGAGAAGTTATTTCCACAACTTTGGTTTTTCACATAATCATAACTATGATTCAATTGTTTGTAATAGTATATCTATTCTTTGACTCATGAAATCGTAACTATGATTCAATTTATTCATAATAATGATTCCGAAATTTAGTTTTCCATTGTTCTTCAGCTATTAGGAATTACACCTTGATTCATATTTTTTTTTTAAAAACCGATTCATCCAAAAAGTGAAGCATTAAACACGAATTACATTTTGAATTATAAATAAACAACGTTGATTCACTTAAAAAACATAGCTTCAATACGATTCACAACATAAACAACAACACAATATATATGATTCACCAAAAAGAAAAAAAACAAAATACTATGATTCAACGATAGAAATTTCTGGGTTTACGAAATGATTCACAAAATAAAAGTACACATAATCACTGGTTTACTGAATGATTCAAAAAAATAATAATAATGTAATAATGAGAAATAATTCAATGTTCTTATTGCAAATTAACAGAAATAATTCACAAAATATATGATTCAAAGCTAATAATGGTGATTCACAAAATATAAAAAGAAAACAAAAAACACTCAGCGAAAACTTAACTAAAATAAAAAGATATTTACAAAGAGAAAAAAGAAAAAGAAAACCTTATTTTGAGAGTAAAGAAGCAACGTATTATATGTCATTCAAAATTAGAAATCAAAAGGTCAATATGATTCCTACATTTTAGCACAAGTACGTAGACCACATTTAATATTCATTTAATACAAAGTAAGTTTTTACCTAATTGCCCCTTTGAATATATTAAAAAGGCTATTGAATTTATTTAATATTACATATTTGATACTTTTTATTTGAATCGTTGATTAGAAATTTTGATGGACAAGATCATTTCTCTCTTTTCTCCACTTTCAAATCATTCTCCTTGAAACCAAATCCTAATACATATATATATATATATATATATATATATATAAGGGGAAGATCAATACGGAAGTAAAAAATGGAGGAAGGAGGGAAGCTATTTTTAGCCACACATTCTGGTCAACACAAAAGTCAACGCGGTGGCAAACTTGTAAATAACTTGAAATCCCCTCCCAGATTGTTAACATGCATTTCAAAAGCATGTTAATCAAATCATATTTTCAGCACGTTAACATTCATTTACGATGAATGTTAACGCATATACATTATTATACACCGATGAATGTTATGTTATCACATTCAATTGTATATAATAACATATATAAATTAATATTCATCATATATGAATATTTAAGAGTATTAAGTTGTAATTTTGATTAACATGCTTTCCAGATGAATGTTAACGGTCTGAAAAAATTTTTCTATCAGTAAAATTCAATTGGAATGACAATCATAATTCGATTAATTACTTATTTAAAAGTTTTGTACGATCAAATTCGTTTAATTTTATTGTTTTCATTGCCAAATCAAAATTTTCTCAAAAATCAAAAAGTTACTCCAATATTCATATTTTTTGATGAATTCGAATTATGACGAATTGAAGATATGTATGATTGTGATTGATGAATTCGGAGATTTATAGCGTTTTTGATTGATGAATCTTTAAATTACATGCTTTAAATTTAGAATTTTAAATGAAAATTGATTAAATGGGTATTATGGATGAATATAGAAGAAGAGAAAAAATGAGTGATTGGGTTTGCTTCCCTCCTTCCCCCAATTTTGAAGCTTCCTCTTGATCCTTCCGATATATATATATATACTTGAGATCATATGAGAACAAGGAGATTCCGTGAGAACGATCAGAACACATCTTAGCCATCCATTTCTTTTTATCAAAAAACCTGATTTTGGAGGTGACACTTTTGTAAATACTTAAAACTTTATTTTTTGAAGGGTTCACATAATGATTGCTACGTGAAGTTTATTTTTTTTGTTTCACAATAGTTTTAACATGGTTAAGTTTTATTTAATTTTTGTTAAAAACAATGTTTGAAGTAGTGAATTGATATATATAAACATTAATCTTTTCAAAAACTAATATTAACAAAAAAAATATTTACATAATCTCATTACAACTATGTGAACCTCTAAAAATAAAAATTTATAGTATCATAACCTTATGTTAAGGAAAAAAATAATAAACTTAACCACACCAAAATGATGTGAAGCTAAAAAAAAAGTTTCAGATGAGCAAAATGATGTGAAACAAAAAAAAAACTTCACATGAGCAAAATGATGTGAAGCTAAAAAAAAACTCCACATGGGCAAAATGATGTGAAGTAAAAAAAAAACTTCACATGAGCAAAGGTGGTGTGAACCCTTCAAAGTATTTACAAAATTGGCACCTCCAAAATCAGGTTTTTTGATCAAAAAATGGATGGCTAAGATGTGTTATCATCGTTCTCACGGAATCCCCTTGTTCTCACCACAACCCAACCCTATATATATATATATATATAGTAAAGGGTTCAAATGAGAACCACTTAAATATGTAATTGTTCACATATGATAACGTCATAATATATTCATATATATTATCACTAAATATCACTTTTCAAACAACTAGAGCCGCTCCAAATGACATGGGCGGTGGAGTTGTTTCTAATTTGTTCAAATCCTAAGAGCTTGCTCCCGAGTTGTTTTTCCGAAAGAAAAGAAGAGAAGCGGAAAGAATAAAAATAACATTGTGTTCCCCAGTTTTGTTTATGGAGAGAAGAGAAGAGAAGTGGGAGGAGGATTCAATATTCTCTTCTCTCCAAACTTTCTCTCCAAAGTTGGGAAGATTTGGAAGGATGAAAGATTATACAAGCTATAAAATGTTACTTCCTTCCATTTCTCTTCTACTCTGGAACACAAAACATATAAACTTCAGTTCTTTTCTTTCTAACTCCAGAACACAAAAATGTTTTTCATCTTCTTTTCTTTTCTATCATTCTATATCCCCTTCTATTCTTTTCTTTCAATCAAAATCTCGGGAGCATGCCCTAAGTCACCATCAACTATATATGTTTATATTTTTTTTGCTTCGTGTTTCTCAAACTTTCATAATAATAGATTAAATAGAACTTTACCTTTGTCATAATAACCCTTAATGTGGTATTATTATTAATAAGGAAAATGATTGATAAACCTAAATTTATGGGACTAAATATAGACCTAAGAATGTGATTGTTGAGTTTGAAAATTTGATTGGATGATATTAGGAGTGAGAGAAAATTCAACCAATCAAAAACTTAGACTTAATTTTAAGTCTATTTAAGTAGACATTAAAAACGCATGTTTGTACCAAAAATCTTTATTCACCTAACAACGCATTCATTTATATATTCGTCATTCATTATTGTTATTAATTTAAATATTACACTAATTTACCTAACAACGCACGTTTGTACTATAAATTTTATGCTTGAAATATTAAATTACTTATGTATGCATGCATCGATCAATCACATATAATACTAATTCAACAATGTATGTTCGTACGAAATGGTAATTATTTGGTCTTTCTTAGAATAACAACAGATTTTGCTTATTGTCACCAAAAACTCAAAGTTGGCCAATATTTTCTTTACTTTGAAAAAACTTATATGTGAATGATTGCGTATATTTAGATTTTTAGTCCAATAAGATTTAACTGACTGTTTGTTTTAAAATGGTTAATCATTAAATAAACTTTTAGTCTAAACATATATATATATATCATTATAAGTTTTTACGAATGTATGGTTACTATAAGTTAACATGCATTGTTATATTTTTTTAAAAAGTACAACAAACATTATATAAAAGATAGGTATTTCTCAATAGTAAGAGAGGCTGATAAAATAACATATTATATTATCATCATCATCATCTCTTTAATAATTACACATGCCTTACAAGTAAAATTTAGTGATATTAGATATATCCCACTGCAACGTGAGGGCATATCATATCTTATTAGTCTCATTCGGTGTATTTACAAAGTGATTTATAAAATGTTGGCTAAAATTATTCCAAAACTTATTATTCTAAACCAAGCTGCTTTTTTGAGGGATAGACAAATTTTGGATGGAGTATTAATTAGTAATAAAATTGTTAATTATACACAGAGATGAGCAAAAGAATCTAAAATCAAAGTCGGTTTAGAACTAGAGTGGAACACATCTTAGAAAAGATCGGATTGGTCCCGGAATTGCATGTAAGTGCTAGTTCAGTCATACTTTAAGTCAGATGACTGGTTAAAACCTGGACTAAAGTCAATTTAAACTAGTTAAAGACTGAAATATAGTATAAGCTACTTATGTTTATTTGTTGATGTTTAACATTTTTTTTTTTTTTTGAGTTTTCAAGTAAATTCTTTTTAGTGCATTGGTTATCTCTTTATTTATAAGTTTTTATTTTCTTAAGAATTTTAACCAATTGAATCAACAATTCTAAACATATACATTTGTTCACTCATACTTTACACTTAATGAATTTTTCTTTTAATATTTAAAATTTGGACCACGAAATATAAAGTAAAATTTTTGGTCAAAAGTTTGTTGTTAATAACTTTGTTTAAAATCTTAATAAAAATAAATTTAAGTTCAAATAGTAATTATTGACAAAAATGTCGATCATTAAGAAAAAAATACTAGAATAAACTGAAACTAGTATATGAGTGGATTGAAATTCTAAAAAGACTGGAAAACTGGATTGAAACTTGACCGCTCCTAGAAAGACTTGTTTTAATTTTCTATTAAAAAAATTGATTGTTTTGAACTGGACTAAGATCTAGTTTAAACCACTCTTTGCTCATCTCTAAATTATGCTCAAAGCGAAAAGTTACAATTACTTCTTTCTGAATTAGACTCTGAGAAGGCATTCGAAGCAAATGGGTTTTGGGTATAAATGGCGTTTTTGGAATAGATCATGTCTCGTTTCCAACTCAATTTCTGTCTTAATCAATGGAACTGCTATGAGTGAGTTCAGAATGGAAAGGGGTCGTAGACAAGAAGATCCCCTTTCCCGTCTTTTGCTCCATATAGTGGCTAGTGGCGGAGGCACTTTAAATTTATGTATTGGATGCTTGTAATAAAGGGATTTCTAAGGGTATCTCTCTCTAGAAGGATGTATCAAACATATCCCTCCTTAAATATGTTGAGATGCTCTCTTCTTTGGTGAGTGGTCTCCTTCTAATGTTAAATGCATAATTCAAATTCTTGGATGCTTTGTAGAGGCCTTGGGACTAAAAGTAAACTTATCTAAAAGTTTTCTTTATGGATTTGGTGTTGATAATCGTATCATTGAGGGTGTTACTTTGACAAATATCTACTCTCATGATGTTATTCCTTTTTGTTATTTGGGTATTCTAGTTGGAAAAAAATGAGTGTGGGTGATCGTTGGAAAGAAGTTGTTGAATGTTTTCTCAAGAGATTGTCTTCTTTAAAAGTGTTATCATTTGGTGGGAGACTCGCATTGGTGAAGTCGGTTTTGGGTAGTATGCCTTTATATTATCTATCTGTAACACCCTCAAATTTCGGGTTGCGGAAGTGGTCGGATCGGGTGTTACCAAATCAAATATCCCAAGCACAAAGGTAAATAATGAACGACTCTAAATGAGACGTTTGAAAATAGTTATACATTTCCATAATAAAAGTGTATACAAGTTGCGAGTTCACAAAATAATTTCAATACATAATTTGTAATACAAAAGTTATGCAGAGAAGTCCAGCTGTTTGAAAACATGCGACTCGAGCTAGCAAAGCTTGTAGCAATCCTAAACCTGCTGGGCACCTGAGAACACATGCTAAAACGAGTCAGCTATAAAGCTGGTGAGTTCGTAGGATTGTTAGTTGAAACATAAAGTATAAAACTTTTTATGTTTTGAAAAGTAGTTCAAAATCTAGGATTTTGATATGAATTGTTATAAAGTTGTAACACCAATGTGTATACATCTAACGAGGTATCTAATACCTAAGTGATAGCGATGTGTACCTAAGTACATAAAGAGTCAGGCATTCCATGCCTTGATACCTATCAGGTATGGTGTAATTCTATTGAAGCGAAGCAATACATGCCTAAGTATGAGTCGAGTAATGTATGACCACGTCATATGATAATAAGTGATAAGTTGGTATGCCCCCTTGGCATATTGTGTTACCTCCAGCAACATGAAATTTGTAGTCCCGCAGAACTATGATTGAGTATTTAATCAAATACTAAGTTAACGACCTCGCGCGAAAGTTTGCTGATCCATTAATTGTACGGATCACGAGCATAAGCTCGCCCATCCGTATATGTGTGTGGATCACGAGCATAAGTTCGCCCATCCATTGAGTGTATCGCTTTACCGCGATATCGTACTTGTGCCCACTGCAATACCGTGGCATCGTTTTGTGCCCACTCTACCGTGGCATCGTTTTGTGCCTATCTGGCATCGACCAAATTGCTCGCAAGCAAAGTATGTAATTGAGCCGGCAGTACTACGACATGCCCGACTTGAGTAATTAAGCTGACAATACAACGACATGTCCGACTTGAGTAATTGAGCCGACAGTACAACGACATGTCCGACTTGAGTAATTGAGCTGACAGTACAACGACATGTCCGACTTGAGTAATTGAGCCAACAGTACAACGACATGTCCGACTTGAGTAATTTAGAGCTGACAGTACTACGACATATCCGACTAGTTCGATTGTGTTTGTATGCGTGTATGTATATCCATATACATAACTAAATTATAGATGGCACCAAGTGCTTGAGATGAAGTACAAGCATGTATGTATATATATATATATATATATATATATATATATATATATAAGTTAAACCAACAAATACCTCAGATGGGGTATCATGTATCACATGATATTGATATATTGTAGCTAAGTATGTATATACAGTACTTAACTATCTGTTGTGTCGCATTAAGCCTAGGTATGACAAATCATCACCTAGTTGTTTTGGTATTAGTATAAGAGATCCATACTAACGTATATTTCTATTATATACTCCTAGCCTCAGCCTAGCAAGTATGTTGAGATCCTTGGTTGTTGTTTACCTGAGTTCAATTCCAATTTAAAAGTCCTGGAATATATATATGAGCAATTTTAGTTCCTAAGAGGATGACTAATCCTGTAAAAGTCTAGTTGTTGCCTTGAGTAGGTAGGACTAAACAGTCCTAGTATGTTTGATAACATTGTCCCGTGACAATATGGTCCGAGTATAATTGATAACTTAGTCAAGTTATGTAGTGATAATTGTTTACCAATAATCTAACAGTGTACGGTTATAACCTATCTATGCTAAGTATTGATATTGTTCCAAGACAAAATGATGAGTGTAATTCCTAAGTATTACACATTTCGTATTACATGACAGTAATATAGATAAGTGTAAATTATAAAAAGTTATTATTATAAATCAAAAACAGTAGTTGAGCATGCGTCTCACCCCGAAAATAGTAAAACAGTTGAAATAGTGGGGCTATGAAACTCACATGTGAGTTGTCAGCGATCCTAAGATACGCGTGTCGTCCGATGGGTAACCTCCTAGTGTCCTAAACACGTGAGGTTATATAAGTAAGAGACAAATCAATTTGTCTAAGCGAGTTGTGCAAATATTCGTTCGTCGCTCAGGTTTGAATACTGTGTACGGGGGTCCGGGGGCAGCGCCCCTGGTAGCGGGGTCCAAGGGGCAGAGCCCCTGGTTGGGGTCGAGCTCCGAAACTTTTCTACTATATTGGGGTTGAGCTCCGGGGGCAGCGCCCCTAGTAGAAATTTTTTATTTCTACTATATTGCGTTAGTGAAAACGCTTCAAAATTTCATTTCGGAGTAATATTAGGCGATAAAATTTGAGTTTCGACACTTAGTGAAAAAATGTGTATTTTTTGTTTTTAGCGACACTAGGCTAGTGTCGCTATATGCGACACTTAAGATTGGCGTCACTTGGGAAGTGACGCTACGGCGTTACTAAGGGGCGTCACATAGGGCGACACTTAAAGGCGTCACTATTTGCGTCACTAAATACGACATTTCCATGCGTCACTACTATGCGACACTTACATGCGTCACTTAGGCAAGTGACGCTGCACTGCACGTCTGTGGGCGACACTTCCGTCTGTTCGACGGGTTTTCACCCAAGAACGCAATCTAGCCCATTTTTAGGCCAAGGGGTGGCAACCCCTAGCGGGGTCCAAGGGGCAAAGCCCTTGGTTGGGGTCGAGCTCCGAAATTTTTCTACTATATTGGGGTCGAGCTCCGAGGGCAGCGCCTCTAGTAGAAAATTTTTATTTCTACTAAATTGCTTTAGTGAAAATGCTCCGAAATTTCATTTCGGAGTAATATTAGGCGGTAAAATTTGAGTTTTGACACTTAGTGAAAAAATGTGTATTTTCTATTTTTAGCGACACTAGGCTAGTGTCGCTATATGCGACACTTAAGATTGGCGTCACTTGGGAAGTGACGCTACGGGCGTCACTAAGGGGCGTCTCTTAGGTAGACACTTAGAGGCGTCACTATTTGCGTCACTAAATGCGACACTTCCATGCAGCACTAAGATGCATCATTACTATGCGACACTTACATGCGTCACTTAGGCAAGTGACGCTGCACTGCAGGTCTGTGGGCGACACTTCCGTCTGTTCGACGGGTTTTCACCCAAGAACGCAATCTATCCCATTTTTAGGTCGAATCTTGTTGTTATAATGTTAATACATGATATATTAAGTGTTTTTATCAAGAAATAACCAAGAAAAGTGAATGTTTCCTTACGATTTGAAGATCGAGGGTTTGAGGATGATGATGAACTTGATGGTGATCTTGATGAAGAAGATGAAGATGAAGATGAAGATGAAGATGATGATGATGATGATGACGATTTGCTGTTGTTTTTTATGTTAATGTTGTTGTTGTTGTTGATTATTATTGTTATTGTTGTTAAAATATTAGAGAGAGAGAGAGAGAGAGATAAGATGGAGAAAAAGGAAGAAGGTGATGAGAATGAGATGAATGAGGTGGAGGTTTGGGTTTTTGTTAAAACTCAGATCCCCAATTTGGGGACTGTGGTCTCCAACCACAGTATAAAATGCCCGTATTTTTGTACCCGATCGTAATTTAAAATAATATTTTAAATTCTAAAATTTATTTGTATTCTTTCTAAATGTTTTCGAGTGAAAGTATTTCATAAAAATACTATTTTGAAATTAAAATTTAGTAACTTGTTTTCGTGCGGTTTCAGATTTCTACAATGCGTTTTTAATTAAAACGACTTACATTTTTGAACACTTTGTTATAATCGCATATAAAAATACAATTAGTTGAAGTTTAAATTTGACGCAAAAATTGACTTTTTGACCAGGTGTTACACTATCTTTATGCAAAGTACCTTTGGGGGTTATCAATTTGTTGGTATATATATGTTGTAAATTCTTTTAGGGTTCTCATGAGGGAGAAGGGAAGATGATATAGGTTGAATAGAATAATTTGTTGTTAGATCCAAAGAATGGTGGTTTAGGTATTGGAAGCTTATAATGTTAAACTACGGGGCTGCTTACTAAATGGATATGGAAATATGTTAATATAAAAGTGCTTTATAGAGATAAGTGATTTGTTAACTACATAGAGAGTGTGGTGGTTTCAGCTTTCAAGGGGAAGTGGCTCTAGAAAAGGTGTTTGGAAAGGTATTGTTAAAAGTTGTTTGGAATTGGATAATCTTGATATTTCTTTTGCTAGATCTTTCGTGAAAAGGTGGGCAACAGTAAGGTAACTAAGTTTTAGGTTGTCAAGTGGCTAATGGAATTTTCGCTCGTCTCTTTGCTCTCGATTCAAATAGAAAGTGTAATATCAGTGAGTGTTGGGTGTTTGATAAGGGGGGGGGGGGGGGGGGGGGGGGGGAATTGGGCTTGGAGATCTTCTCATTGGGGAAGGTCTTTAACTGATATTATTAGTAATCTTTCTCTTAGGTCAGTGCGACAGATGGCAGTGGTTCATTTTTTGTGAAGTCTAATTGTTGTATGGTGCATGCGAATCTTAAAACCTTAGTTGTCATCATATTTGGAACTCTTGGATTCCAATGAAAGTAAACTTGTGCTTATGGATGGTATCTCTTAAGCGTCTTCCAACATTTTCTAATCTCTATGCTAGATGAATAAATACAGTGCGTTGCTTTGCATGTTGTGTGGTATTGATGTTGAGGACGAGGACCACACCATGCTAAGTTGTATAAAGGTTAAACCTCTCTAGTTCAAGTTTTAGGCCTATTCATCCTTTGATAATAGTCGCATCACTAATTGACAAACTATTAATCATGGTGATAAAGTTTTCAGAAAGATTTTTCATGGACCTATGTTCATATATATTTAGGCTATTTGGAAGTCGCGAAATAGGTTATTTCATGCGTATTTAAGTTCAAGACATGCTAATAGTGGTGAAGAAGATATATTTCCTTCAATTCAAAGGATCTCTATAAAGTGGATCTCAAGTCGTTGTAAGAAATTGGGAGCTTCCTAGAGTTGTTGGATTAATAGGACATGGGTTGTTTTCTCGAATTAGATTGAGATGTGATATTTTAATTTCTTATTGGGTTTTCGGATAGTTTTTATTTCTTGCGGTTCTCTTACATGAATATTTTTTTGTTCTCATCTTTGCGGGTTGGGCTATGCTTTAGAGTCTGCTCGCTTTATGTTTGTATTTTTTTAGCATATGGCCTTATTATATATTTTACTTTAAAAACTTGATTAAATAATTAAAAAATATGGTATCCAATTTGTATATTTATACATAAATATTTCTTTAAAAAAATGAGACGAATTTATTGAGGGATGGATGTGAAGGCCGTAGGAACTAGGGATGACAAGGTCCCACTCATATATATATAGAATCATGGGTGGGGTTCTCTAGTTCTATGATATGAATTTGGTTGCTTGCTTTCTCCCAACGGTAAAGAAAATTAGTAATAAATCTCCAAAAAAGAATCATAATGTAAACATGTTTATCAAATGGAAAATGATAGATTGACATAATTAAATAGACTTAAAAATGTGATATTGACATGTATTAAGTTCAACTAAATGATTGAGAAAGGAAAACTGTATCGATCAATAGATGCATTAGACATATTTTTAGATTAATATTGTATATCATTATTTACTTTTATCATATATCAAAGATTCCACAAACCATCATTGAAGCTATATCGATCATCCTCAAGTCATGGGCAGGGCGAGGTAGGGGTGGTCAAAAAAACCGGGTTGTAAAACCGACCCGGTCAGTACCCGGAAATCCGGGCCGATCAATACCCGGGTTGGTCATACCCGATTCGGGTTTTACTAGTACCCGCCGAGTACCAAACCGGGTACGCCCACAGACGCTACAAATCGGGTTGTACCCGGGTTGTACCCGAACCGGTTCCAAAAACCGGTTTTTAAACCCGGTTTTTTCACTAGCCATTGTGTTTGACCTCCTAGCCGTTTTATATCCGTTTTTTTTGCTTTTTTTTTTACCATTTCGCCATCCTAAAACTAGTACAAATAGATACCTTGGGTTTGGGTTAGTTACAACACTCAAACTCACTCATTCTAGTGAAAAAACACTCAAAACGCTTACGATTTACATACGAAACTCTCAAAACATTACTCTCATCCTCTAAAAACGCTCTCAAAATGGCAACTCAAAGTTCCTCAACTAATGATTTTGTTGGTTCGTCAAATGCACCAACTATTGTTCAAGTTTTGCAAACAAAACGTAATCCGTAGATTTGGTGTAACTTTGACAAAGTGTTGTTGTCGGATGGTTCGACTAAGGCACATTGTAAACGATGTGGGAGTTTTTTAAAAACCGACTCCAACTCAACGTTGAGCAAACATAATTTAAATTATTGTAGTTCAAACAAAACTAATCCAGAGGAGGGTCAAGCAACCATGTCACGGGATGGAGGTATTTTCACATACCAAGCGGAGCGGTGTCGAGAAGCATTTGCCGGCTTTTTGATTCAAGAAGCTTTGCCGTTCAACCACTTCGACAACCCTCGGTTTACTAAGGTTATTCAGAATACTCTTCAACCTCGATATAATCATGTAAGTCATCTTACCCTTAAACGTGATGCACTTAAGTTGTGGAAAAATGCTAAAATTCAACTAATAACCGGTTTTGAAAACTTAACTACAAGTGTATCATTAACAATCGATGTTTGGTCGTCTCCTCATGGTTTGCCCGGTTCGTACCTTTGTGTTACCACGCATTGGGTTGAATCCGCAACTTGGCAAATGATGAAACGTACCATTGCTTTTGAAAACTTTGACTATCCTCACATGGGTCAAAATCTATTTTGCATGTTACGAGATGTAATGAAAATGTTTAAATTAGAACAAAAGGTTTTTTCTATCTCGTTTGATAACGCGAGTAATAACACAAATGTCGTTCTAAAAAAATATGAGTACCCGTCGTGTACATGAGTACCCGCTGGGTACATGTTGTTTACCCGTGCGAGTTCACTCCGGGTAGTTCATACATGTCCGGGAACAAAACATGAGTACCCGCCGTGTACTTTAGTACCAGCCGGGTACTCCATTTTTCCAGGTTAATATTAGGCGCCTCTCAGGCATTTTTCATCAAACCTTATTCTCACCAAACCCTCCAAAAACCGTGAGTAACACCACCAAACCCCCAAATCAACCATTTTTCAAGCAAAAACTAGTGAATTAAACCGACAAAACACTTCTACAATATGTTTAAGGTATGATTAACAGCTTTTTCATTCAATGCTCTTAATTTTCATGTATTGATTGAAGCTTTCAAATTTAGGTTTTCTTGAAATTGAATGAGGGAAAGTTTTAGTTGTTTATATTTCTGATTATATTGTGTGTTATATGTAGTCACACCTTCTGATTGCATGAATTCGTGTTTAGTTTACATGATTATGAAAATTGCAAATTTAGGGTTCTTGAAACACATTTTGGAGAAAATTAATTCGGTGTAATGATATGCTTAGAATTATAATCCATTAAATAATACTCATGATTGTTATGCTCACTTGTCACTTGTAATGCATAATAACAAGTTTAGCTTGATATTAATGTATTTGTGAAAGAGGATGAGTTTGCAAATAACAAGTGTTTATGGCTATGCTCCTATGTGATGGATGAATTGGTCATGGCAATGCTCTCATTTGTATTTTGCAGGGAAGAAGCAAGAGACAAAAAGGCACCACCTCTGGGACTGCTAACGATGAACAGGGTGACTGCCCTCAGCCGATGAGCATTGATGCTCTACTTGTTCCCGAGACAATTTACCTATGGCTCAGATTTAGTAACAAGTTAACAAAGTATAATACATACTGTCAAAAACTGAACTTGTTGAGGGGGAAAGAATGTGATTTATCTAGGGTGGTCGATTGGGAACCACTAGAACAAGCAGGGGTAGCCAACGGAATCAAGGATATCATTAGGCAACGTTATTTCGTGGATCACATAACATTTGACTATGAAGAATGGGAAGAAATATTTCAGATTAAAGAGCAGGTATATAAGGAGCTATGTGTGGAATTCCACTGCACAAATGAAATGAAAGAGGATGTTCAGACGATGAGTGATAAAAATTTCATGACTTTCCGACTGTGAGGTCAACCAAGGAAAATGAGTATGATGGAGCTTGCTGCCTAACTAGGCATTTATTCTCGAGAATAGCTAGATGCACCTCATTTTACGGATTACTTGATGGCTAGTGAGATGATCAACACGGAATTTTATCCCAAGGATGTGTGGCACGAATTTTCATCAAAACCATATGCTAGAGGTGGAAGTTCATACAAAGATATGGAGAACATGCAGTTGTGGGTAATCCAACGATGTCTTGCGCACACCATTTCGCATAGTAGGGAGAACACAGAGAGAGTCGGCTTCGCCGACTTATGGTATTTGAGGAAGTTCATAGCGGAGGAGAATATCAATGTGCCATACGCTGTTGCCTGGTATTTACATCATAATGCCAGCGGGATTAGAGGGTCATCCCTTATCTGTGGGGGACAATTTGTGACAAGGATTGCCAAGTCCTTCAACATCAGTTTTGCAAATTTAGAGCGAGTGACGGCTAGGCAGAAAACAGTAGGGTTAGTTCAGTTTCAAGGGGCACATGCTATCCCAGTTGTCAATAATAATTTCGTGCCCTATCAGGAACCACCAAAGGAGCAATTGGCTCAGCCACCCAGAAGAAGAAGACATCAGCAAGTGGAACATGAATAAAAAAGAGGAAGAAGCTGCATACGAGCAGGGAGGTTTCCAACAGCAGGGTGCAGCACAACCATCCATGCTTAATCTTATGCAGGGTATTCAGGGTCTTCAGGTTAGCCAAAATGATTTTTCGCAGGAAGTCAAGTATGAGTTTGGAGCACAGCGCTACCACAACCCTTGGTCGGCACACAACACACAAAGACTTTCTGAAGTGGTGCCCAACTACCGGCCTACAGCCTACAACTACCCACCCATGTGGGGTCAGCCTAGAGTAAGCTATCCACCACCGGTTTATGACGAGGGTGCCGCCTTGGCAGAGCTGCAGGAAGAGTATCGAAGGCAGCAGGAGAGAGAGCAAGAGGAGCGTGGATTCCCCTATGACTATTCCCCATTTTGAGTGCTTGCGTGCCTCATGTGATTCAAACAATTTTCTAGACAAATTGATAACGGTTTATCTAAGTACTTTTAATTTTCTGTTTGGATATTTTGGAATGCTTGACTATGGATGATGTTTGGGTACGTTTTTGTACAACGACATCCCAAAACACTTTTCCATTTGGATTTAGGTAAATTTTGGTACGAAATGGTCAAAAATGTTGGATAATGACACTTATACCCGGATGGGACTATAGATACCCGGCGGGTACTTTTTGGAAATTTGAAACAGAAGTGATTCAAACCTTTGTACCCGGCTGGAACTACTGATACTCGGCGGGTACATCGTACCCGGTTTGGAACCGGGTATTGAACCGGAACCGGTTCCTACCCGGTACAAACCGGGTACTATAAGGTTGAGTTTTCCCCCACCCAAAACCGGGTCAGGTTTGGGTCGGGTTCTGAAGGAACCGGTTTTTTGACTTTGACCTAAAACCGGTTCGGGTTTTCGGGTCGGGTCGGTCTAAAACCCGACTTTGTTCACGGCTAGGGCGAGGTGCACAAATAGTTGCTAAAGTTGGACTGGTCCAACCTGAGCCTGAGCCAAACTACCTCAAGCCCGTAAAACATGACAAAAGCCCAAAGGCTCATTTATTTTCTAGAAAAGCCCAATAGTCTGAGCATTTTAGGAAGGAAAAAAACCCTCAGCCTTTATAAATAGATATTTTCATATACACTGGCATTATACCAACGCAATGCAACAGTGAATGTGACGATGGGTGGAGGTGCGATATGTGTAGAAAATAAAAACAAATTTCTACTCCGTCCGTTCCATTTAAAATGTCGGCATTACTATTTTGGGATGTCTCATTATAAGTGTCCACTTTGATAAATAACAAATCAAAAAAGACTTTAGTAGGTATATTTAATATTTGATTGATGAAAAATGTAGTTAGTGGAGAATAAGTAGTAAGTGGGACCCACTTTACTTAGTATTAAAACTTTTTTAGGAGAGAGAGTGTTAAATGTATTAGGCCACTCCAAACCCTAAAACAAACTGACTGAAACTGAAGGCGCCACATCAGCGCCACGTCAGCTTTTTCAAAAACTGACAGAAACTGACTGAGCACTCTCATCCCTGCTGTGTCACTTAAATTTTTGGGTCCCGCATTTACCAATTTACCTTTCATTTTATACACATGAAAAAAAACCGAAGCTCATAGAAATTGTGACGAGGAGAAAACTGACAGCCAAGTGACGAGGTGGTGCCATCCCCGTCACTTCGTCACTTTGCGTCACTTCTCAACCGAAGCAAGCCGATGGAGAGGGTTGGGAAGGGTCTTATATAGTAGTATAGATACTACCATCCAACATATAGAATTTTATCTTAAGCGTATAATTCTTTCGTCTTAATTAAAATGTTCACTTTGACTTTACATACAACTTTAAGATTCTCTACTAATTCTACTTTTTACCAATCAAATAACACATATAGTCACTAAAATCTTTTTTTTATTATTAATTTGTTGAAATTAAAAAGTAGATGCTTACCAAAGGAGGATACTTGAAGTGGGACGGGACTGAGGAGTACAAATTAACAAATTAGTTAACGGATTTAGTGTCAACTTCTCTTAAGTTTTCGATGTGCATCATACTATAACAAATCTTAATCGACATAAATCATAAATGCCAATTTGAGAGTCAATTTAATATAAGGATGATGTTACTAATAACTACAAACACATTTGATGAAATGTCTATTGTCCATAAATGTAAAGTCAATGTAATTTAATAATAATAATAATAATAATAATAATAATAATAATAATAATAATAATAATAATAATCTTTAATCGTTAAATTATTAAATCTAAAGTTATCGTTTACTTTTATCTATGTATACTAAAATCATACTCATTTAATGTTTCTATTATACATATCTTTAGATATTGTTGTATGTATAATTGTATGAAGCCGCCTAATTAGAATTCTTTTTCCTGGAACTTGAGATTTGCTTTCAACAATCATTAACCCATTTACACGAACAAAAATGGAGGTGTTTTGCATTCTCATCTTATACTTCATGTCATTTTGTTTACCTTTTACTTGTGTCATAGCGTCGGATACAATACTAGTAAATCAAACGATTAAAGATGGAGAAACCATTGTTTCCGCCCAAGAAACATTCGAGCTCGGGTTCTTTAGCCCCGGAAACACCTCCAACCGATACTTAGGCATCTGGTACAAACGTCTTGCAGCCGGCACGATTGCTTGGGTTGCCAATAGAGATGCTCCTATTAGAAACACATATGGAGAGTTAACTCTTCATCCTAGTGGAGTTTTAGTGATTAGTGATTCTGTTACTAATAAAATCGTTTGGTCATCAGGTTTAACAAGAACCACTAGCAACATAGTGGCTCGACTGTTAGATAGTGGGAATCTTATGGTTGCTAGCAGCGAAGAAGGACCGGAAAATTACATTTGGCAGAGTTTTGATTACCCTGGGGATACCGCCCTACCAGGAACAAAACTTGGAAGGAATTTGGAAAGGGGTGTAGTGACAAACTGTACATCATGGAAGAGTGCTGATGATCCATCTCGAGGTCCGTTTGTGATTTATATGGATTTCAATGGACTTCCACAGATATATCTAAAGAATGAAGGTGTGATTGAATCCAGACTCGGATCATGGAATGGCGTCACATATACGGGCGCCATAAATAACGAACCAAATCCAATCTACGTAGACACGCATGTTACAAACGAAAAAGAAACATACATTGTCTTCAATCTGATAAACAGCTCGGTTCTTAGTATGATGAAGTTAGACTCTGCAGGCAGCATGGGACGATATAACTGGATCAATCGAACCCAAGGATGGTTTCTGTATTCAGAATCCAAGACAGATAGTTGTGACCGATATGCATTATGTGGTGTTTATGGATGTTGTGACATTACTCAATCAACGATTTGCGGATGTCTAAAAGGGTTTGAACCAATAAATCAGGATCAATGGGCGATATCAGATTATACGAGCGGTTGTCAAAGGGAAAAGCCGTTGAATTGCAGTGCTGGGGAAGGGTTTCAAAAGTATTCATTCATGAAATTACCAGACACCAAGCTATCATGGTTTGACATGAATATGACCCTTGAACAATGCAAGGTAAAGTGTAAAGCTGAGTGCAATTGTACGGCTTATGCGACTTTGGACATCAAATATGGTATTGGTTGCTTGATGTGGTATGATCAGTTGATCGATATGAGATTACTTCCAAATAACGGACAAGACATATATATCAAAATGACTGCTTCGGAATTAGGTAAAGTGTAATCTTTCTCTATGAAACAAAAAGGGCAGTTTCACTCACTTTTTTAATCAAAATTAGTATTAACTGTGAATTTTTCTTATTGTTTACAGAGAAAGATAAAAGAGCCTCGAGAAGCAGGAACAAAGTGATGAGAATTGCCATCCCTGTTATTGTGGTTGCACTTGTTCTATTTGGAATGTGCACTTTAATCATAAAGAAGAGAAAGCTCAACTTACAAGGTAATACTCTTCTGATTTGTTTAACATTCTTTTTCCTTTGGTGTAAATTACAAACTGAATCTGAAAATTTATCAGAGGTGGCAATTCGGGTTGGATTGGCTGGTGGGTCAAAAATAATCGATCCCAACCTGACTTGATTTTCTAATCATGTCGAGTATTTACCCAAACCAAAACCTGCTAACCCGAACTTGACCCGACCCGAGTAACCCGTTTATCTAATCAACTCAATAGATTTTCAGGTCAGTTTCAATTTACATGTCGATTTCCGGTCAAATAAGTTGCATGGGTCAGTATTTAAATATATAATTCATCATAAATCAACATATAAAAGCGTTCATAAAATTCCAAACAATCACATTACCTATTATGTTCTCTCAAATTTAATAATAAAACTTCATTAAACACTTTGGTTTATTAAATAAAATCAAAACATTCAAAATTTTAACTAATTTTATATCAACCCAAAAACTCATTAGTGACCCAAATGTGACCTAGAAAAATAGCAGGTTGGCGGGTTTTGGATTGTGTCGGTAATTGCCAGCCCTAACTTTTGTAGATGAATGGTATATATAAGAACTGTATATGGATGCTATGACTGTTTAAAACTTTGGTACTATACTTATATGTTTCAATTGGATCAAATTGTAGCTCTAGAAAGGCAGAGTTTAATTACTCAAAAGGATGTTTCAGAATTACCGTTGTTTGGTTTGTCCACGTTAGTTGCGGCAACGAACAACTTCTCTTTTAGTAACAAACTCGGTCAGGGTGGCTTTGGACCAGTTTACAAGGTACTTCATGTTTGAAAATAAAACTAGACATGCACTTTAGGGATAACTGTCTCGAGATATATTTATCTTTACTTCAAAACCTAGCCTGTTGTAGATATTTTTTAACTTTAAAACATCTCTTGCATGTATCGAACTTTCGATGTGATGCTTTTGTATATATTGGACCCCTTATTCCTTACGTTACAAATATTATGACAACGTACGTGGTTATGATGTGTAAGATGACGTGGTGACTCATACGGTTACCACATCATAAAATATATCGGCTACAAGATGAATAAGGCACCAATTACATACAATTGCATTACTTTGAATGTTCAATGAATATAATGAATATTCATGTAAAGTTTGATCCATTTGCAATATCCCTGCGTAGTTTATATATATTGATATGATAAGAAATATCTGGTGAAAACATATTTGTTAAGGGATCGCTCAAAGATGGGCGAGAAATTGCAGTTAAGCGGCTCTCCTTGAGCTCCTCGCAAGGAGTTGAAGAGTTCAAAAACGAGGTTATTTTCATGTCCAGGCTTCAACATCGAAATCTTGTCAAAATTCTTGGATATTGTTTTGAAGGTCAAGAAAAGATGTTGGTTTACGAGTACATGCCTAAAAAAGGCCTCGACTTATATCTGTTTCGTAAGTTTAACATCAAAATATCTATGAATAAAAATGTATCCTAGATCAGTCAAATGAACTTATTGATGAATTCATTTCTATTTGTAGATGAACCCAAAAGAAACATGCTTGACTGGTCAAAACTAGACAATATCATTAATGGTATTGCTCGAGGGTTACTTTATCTTCATCAAGATTCACGATTAAGAATCATCCATAGAGATCTCAAAGCTGCAAACATCTTGCTTGATCACGACATGAACCCCAAGATATCAGATTTCGGCCTTGCAAGAAGCTTCGCAGGAAATGACACCGAAACAAACACTAAAAGAGTGGTTGGGACATAGTAAGATCTGATTTCATATATAAAATCTCCAATTCTCCATTTATGTTTGATAATTTTGTTAGATACGAATTTTTAAGTTCTTTTCCCTGGCCTTGAACATAACATGTATGGTACTTCTTTACATTATAAATGTCTAGTTTTTTTTAACATGACCAACACCTATATGCAGTGGATATATGTCTCCGGAGTATGCAGGCAAAGGAATTTTCTCAGTAAAATCAGATGTATTCAGCTTCGGTGTATTGATGTTAGAGATAGTGTCTGGGATCCAAAATAGACATAATCTTCTTGGACATGTAAGATTAGTAACTGCTACAATTTAGCTTGTTAAATTTTAAAAGTAAAATTAAACGAGGTGTATTATTTCGAATTGTTTTTGTAGGCTTGGAACCTCTACAAAGAAGGAAAAGTCTTTGAATTGATAGAAAACTCACTAGCCAAATCAGAACATATATTTAAGGTGGTGCGATGGATCAAAGTGGGCTTACTATGCGTTCAAAACAATCATGAAGACAGACCAAACATGTCTACAGTGGTTATGATGCTTAGTAGTGACAGTCAATTACCCGAACCAAAACATCCTGGTTTTTACACAGAAGCTTGTACTGAGAGCTCGGTGGAAGTGCAAACACCAGAATCATGCAACAACCTTACCATCACTCTTCCAAGAGCTCGATAACTACTTTTTCCTTATTGTTTTTGTTTTGTCCACTAAACAATTTCCATGTTACCAAAAAAAAATGTAAAACTTGAACAATCTGTTTTTTTTAATGAGTAAATTCCATAGATGGTCCTGTGGTTTACACCGATTAACGAAAACGGTCCATAAACTTATTTTTTCACATTTTCAGTCCAATAAGTTTGCATTTTGCTCGAAAATGGTCCCTCACCTACATAAAATGACTAAAGTACCTTTTGACCGTTTAAATTGTGACTATCAGAAAATGACAAAAGGAAGGGTACTTTTGTCATTTTAGGTGGAGGAGGGACCATTTTCGAGCAAAATGTAAACTTATTGGACTAAAAAAGTGAAAAAGGAAGTATAGGGAACGTTTTCGTAAATCAGTGTAAACCACAGAGATCATCTATAGAATTTACTCTTTTTTAATATATGTATCTTTCATGACTTAGTACATTGTAGACTTGTAGTCTTTCGTCTTGGGACTCATTCTCAACCATGATGGATTGACGGTACGAAAAAGATCATGAGCAATCATCTTCAAGGCACGTCATGATTGAGCAGCCGACGAATAGAGAACGAGCTCTAATGGAACTCAATCCGTAGATAAAGTACTATTCCTTTATATGATCGGAGAGGAAAAATCAAGAAATCGCAAACGGGTGAAGGCAGATTCAAGAAATCGCAAACGATGAATACCCTCACCAAGGTGGTGTAGACCAATGGTTGGAAAGTCCAATATCTGTATGATGAAATTTAGTGTAAGTATGTGATTATTGTTACCTGATGTAGTTTCAGGAAAAAAATAGTGTAAGATTTTCACGTCTTTTAAACAGAAGGGGTCTTTTTTTAAAGGTTTGCATATCTTAGTCATATAGTGTAAGATTTTGTGGTAGACCTTTACTAGACCGTTTTAAATTTTAATGATACATGAGTAACTAAAAGCTCTTTTTTCATTAAAGTTTAGAACTTTGTTCAAAGTTTTTTTATATTTGCCAAAAAGAATGTTTGACTGTCCGAAAAGTATGTTATCCCCTCCGTTGCATTAAAAATAGTGATTCCCATATAAAAAATAAACTATACAAAAACAATCATTGTGTATATTCCTAGTTTGTAAAGTACAAAGAGTTTAACTAAAGGACTCGCTATTGATGACTTCAATCAAGAGTAAAGGCACCTCACAATAAATATGCACACTAAATTATATGAGAAATTAGCATTTCAGAATTAATCTTATCGCTTATTGTTTAGACAATGGTGGTGATTTGTACACAATCAAATTTAACCATACACAACTATTGATGCATCAAACTGTTGTATTATACAATACTTTAAAATTTACTTGGTGGTGTATAGCTAAAATTTAGTGGTAACATCTTAGTCGCATACTCGCATCTCTATGATATTATGTGTGATCATAACGTCCGTCAAGTTAAATTACTCGTTTCTGGATCCACTATATATATTTGATACATATTGAAAAATTTAATATGAAAGTACAACATGTTTGTTACGATACATAACTCTTAGTCATGCTTCAAGACACTAGGACCACATTACAATTACAAGATTGTAATCGTGTTAATGTTTAGTAGCCCTCGGGTTTGTGTGCAATGAAACTAACACATTGGACTTGACGAACGTTATCAAATCCAATGATACGAATAAAGGCATTTGGGTACTCCTTTTTGCATTCGTTAAGTTCCTTCAACACTTGTGCTGAGTCGGTACAACCAAACATGGGAAGCTTCCACATTGTCCAGTATCTTCCATCATAATATCCGGGTGACCTGTTGTTTTCACGGTAGACAAACCCATGCTCCAACTCAAATTCCAAACACGGGACCCACTTATTGCGAAGAAGGTAGTCAATCTCCTTAGCCAATGATGATTCAGGCAGAGGTGGAAGGTACGAAAGAGTCTCGTACTTTTTCAATCCAAGTGGTGGCCACACCTTCATGCATTGGACTCTTCCACCATTGCTAGGAAGAGATGAGAAACCGTTGGTAGCTTTTTTAGTAACTAGAAAAGCTACATTGGACTTGAGGCCATTGAATGGCGCCGCTAAGTTAACTGGAGCAGAGGAGGTAGCGAGTGAGGAGGAAGCCATATTTGTAATTTCACAAATTGGTGTGTATGAGTGCCTTTAGAAGTGTAGGGGTATGCCCATATTTATATTAGTTGTGTGAGGCAACAAAAAGATTATAATAACATTATAGCAGCCAACCTAATCTTGCTGTGAATGTGGCTGATGGCATAACAAGCATAATAGCCACAGCCCACAGGGAATCAAGGATTGGTATATCCAGATAGGTAACCAGGAACCAGAAGTTTGAAAGGGTAATGAAAGCCCATTCTGGCTCATAAAAATAATACTTTCTAAGAATACTTCAAGCCTACAATAAAAACAAATTCATAATTTTGTCAAATGAACACGATTTCAGTAAACTTTGCAGCTTGTTAATTTATGCACTGGGTTCAATTGTAAATGACCCGCAAATCAAACTCTTTCAGTAGAGCAATGTTGCCTGTTGGATTGGAGTATTACAACACCTATATATTTGTATAACTTTTGTAAAAGATTGAATACTTTAAAAGCTCGTTTTGAAGGAATCGAGGAGTTAAACGAGTTACAAAGGCAATTTCATCCCTATTTGAGCACAGGCCAAATCAACATTCAATCCACATGAAGAAAGAGAGGACATCCTGATAAGTAGATGTCACTTAAACCATTTACATGCTAAATAGACAAAACAACTATGAACCTTTATCAATCTGTTCAAACTATACTACCTTGATGTATTTCCATTTCGTATGCCTGTGCAAAACTAGACAACTTGAGCCAACAATCAAGCAGGATAGATGTTTTGAGCATTTGCATTACACTTGCATATCTAAATGCAGTCCTTATATTTACATGAATGGTACACATAACACTCAAGGGGGTTTTACCAAACACTATGGTATCCGAGCCTAATTCACTAAGGTTTCACTTTCTGTTTCGGTTTAACCTTCCACAGACATTTTACTGGTTGTTGCAGTTGGTAAACCACAATAGTCATAGTTTTAGCGCTATTTACTCTCTTTTCCGATTGCAAGACTTTTAAAAAACCTAAAATGTCGATAAACTATAAATTTAGTATTATACCCTTATTCTGCTAATCCCAAAGCCTCCAGTCAGTTATGCTACTCATAACCAAATTAGCACTACTTACCTAACTTGAGAGCTTACACGACTTAATTCACAGATGAGTGGCTCTTGCTCGATTATCATAGCTGAACACTTGATAAACGCATTTTATGCCTTGCAAATTATTTGACCCACTGGTGCAGACAAGAAACTCTCTTTGCTTGGCATTGAAATCATGAAAATTCCCCAAAGACTCTGCCCTCTAATCACCAGACACTGCTCTCACAATACTTTTTATTAATCAATTACTTTTGGCATCTTGCAATGGACCAGAAAACAGAAGGTTGCCATTGACACCCTAGTGTTAGGTAAATGATTTTAAGATGTAGATGGAGAGGGTATAATAGTAAATATGTAAGTTATTGAAGGCTATCAATGATTTTAGAGCTCAAATCAATCATTTGGGTAGATATAATATATATCAAACTTAATAATGACATATTTGAAATTCTCCGGGTAAACTTATAAACGACCTACACTTGGAAAAAGCTTTCTTGTAGTACATGAACCGGAACCTAGAGGTAGCAAACTAGCAACTATCTAGAAATGGATAAGCTTCCCCATTTTAAACGTATATGGGTGAAAGGCCTGCTTTCACCAACGAGTTTCCTATCAGACGTTTAAAGTGGTAGCAATTCTAGGGCTAGAAGGAAGTTAAACTCGATCAATGTGATAGGTAATTGGCGAATGTCTGTGCTAATGATAATACATTAACAATTAAAAAAAAAACTTAAAAACCTAAAAAGAAAAAATAATTACCTAAAGAGGCATTTTCAAAAAACAGAACACAAAACATTTTATATATATGTACTGGCCTCATAATTACCTAAGGGATATTTTGGAACATAATGGTGTACATTTACGACGAGAAATACTACACTAGCAAAGTTTCACGAAAGACTGGTAATTAGTAGTTAAATCAATTTTTTCTATAAAAAAAGTAGTTAAATCAATTGGTCTAACTATTTCGCCACATTAATTTTTACAAAAATTTCGTAACAATTGCATTACTCATATGTGAACACAGCAGCACAGCAGATCAAATATTAGCAACAAGGACATTTTTTACTCGATCCCAAATAAGTCAGAAAGCTATACACATGATTTGCCAAAGTCACATTAAAGATTCATAATGTTGTCAAACTGATCAACCGATCTGCTTTCCATACCTCATCTACAAACTGCAAAGTGGAGAAGCAATAGTCACTTATTCCAAGTCAGAATCGAAAAACCCAGCATCCTTCATCTCAGAGTAGTAAGCATTATCCAAAAGCAGATCCTCTTCCTGTACCACCAAAATCAAATCATTTGCCTACCAAAAAATATAACATTCTTCGATGGAAATGCAAAGCAACTATATATACCTGGAAGAAATCTGCAAGGAAGGTAACATAAACAAAGGGAAGATAAAGAGTGTGGTAGCAGATAACAATGAAACTATACAGCCTGCAAAATAATAAAAAAATCAGATCAAAAACAATGGTGTGTGCAAGTTATATTGAATGTATATGTGAGAGAACTTGCTGCGACTGAAAAAAATATGTGGATTAATCTGTGTTATTATTAAGATAGTTGTATTTAGGTACCAAAGTCCAAAGCCCGCGCCAAGTGCAGCAAGGCCACAACCAAATAACGCAATTCCAGTGACCACAAACATGACAACAACATAGTTGTAAAATGCTGGTCTAGCTGCATAAGAGATGATGAGACATTATATACTGATTTGTCATTTTACAACAACTTAAAATACCAAACATTGAAGAGATAAAAGTGGGCATTGTAGGGATAAAAGTCAACTTACGAGGTAGCTTATCTCTCCACTTTGAGTAATGCACAAAAAGAATATAGCCATAAGTGCATGTCAGCAACATTTCATCAAGTGTCCACAAGCCCCACTTCCCTCGATGGGTAGTTTCACCATCCATGAAAAGAGGGACATGGAATCCAAACACACAAATTGCCTGATAGCAGAACAGGAAACAATAAATGATGTCAACAATAAGGTAATTGTGTGCATGTATGGAGTTACAATTTTCTATACATTCCTTTTGCCCTTAAAACGAAAGTTAATAAAATGAATTCCCAATAAAAGCAAACTTATCCAAATAAAATTTGGCATTATTAACATAGCCAACGAGAAAAATATATAGTTTGGTCAATAAAAGCATGCCATAATTATCGGAAAAATCATAGATATTGGGTCGTTAACAACAGGTATTACCTTTAAAAGTATATCTGCTCCAACAACGAGCCCTGAAACAATGAATGTGTGAGCTAATGTTTCCAACCCACTCGCATAGCTTTCCTGAAGTAAAAAGGCAACCAAGCTAATCTCTAAACATAGTGTTCCCAATGCTGTGAGCAGTGACAATAGATTCCATGATAACTCCTTCCCAGGAATGCATTGCCACACCTGCATGAACACAAATAAAAAGTTAAAATCAAAACTAGCAAATTGAATCTAATTCTATAAATTATCAACAGCAATCTTAAGATAAATCGTAGCACCTGAAAAAGCAGAGTGAGCCATTAATTAAGAATATGAAGATGAGTATAAGAAGATGGGAGAGAAATGAAGTTACTGACTAGGATGAAGATTAGAAAAAAGAGGGAGGAAAAAAGAGTTATAAGCAGTAATTACTACTGGTTTCTGATTTAGTTAAATGTAACAAATTCTCCTAGGAGACTTTATACTCAATTAAATCACTTCAAAGCTTTTGGAGACTGTAAAATTTCATAAATGTATTTTCATTTTCCATGAAAAATTCAAGGTAGTTTAAGTTTCCAAGTTAAATGTATCTGATGGTAAAACTTAAACATAATATTTACAAATATTATGTATATATATTTGTGAAGTCAAAAGTCAGGATATAAGGATTTTCAAGTCACAAGTCACAACATAAGGAGTTAGCAACTAGGCTCTCCTGTGTTTTTGAGTCCAACACTCAAAATGCACAAGTAGTACATCCACCACCAGCTGAATTTGTGAAAATAAACACTCCGTGTATGAGAAACAAACTGTTTTATGAAGTTAGATTATTCAAGAAGATACAAAAGGGATTATTTCACTAGACATCTAGCAAATGGAGAGTTCCTAGTTCCTACTTACTGTGACAATTAATTAAACACACATCCTTCACGTTGCTTTCTAGCTACTTGAACAGATGCTTATCCCAAAGACATCAAATTTTCAGTTGACTCATATGCAGACTTGTGTTTCTTAATAACTGCTATTCCTAGAATATCTATTCAAAGGTACACTGTATGCAATTCAGATAGATAAACACTGAACATACATATGACAATATTATGTGTTAATTTATATATATGAAATCCAAATATAGATGCAGGTTCAAACGAGAACCAACTACAAGTTGAATTCCATAACATTATGGATTAGAACACATTTTATTTGGTCTATTCACATGTGAACACTCCAACCCTTCATATCCTTTACCAGTGAACGAATGCATCTCTACACAACATTTGGGGAATTCAAACTCTATTTTCGTTCTCATTTGAACCTCAACCAATATTCACGTGTAAACGGATTTAATCACATGTTATTTCAATCAAGTAGTTCTTCTATGGTTTCCAATATCAAACCAAACGTATGTATATATGTAATATTAGCTGTAATATAATGATAGCAAATAGGAATCTAAAATTATACCTGAAGAGAGCACCAAGCGAGATTAAGGGTAGCAGAGAACCATAGAAGAACATAATAAGTGATCATAACATGTGAGCGACGATTACGAAGCTTTTTAATGTTCTTCTTCAGATAAAACCCTAAATACAGTACAAATAACACCGCTGGGATTGATAGAATGACTGTGTACCATAATCCATGGCAATTTGACTGACTGAACGGTGACGATGATAACGATGATGATGATGTGGCATGATGATGATGATGGTCGATTTCGGTTATGGATGGAATGCTTCCAATTGGATCGTTTACCATGGCTTATTCATGCTATATAGAAACGGAAATTGGTGATTAACAGGAATTGATGATTATGTAACCCTAATTTTGTAATCGATTTTATGTAACAGAAACCCTAATTTGTATCAGTGTTGAGATTTGAAAGTTCGCAGTTGCGTACACGAAGTCACCAAGGATCAACTACCGTTACCGGATTTGAAATGGATAATAATGAGGCAATAAAAATGTACATGTACAAATATTATTAAAAGAAAAAAAAGGAAAGAAAAAAAGATTTATTGTATGGTTATGCGTCACAACTTTAGACTAGTTACTATCGTATACGTTTAACTTTTAAACCATCCATCGCATGATGTAAAATTTCAAAAACTTTTTACCGCATGCATTTAACTTCTATTGTATGTATAAAACTTGAAAAAATTGAATCAATTTATGTAGCCAAAAACATTAAGATAACAACAAAGGTTTAGAAAGTTAACATCGTACAATAAATGATTTAAAAATTAAGAGCATACAATACAAATAAGTTGAAAGGGGCATAATGAAACAATAAACCAAAAGAAAAATATTGAATTTTGTTTTCTTGTTCATTTTATTTTTATTGATATTTTACTCTAATAAAATATATGATGAAAATGATGAATATTAACTCTTACAGTAAAAGGTTGGATTCATTCAAACGGACAAAAAGATAGAGTTATGTTACATAAGTGCCATTACTAACTCTTATCCTTTCAATTATTTGATATTTGTTGTTTAGTTGTTATTTTGATACCAATATCACATGATCAATAATTTGGTGGTTAAAAAGAGTATGGTGTAACTCAAATCTCAAATACTTTGAGGATATACGCAAAGAAGTTTAAGAAATGCTTTGAGGATATACTTTGAGGAAAATGATTTTAATCATTTCGTAAAGAAGTCAGGCTATCAAAGGTCGATTATCGAAAAACACAATGATTAATAACTGACTCTGGTAGGTTGAGAATTTTAATCGGTATATAAACCTTGATATTAGATAGAGAGTCGATATTACATTAACAAGATTAATTATAGACTTCGTATTAACAAACATGGAGCATATCAAAGGGGTCAAAAACCGTGATTCGATCGCAATTCTCTCCCTCATATAAACTTAAAATAAAAATAAAATTAATCACTTGGGAAGTACAGATACTAGACATGAGACTCAACGAAAATTACACAGGGAAACTCAAAGTCCCAAGCCTACTCATTATGTCCCTACAAGAGAATTTGTGCCGTGACCATTTACAAAATCTTGTTTGTTCGCTTTTAAAATATTTTATGTTATCTTATGACTGCAATAGTGGTCTTGGACTCTTGGGTACCAATGTGATAAAAGTATATAATGATCACTTGGGAGGTGTACGAGTACTGGACATGAGACACACAACTCAAAGTATCACTAGGTCACTGCATAAATTTTCACAGTCAAACTCAAATCCTATGTGATCGAATTGTGCCATGTGATAAGTGGACTAAATTCTATAGGAGCTGCTTATAAGGCTGACAATTTTTGACACGACCTGAAATCCTACACAAAATCGACTCGAAAATAAGCAGGTTGGGTCTAGATTTTTTGACCCATGGACCCCTCAACTCGAAACCCGCCAACCTGCTCGGGTTCGGGTCACCCAATGGGTTTTTGGGTTGACCCGACAACCCGAATAATTAAAAATGTAGATAAAAATTCGAAAGTTTATTTTAATTTAATAGATCAAAGTGTTTAATGATGTTATAGTACTAAATTTTAATGAACATATTAGTTAATATGATATTTTTGGTACTTTATAAATTCTTTTATGCTTATTGATGACGAATTCAAAATTTAAAGATTGACCCATGTGACCTATTTAACCTGAAATTGACCAGTTAATTGAAAATGACTTGAAAATATTTTTATCTAATTAAAAAAAGGGTAAACTTGGTCGGATCAGGTTGGGTCAGGGTTGGGTTGGGTTGAAGAACTCAACCCGATTAAAAAATCAGGTCGGGTTTGGGTCGACTAAATCTGACCCGTCAACTCGATAACCCAAGTGGGTCAACTCGACCCAACCCGAATTGCCACCCCTAGCTGCTTATAATCATGTAAGTCATAATGTCCCTGTTTGATAGTTTTAACTGTGACCTCTTACAATCTTTTTCTAAGTTGCTGAAATGCTACATCTTGCCCTATGGTATGTGTTATCGTAGCAGTTAACGAGCTATGATAGTGGTGTTGAGTTCCAATTTGATTACAATTATTGAGGTACTCATGTTCTGAAGATAGCAACAAAAGTTCTGGAGTTGAGGTAGATCAAGGATCTTGTCATAAGTAGAAGCCACCTCTTTATCTTGGAAGATTTTGATTCATACTATTTGCATCATCGTTTAGGGCTCCAGGATATCATCAAGAATGTCACAGTCATGCTTCTGTTAACACAACTGATCTGCTTTTTTAGAACACGCTCTATTTGGTGTATAACCATAGTAAGTTAACGCTCTATACGAAATATTATGTTTGGTTTCTAAAATGCTACTTCAATCATTGTCATCCCATCCCATTAAAGATATGTGAACATTTGAAAACTTTGATTTTATTGGTTGTGGGAAGGACTTCGAATTCATGAATGTTGTTTCAGGTTCTTCACTTCTTCTGATCCCACAACCCACTTATGGTTGATGACTGATGAGTGATGACTAATTTATTATGAGCCAAGCCTTGCTGTCTGTCAGGAAAAAATTATAAATTACAGTAATAAATAGTGAACTATGCTTCTTTACACAATGGACCTGATCCTGCTGGGGATCGAGCAGTTGGCTCAGATAATCCTGAACCGAAGTAACTTCAAATTTGTGTGGTTTTGCTAGAACTAATCAGAAAATGCACCCAAAGAACTGTCAGAAAAACTCAAAAAAGTCTTTGAGTTTTCTATCTAGCAAACATTGATAATTTCACAAACAGCAATTACCTTGAAGCACTTGAAGGATCAAAAAACGCGTCACCTATAATTTCTCAATCCTATTTAACTTAAAACCGTAACGAACACATGAAAAAGCCCTAATTGACACTGCTTTTATCTGTGGGTTAGATAAGAATAGCTAGCGACCCTATATTTTGCATTTGAGATGATATTCAAAGTTTAATACAACCCAAGCCACAACACCTTAACAAGAAAGGAGGAAAGCGTTTATGCAATTCCCATTCATTGATTCAAACAGTCAACGAGGCAGAACACATTCAAACCACTAAACCGACATACGACCTGTTCCTGCCTCTCAACGTGGACTTCAAAAACATTCAGAATTACGTTCTCAAAAACTCAAGACTCAAGACTCGACAGATACAAAAAACCACTAGAATATATACATCAACTCATATGCTTGTGCTTCTCAATCACTCATCCATTTCATCATCATCTTCTACCTCTTCAATCTTCATCCTCTTCACAGCTTGTGCAGCATCACTCCGCCCCCCACCATTTGAATTAGGAACTTGAATCAGTATATCTGACTTCTTACCCGTTGCGGCATTCACAAGCCCAGCATTCCTTTCCACTCGATAACTCAGGTCATCCCTATCAGCATCAATATACACTGTTGCATTCTCATCAATCTCTTCTCTAATCAGCATCTTCGACAACTCAGTAACCACCCTCCTTTCCAACCATCTCCTAATTGGTCGCGCACCATATACCTAACAATTTCACATTCGAAACAAAATTAGTACACCTTACAGTAAAATAAACCATGTACACTGGCTGTAGAAAATAAACTTGAATTCAATGCTTACCGGATCATAACTCTCACGAAGTATAACATCTAACGCTGCTTCTGTAACTCCCAAAGCAACACCTCTGTCTGCAAGACGGACAGCCACATCTTTCAACTGAAGTCTAGCAACTTTTCGTAGTTGATCATGAGAAAGTGGATCAAAAACCACAATCTCGTCAAGCCTGTTGAGAAGCTCGGGTTTGAAGTGCCTCCTCACCTATGACCGAACACATGTTAGTTCAACAACCATAGGACATACAATCAATTAAACTTAAACAAATCCATATACGTTATACCTACCTCTTGCATCACCATTGCCCGAGCATTCTCCATACTAGTCTTCCCTGACAACCCTTGTAGCAGATGTTCAGCTCCAAGATTGGAAGTCATAATGATGACTGTGTTGGTGAAATCGACAGTCCGACCTTGACCATCAGTCAACCTTCCATCATCCAGCATTTGAAGTAGAGTGTTGAACACAGAGTTATGAGCTTTCTCCACCTCATCAAACAATACAACACTGTAAGGTCTTCTCCTTACGGCTTCAGTGAGCTGTCCACCTTCTTCATGACCCACATATCTGGAAGAAAAAAAATAGGATAACACTTCCAGTCAATATCATTCATAACATATTGAAAACAACGTTAATATGCTAAAGAGTATGCATACTACGATAAAATGCTAAAGAGTAGTGTGCTTGTAACTTACCCAGGTGGAGCACCAATGAGCCGGGACACTGAGTGTTGCTCCATGTACTCGGACATATCGATCCTAATCATAAGTTTTTCATCATCAAACAACTGTTCTGCAAGAGCCTTAGCAAGTTCGGTTTTCCCAACACCTGTGGGACCCAAGAACAGGAAAGAACCAGTAGGCTGCTGAGCCCTCCCCAAACCAGCTCGAGACCTCAAAACCGCCTCAGCCACAGCACTAACAGCTTGATCTTGACCTACAACTCGCTGATGCAACCTATCAGCTAGCCCAATAAGCCTCTCTTTCTCATTAGTCCCGAGTCTAGTAACTGGTATACCAGTCCACCTACTCACGACCTCAGCAATTTGATCAGGTCCCACCGTCTCGGTCAGCATAACATTTTCATCCGTAGTCCCTTCCATCTTCGCAAGAGCGGTCTCCACTTCTTGAACTGCTCCATATCTCAAGTCAGCAGCTCTTATTATATCACTTCTTCTTTCCGCTTCTTCTAGTGCCACCATGAGTTCCTCCTTTTTCTGTTTCAGCCTACGGATTTCATCAATTCTCTCCTTTTCCTTCTTGTATTTCATCATCAGTGGTTGAAGTTTATCTCTCAAATCCTCGAGTTCTTTTTTCACTTCAATGACACGGGCTTTACTTGCTTTGTCTTTTTCCTTCTCCAAAGCATGAAGCTCTACCTCTAACTGCATTTTCTTCCTTTCAAGATTATCAATTTCTTCAGGCTGACTATCAAGTTGCACCCTCACATTCGCACACGCCTCATCCATGAGGTCAATAGCCTTATCAGGCAAAAACCGTGCTGCATTCACATTTCAACAAAATTATAAGTATCATCAATAATGGACAACTAATTTTCTACAATTGAACAATATACAAATGAAACAGTAACTAGTTTTCCGTTTTTCCCTAACTGAGAATAACAAAAGAAACGAACCATACCAGTTATATATCGGCTTGAAAGTTGAGCTGCAACAACAAGAGCACGATCAAGAATCCGAACACCATGGTGACCTTCATATCTTTCTTTCAACCCACGAAGAATATTTATTGTATCAGGAACACTAGGTTCAGCCACCAAAACCTGCTGAAAACGCCTCTCAAAGGCAGCATCTTTCTCGACATATTTCCTGTACTCCTCCAATGTAGTCGCACCAATGCACCGAAGTTGACCTCTAGCAAGCATAGGCTTAAAAAGATTTGCAGCATCCATCGACCCTTCAGTTCGACCGGCCCCAAGAACAAGATGAATTTCATCGATAAACAATATCACTTTCCCTTCAGCTTCTTCAACTTCTTTCAAAACCGCTTTCAACCTCTCCTCAAACTCCCCTCTATACTTGGCTCCAGCAATCAATGCCCCCATATCCAATGCTATAACACGTACATCCGCAAGATTACTGGGTACATCACCTCTTAGAATCCTCTGAGCCAATCCTTCAACAACAGCGGTCTTCCCCACACCAGGCTCCCCAATAAGAACCGGATTATTCTTGGTCCTTCTCGATAAAATCCTCACCACTCTCCTAATTTCTTCATCTCGCCCAATCACCGGGTCAAGCTTCCCAGCTTGCTCCACGAGGTCACGACCGTACGTTTTAAGCGCTTGAAAATTCGTATCTCCAGAAGCACTTTCCACCTTTTTCCCATCTTTACCTCTAAGCTTTTCAACCTCACTTTTAACCCGCAATGCACCAACTCCAGCTTCTTTTAAAAGCTCGCTAATTTGTGAATCTTCAAGCAAACTCAAAATTAACTGATCCACCGCCAAATGCGTATCACCACGGCTTTTTTGTGCTTTTTGAGCACTACGAATCACCTTCAAAAGAGAAGCACTTGCTGGAATTTGATCTGGAGCAGGTGACTGAGAAGGCAGTTTCTTTAAAGCTTGTTTAAAAACCCTTTCAGCCGAACTACCTGCCTCTTCACCACCAGCATTGCTTACTGCCTGCTTGAATATACCGTTAGGGTCACCGATTAACGCGTTTGCGATATGTAGAGGTGTGAACTGCGCATGACCAGCATCCATAGCTAGTTCATGAGCTGCAGCCAATGCCTCATTTGTCTTGTGTGTGAATTTATCAGGATTCATCTTTAATATTACTTCCTGTAACACCATAAACACAACAACGGAAAATCCGATCAATACCATTACCATACACATTAGAATATATACTGATCAGGTTCCATTCAGATATCAAATTCCTAAACCCTAACATCAACAATTTCAAACTTGCCATTATAATTTAGATGCATATAATTCGAACTCAGATGCATTATATAATCTAAATCAAACATCACAACATTCAGATAAACAATTGTATCCTAAATCACTACTAATTACTTATATCTAAATTCTTATTTCACCTGACTTGCCCTAAGATTGAACATCACAAAATTCAGATAACCCGCTAAATCAAACAGAAGGCATATGACTAACACGAACTCCTAAACCGTTAAAAAAAACGAGAACACAGATAACGATTTACGATCATTAATAACAAAATCATATCAATCAATCAATATAGGTATAACATAACAAATAACAGCATATTAAAACAAATCCATAACAATAACATAACATAAGCATCATAAGAGAGATAATATCGTACCTTGCAATGTTAAAACAATCGGAAACAAACGATTTTGTACGAACTTCGAATTTATTATTATTTAGTGTAGTATACGAGTGCGTTTATGGAAAATTGTTGATTATGAATGAAATTTGCAAACTGATTAAATTTACAGTGATGAGGAGATATTTTTATACAGATGTCGAAGGCTACGAGAGACGTCTGGAATGAGAGGGAAGTGGAGTCCAGAAACTACCAGAGATTGCTAGACGCTTCGAATCTCGAATTTGTGTACGGTTACAAACTTACTAGATAAAGTTGCAATAATAGACTTGTGGCTTTTAGGGTTTAACAAGATTAGTCCTGATAGTTTGAGAAGTTACTATTATGTTCCACTAAATATATATTTAATGTAAATTTTACACTAGAAAAAAAAGTAGAAATGAACAAACATTTTGCTAATGACTCTCTATGAGGCAGCTGACAACACATTACAATGTGCTCGAAAAAATGTAAGTTTACAATGTGCTCCAAAAATAGTTCATTGTTCACGTAACCTGACTTTTTTTAAAAGAAGCATACTGATATATATCATAAGAAAATTAAAGAGTCCAACTTCAAAACAAATTAACAAACGCACCAAAAACAAAAAAAAAAAAACAAGCCTACAACATTACAAGGAGTAATAGATAGGCTAGACCTAAAACATCTTAAAAAGAAAAAAACAAAACACATGCCTAACAAAAGCACTCAAAAGACCTCCCAAACTGCACGATCACCATGGGGACATCAGCAACTATGCCCAACGAGACTAAAACAGAAAACCAACACATAACACACGGCATCACCAACAGGAGACAATCCAAATCAACCGCGGAAGCGAAAGAGACTTAAATGATACCATTAGTGGAACTCATCCATTGATTCCATGACATTTGACCACACATAAATCTAGACGTGACCCACACGAACGACTTAGCTTGAACTTCCTTAAACAAATCCGGGATCACATTATGAGACGCTTTAAACACCAAATTATTCATGCGCATCCAAATCAAATACAAAGAGCACCAGATAATACTT
Organism: Pseudognaphalium luteoalbum; assembly: GCA_963422505.1. NCBI lineage: Eukaryota > Viridiplantae > Streptophyta > Magnoliopsida > Asterales > Asteraceae > Pseudognaphalium > Pseudognaphalium luteoalbum. The sequence continues at coordinate 106,867,332 of OY730197.1, forward strand.
CTACGTACACTTTTAAGCCTAGCAGAAGACGGCTCGTTACCTTCGTGAATGTCACACCCCCAAATTCGGGTTACGGAAGCGAATCAGGTCGGGGCGCGACAAATCAATAATCACAAGCACAAAGATATAATGAACGACCACTAAATGCGTCATTTTACATTGTATTGATAAAACCAAAGTTTACATCCAAAAATATTATTTACATTAGCTCGGTTCCTTGAAATTGAGAGATTTACATTACATAATTACTTTATACAAAATATAATAATGCAACTAAATCTCTGTTTGATTGAGTGAAGACTCGAGCTAGTGAATCTTGATTGGGCAGCCAACCTACTGCTGAGTACCTGTGATACATGCTAAAATGGGTCAGCTAAACGCTGATGAGCTCACAGGTTTGTATGTCAACACATATTTGTATGAACCGCAAGATTTTAATTAAATTTAAAATGCAATTAAGAAAAATAAAAGTTTTACAGCCATAAGCACATAGTCTAAGCTTAACTCGAGGTGTCAGGTCCACATTTAAGGTATCCTGATCGAGGTACCTCCCACGAGTGCCTAATCTACACTCGTCAGAACAAATATTAGTACGTCCGTTTACCCAGTTAGTACTTGCTAACCCGGACGAGGAGGGTCAATCCTATATGGTACCATATACTAATATTCACGCTATAACGTATTACCAAACTATGCTGAGGAGGGCTTTGAAAAGATTAGTGAGATAACTCATGTAGTATTTGTTTGATTTCGTACTTGCGTTCATATAGTAAAATAAAACAAGCAGTATATCACACCCCTGAGTAAAACAGTAAAATAGGGGCTATGAGACTCACCTGAGTCTTGAAGTGTTTATCTAAATAAACTTTAGTTGATTAGCCGAGAAGTGATGTCCGAAGACTTGTAACCTGAGGGTGTCCACGACACTCGATGGTTATTAATTGATTAGGTATCTTAAAAGACTATCTTTGTAGTTGTTCGTCCAACTAGAATGTCTAAATGACTACGATTTGGTTGATTAACTTGAGTTTTGAAAATGTGTACGACCCGTTGGTGATTGTTTGTAATAATAATCTCAACTATTATTATTATGATTTCGAAGTGTTATACTTAAAAGGTATGTTCCAATGTGTTTTGGAAGTCGTATCGTATTCGTGTTTGATGCTATACAAGTTTGACACTTGGTGTGAAATGTTTTTACAAAGTCTAAGTGACAGGGGTCCGGGGGCAGCGCCCCTGGTCAGCGGGGTTCCAGGGGTGGCAACCCCTGGCGGGGTCCAAGGGGCTGGCCCCTGGTTGGGGTCGAGATGTCAAGTCAGCTCGAAAATTTTTTATTTCTAATATATTGCTTTGGTGAAAAACGCATCTGAACTTGAATTTGGGTAAAATTAAGTGATAAAATTTTAGGTCTCGACACTTAGTAAAATATGTGTTTTCTTGGTTCTGTTTCATGCGACACTAGGTGCGACATAAGCTATTGTGTCGCAGGTCATGACTGCGACATAGGTCTTTGTGTCGCTATGTGCGACATCCGCAAGTTAATGCGACATAAGGTATTGTGTCGCTATGTGCGACGGGAATGAGTTTTGCGACATAGTGTTTTGTGTCGCTATATGTGACATCTGAAAGTATTGCGACATAGAGGCTTGTGTCGCTATATGCTACATAGGCCATGATTTGGCGACATAAGGGCTTGTGTCGCAGGTGGCCTGGAGCCTCTGCGATATAACGAGCTGTTGGGCGGAAAATGAGCCGAAAAGGTGTTCTCCGATTTCCGTTTGACTTGAAACTTTTACCCAACCCATATTTGGACATTATAAGCTTAAATAACCCATAAACAAGTAAAATAATGAAAATCGGAGTGTTTCGGAATTTGTCGGAAACTTACAAACTTAACGCCGGCGGAATCCGAAAAGAGGGAAATGTAGATCTCGATGAGAGGAACGTTTTCTTCTAAATGAGTGTGACGATCCAAGGCCGTTTGGTGGTAGTTATTGGTGGTTGTTTATGGTGGTGGTGTGGTGGTTATTTTTAGAGAGAAAAGAGAGGAAAGTAAGAAAGAGAGAGAGAGAGAGAAATGATGAAAATGAGGAGGGGAGGGGGGTTTGGCAGATTTTTGGGGGAAAAAGGGGAGGGAATCTCCCAAATTTTAATCCCCCGCGTTTGCGCTACGTGCGGTGTTCGTTTCCCCGATCGTTTAATCGTATAAATAATTATTTTAAAATACGAATATTTGTTAAGGGTTTTGTTGAAGTATTTCATCAAATGTTTTTACTTGAGTTATGAAATATAACTTATTCTTGTTTTGTTTGCTTGCGCGTTTAGTATTTTAATCGCGTAAATGTTGTTTATTCGATACAAATTTAAATTGAAATATAATCAAAATAACATTTTTGGATATGATAGTGTTATTAAATAATGGGAATTTCTAACTTGTGCCCTAAGGGCATATGTTAAGTGGTGAATATTCTTCTTGAAAATTGGAAAAGTTGAAAATATTCTTTTCGAAAAATGAAAAAGGTATCAAGATTCTTCTTGAATAATGCATTTCTCATTTTTCGAGAAGAATATTCTTGTTTTAACATATGACCTTAGGGCACACGTTAGACAAACCCTTAAATAATATTATATTATTTAATAAAAATTTTCACCAACGTCCGTATTAATTGAACCGAATTACATTTGATTTTCGATTTCGTACGATTAAATTAAATCGCCTAATTGTATATATTCAACAATATATATTTTGATACATTAATTAGTCAACACAGAACTAATTACATGTATTAACAGTTGATTAGACACTAATTACTAATCCTAATTTGACGGGTGTCACACTACAACAAACTCCTCAATATTATTGAACTCTCTAGCCTTCACCCCCACCAATTAAAGATTTATTTTATTTTTCTATGTTTTAAATTTTTAATAGATTAGATTAAAGAAAAAATGGTATTTTAGTTGTTGTAAGACTATTTTTAAGCAATTAGACTTGTGGATTTTATGAAAATGTAAAAAGGATTCTATGGACAATTTTTGTAAATTCGTATAAACCACGTGAAGCATTTATGAAATGTAGTCTTTAAATAACACGACATACGTATCCTCACTATTACGTTTGAAGTAAAACTTTGAACAAGAAAATGCTAAGAACGGATTTTAAGTATGCAATGAACTTGACACAAAACAAACAAAAAGGCATTGAAGCAGTTGAGATCGAGTTCTAGTAATGGTGTTATTGCCGTCATTGAACATTGATGAGGTACATTTTTATATTTCTCTTTTTTTATTTTATAGTCTAGACTGATCAATTAGAGTTTGGAATGGTAAAGAATAAATTTGAAAGAAAAAAAAATTCATTCAAACTATATTTGCCAAGACAACCCAACAAGATGATCAATTAGATTATTTTGATGAATTATACAAAAGGGTCTCATTTAGACTCATCAACAATCAAATAGATAATTGTATTGGTTTTTAAAAAAGGTGAACAAAACCAAATTACAATACCCCCAAAAAAAGGAACTAAACAACAAACATAAGTCTAAAGCTTAATTCTCCTTGTATTTTGACATATATAGTCCTCAGATCACTTCATGTTTCCTCATCATGGTTCAATAACAAGTAGGGGCTGCAAGAACAATAACATATTTCGGATAATCAATAATACAAAAGATATGAGTTTTATATATGTGAGAAAAAGAGCAAAAAGATTAGATACCGTATCCAGGCTGACGGGTTTCCCATCCTCAGCAAGAATATCGACTATTGTTCCAGATGAATCAGCCTAAAAGCGCAACAGAGTTAGCATAGTGTTCAAAACAAGTGCTAGATTTCACAGCTTGAGTTGTTAATAGCCCAAAGCTTAAAGATATGTCATTATTACTGGGAAATTATGTTAAATCTCATACTATCAGTATCTTACAATCAAAAGGTGAAAGCTATAGGAAAACTGGTCGAGTCAAAGTTTAGTAAGAATGTCAAAAATAATCATGATGATAAAAAAACATGATCATCTATGCACAAATTTAAGTTGGTATTCAAAAACTAACAAAGAATCATACTTTACAGGAGTCCAAAAAATAGTTTTTCAAATATTATGATTCAGATATAAATAATCGCCAGTAATCAAAACTACATACAGAAGATAAATTACCTCAATCTCATTCATCAACTTCATTGCCTCAATAATGCAAACAACCTGGCCCTTCTTAACCTTGTCTCCAACCTGCAAAAAACACGTATACAAAAGTTCTTCATTGATAACGCAAACGAAATACTGCAAAATCAAGGAACTAAGATCCAACAGCTAAAAAAAAAAATACTAGCAATCTTCTCGATAATATCCATGGTGAATATGGAGTAAATTTACTAGCAATATAACAGAAAGCATCAAATTCAAGGTGAAAAAGATTGATACTAGCGCACCCAAAAGTCAAAGCTGAAAGACCATAACCAGACATGACGCAGGCTACATTTATAGTGCTTGTTTTTTTAAGTTAATGAATCTATCTCAGCCACACAACTACAAGTAGAATACAATATCAACCTGAGGTGATCATTTTAACCCTTCACTAATGAATGGGTCGATTTGGGTTCTGCTTATCTCAAACAGTTGAAATACATGTATAGTTTCAAGGGAACGGTTCAAACGGGTTAAAAGTAGCCAAAAGTCATATACAACATCCTGTATCGAATTATTAAATAATTTCTCTTTCTTGTAATCACTATTAACACATGGAATAATATTATACACAAATTTGGTAGATGGACCAAACATAAGTTTTTGGATCAACCAACTCGGCAATGCTCGCGAAAGACACATTTTAGCCCAAGCCGATACCATTTTAACGGATTACTCGACGCACACATCTAGATATACTATCAATGTACCTTGACGAATGCGGGAGCTCCTGGTGCGGGAGATCGATAGAATGTCCCAGCCATGGGGCATTTCATTGGAGGGTGAGAGGACTTGGGTTTTGCAGGGGCAGGTGCCGGAGTTGCTGGTGCTGGTGCGGACGCAGAAGGAGCCGGCCCTGAAGCAGCAGGAGCATACTGTGGTGGAGATTGATACATAGCCTGGGGTTGTGGAGATTGCATCATAACCATAGGCGCAGCTGGAGGTTGAGGTAAAGCTTCCTTCTTTCTGATAAGAACCTCACAGCCCTGTTGCTTTAGCTCCAACTCCATAATGTCTCTTGAATCCACAAGCCTGAAACAGAAAACAACAATTTTGACCATAAGGATATTTGAACAAACGTTTTCATATGGAGAAACATTGGCTATGCATAAGAAATGGATTGACTTACTGGACAAGCCCTGCCACTTGATTCATAAATGCGGTAATTGCTGCAGCATCAGGCACTGTGGTGTCCTGAGCAGATATCTTGGTTGATTTCTCAACAGCCGGTGCAGAATTTGATGATTTATCAATGGCAATCTTAAGAGAAATAGGAGATTCAGACAAAGACTAACGATAGATAGGAGTATAAAATATTATATACTAGTTTCGAGTAACTCACATCATTTAGCTGAGCACAGACTCTCATAATGTCATTCTGGTTCCTCTTAGATGACTACATAGAATAAAAATAGCATTACTTTAACATATAACCATTAAATAAGCAAGATATGTTCATGCATTGGGTTGGTCAAATGAATATATAGTTCAAAGCAGTTAGTACAGACGATTGGGAAGATCTTGAAGTCTTGAACAATGTTCAACGAAGTCTGCAAACATAGAGTATTGCTAGAACTTTGAAGTGAGTATACAACTTCATTACAGAAGCATATGTTAATTGCTATACTGGATGAATATGCAAGCACGCAAAAAAATCCTATCAGTGATTGCATGGCAGAAACGCAAACCAAAGCTATATCAGAGTACTTAATCTGTCCAGTGTGTTGAATGTACTTTCAGAAAATTTGTTCGGCACTTAACATTGAAGAAGCTTCTATTGTCTCGATTCTACATCGTCTCATTTTGTAAGCATGCAAGGCAAACTTTATGCACTAACAGTTAATAACTAACAGACTTTGCAGTTTGCATGATAACTAAGGACTAATATAAAAGCACATGAAAATACAGTCATGAATTTAGTTGATCAGTATGCCCTTCAATGTTAGCTTCATCATGAAAGGTCCAACTGTCCAAGCATTAAAAAGTTCGAGACGGTAGTTTTGACTTTTGGCCCAGTTACCTAAAATTAGTTCAATAATCAATAACGTCGAAATCTGGGTCAATTTAATTTGTAAATGGTCCAATACTTCAATTCCAATCCTTGGCTACAAATGAAATGAGCCATAATGATTTGAAACTCGCCAAAGTGCATTTTTCAACCATAACAAGTAACCACCTCCTAAATCATTTTGTTAAAACTACATTGTTACTTTAGAAGTTCTCTAATCACTAAATGAAATAATCATAATAAAACTGACAATCGGTGTTGGAACCATCAACAGGACCAATTCAATTTGAACCCGTCTGGACCTGTTACCCAACCCGCTGATGAGAACGCAATCAAAAAGAAAGAACTTAACTTAACTATATGACAAAGAAACGGATTTGAGCCAAATTCTAACATTGAATGTATGAAATCGTACTACACATCTATTTAATTTATTCAAGTAAAACTAGTTCTACTACATAACTTAGTTCTGCAAACTAAAAGACAACTTCAAATTAGATATTTAGATGTTACTACTCATCTGAATAATCGCCACATACCAGTGTCCTCATTAATTAATTAATTAGTCTATTAGATAGTAACACTCCATCATAAATTGTCATAGTTGCATAAATCACAACTACAATAATCTAATCAGCCATATAACAAATTGATCAAATCAGTAGTAGTACATCGATTTAAACTCAAAGTTTAACAAAATTAACGCATCAATCACAAATTATAGATCCAGCTGATGTAAACTTATTACTTATTACAATAGTAACAACGGAATCACAGGTTACCTGAAATCCAAGAGAGGTGGATCCAGAGATCAATGCGCGGTTGGATTTGAAATCAGATTGAAACAGAACAACGGAGCTGCTACGGGGTTTGGGAGTCTGGTTAGGGTTTGAGTGAGCAGGGAGTAGAGCTGCTGATGTTTTTGGGCAATTAACAGTGAATGAAGCCATTTGTGACACAGATGGAGATGGAGGTTGGGGAGAAATGAGTTAAATTAGGGGGAAATGAGATGAATTTGTAAGGGATTTAGGGGCGGAGTTGGAGAAAGGGGTGAGAGTAGTGTTAAAATTGCAGGGCGATATGAACGAGGAAGATGATGGATTTCACGAGGTTGGACAAGGTGGATGAGTTATTGGTAGGGAAGATAAATGGAATAGTGCTTTTTTGCTCCTTATTTATTGGGGGAAAATGTAGTATGTTATACACACAACCATGGATAACATAACTTTAATTTTAATTATTACGAATTAAGTTTGAATTTTATGAAGATTGTTATTGATTCTATAGTAATTTGAGTTATATGTATACAAATTTATAGAATATCAATATCATGCTTAATAATTTTATAGAATTATATCTCGTTAATACAACATATATCAGTGTTGTTTTGTGAGTTAGGGAAGTTGCTCCAACGTGTTACCTTCGTGACCCCATTTGTAGTTGCATAACAAAACCCCTACATGGGTGTCACTTTTGACCTACTAGTAGTGTTATTTTTATATTTTGTAACTTCGTGAATGTATTCGGTGTATGCTAATTGTTATATAGTATGAAATGAGGGTGATACTACGTTGATTGTAGAAATTTTGTAAAACAGTTGTATCAAAAAACTATAAGTGGCAAAATGAATGGGTCGGGTCGGGTCGGGTGGGTGACGGGTCTAGATGGGTTTGGGTTTCAATTGGTCCGGGTTTAGATGTGTCATTTAGAATGATGGGTCTAAACGGGTCCGGGTCAAATGGATCTCAGGTCAGGTCGACCATTGGGTTTTCACCAAAAAAAATTAATTGTAAATGTTATATATTTGACTTGTAAGTTCCAAAGAGATGAGACGTTGGTTACAGCTTTAAACGATCTCATTTTTAGATTTGTCAAAAATGGGTTTTGAATTTTATATATATATATATATATATATATATATATATATATAGTGGGAGTTTCAAATGAGAACCACTCTAAAGTTGAGAACTTTGAGAACCACATCAAATACGCGTTTGTTCACGTGTGATTAACTTCAATCATATGTGAACATTGATGTACGTTTAATTGAAAAAGAAAAAAGTCAAAAAAATTCTAAATTTATATCGAAAAACACATTTTAACCGATTTGTTCACATTATCGTTCACATGTGAACATATATTTGTTTTTTTGCGTTTTTCGATATAATTTTATGATTTTTTTGACTTTTTTCTTTTTCAATTAAACGTACATCAATGTTCACATATGATTGAAGTTTATCACATGTGAACAAACATGTATTCTTTGTGGTTCTCAAAATTCTCAACTTTAAAGTGGTTCTCATTTGAACATTTCCCTATATATATATATATATATATATAAGTTTTGGGCTGTTTCAATATATCAATACATCAAAACATAAAAAGTAATGTACTTTTTCTTAAAAGAAGTAAGGTTGACTTCATGTATCTTTACACACAAAATATACGCCCAATATCCATATTTTTTATAAACCTTTTTAGATACACGGGTATTTATCAGCCCCGTGCACTTTTCTTGGGTAATGGCCACTAGATAAGGTAATAATCACTATTGATCTTCCACTTCAATCAATGATCTTCTATATTTATCTTCAATCTTTAACTTCAATAAAGGCTTAAGTTAATCTTCAGCAACCAACATAACTTGAGTGGAAATCTTTAAGAGTAGATCAGCGTGTATGTACATGATGATGGGATATAGTGATATACAAATTATAAGAGACACTGCCAAACATATGGCAGTGGGATAAACCACTCAGATAGATGCTAATCGAACAAGATCATCATCTAAGTAACTTTGAGTTTTATCATATATAAATTATAGAGCCACTGTCAATGACCCAACATATAGCTATTGTCTCATGTGAGTTTATTTATTTAACAATCAAATTTTACTCATGACCAAGTATATGTTGACATTGCACGACTTAAAAATAACACTAGATTTGAAGTGTTATAAATATCGGTTCCATTTTACATTCGTTTTAAATTTTAAATTACAATTATATTGCATCAACTTTTATTAACGAAACACAGGGAATAAGGTTTATGTATTATTGAAGATATAACTGTTCAAATAATTGGAATATTTGGTTATGTTTTAGGTGCAAATTTGAGAGGTTCCAAGACTATAAGAAATTTGTAACATTTCCAATCAAATGTATATTTTGCATTGACTAATACAATAATCAAGTATACTCATTGTCTCATGTGAGTTAATTTCATCAACAATCGAATTTCACTAATGACAAACTATATGTTAACATTGCATAAGTTAACAACAACATTAATAGATTTGAAACAACGACTACATATGTTGCTTATATTAAAGTTATATAACAATTGTAATTGAAATATTTTACGTCATCATTTTTGAATATGTTGTTTTCGTTTTCTCATGTCTGGATAAAAAAGCTTTTGAAAAGTTAGTTTCATATTGTTTTGGTTGTTATATACTCTTTCTTTTTTAAATTTATAACATCAGTTTTGTAGTTTTCAATTATAAGTATTAATATTATTGGAATTTTTCATAAAATATGATTGTCTTACATACAACAAAACCGATTTCCACCGTAAGCATACCTCAAAACAAATACTTAGTTGAGAAATCCATTTATACATATGACTTATCTAATTTTTTTAATGAATTACAATCACTAAACATCTATAGAGTGTATATACAAACAATCATAATATTAGAATAGCATGTAACTCTTTACTTGATCTTTATATAAAAATACAAAATGGTACATAAATCAACCTAGACAAAATTTAGCTTGTATAACTGTAACACCTCCTTTTCGAATGTGAAAATCGGAGGACACACACATGATATACAAAAGCAAAATTCACAAAATGATGAAATCTTAACAATGTTTCCAAAATTTTCAAACGAAAGTATATCGTGGAGTTCGCATACGAAACTGATTAATAGAAATAACACAATAACGAAATAGTCCAAAGCCAAGCTGTAACTAACTTCTCTCGCGTCGAGACTCCTTTCTTCCGACTCCTTCCTTTTGCCACTCGATCACCTGCCGCATGGAAAGAAATGCGGTTGAACCAAAAGCCCAGTGCGCGGATACAAAATAAAGGAATACAAACAAATATAATTGATGAATATATTAGTAGTGATTTATCAACGAGGTCAAACGAAACAAAGAGTCCAAAGGGGTACGACAAACCGAGCTTTTAAACAAAACAAATGTTCAAACGATACACGGACCTGCAAATCCAATGCACCACCAAAGGTGAATGAGGAGTTGGGCACTACACCTCCATCCACAGTCAAACACAAAACAAAAGCTATGGTTAACCAATTCGCCTCCTAAAATCCCTTATCACACCGTAAAGAGGAGACGCCGTAACTAATCACACAGCTACGGAAGTGTGACGCCATCGGTGCCACAATGACGCCCCTATAGAACCCCTATAGGTAGTAAATAGCTCGCATTCCCAGAATAGAATAAAGGTCGTTGAACAAACAAATGGCCTATAGCAAAAGGTTATAACAACAAAGTACTAACAACGAATCAAATAGTCACATATGATAGGCCAATAGCAAGTCACAAACAATGTCATTGAATCCAGATCAAAATAGAGGCCAACAACCGTACAGAATTCCAACAAAAGTAGCAAAGCAACGTATAATTCATTTATTATGAATGTACACAATCAAATGAAACAAAATCTTTATAGAATAAGATCGAAATCCGTACAATTAATCAAGAATCAGAAGGCATTGCATAAGTAAAGGAATCCGTACACAATCAATTAAACCAAAATCTTGTAAAATAAGTTCAGAATCCGTACCTTAGTCACAATTTGAAGCTTAATCAATAACCAACTTATTTCTCCACCAAATGATCTACATAAGTTAGCGAACCAAGTATTAACAACCTACCGATTCTATTATGATCTGACCTTATATTATATCATTTAGATTTCATGGTTAATTACAAATTTGTGTCTACGAAATGATTAGTTCTTATATGTCAAATGGTCGGTCCATATTAGTGCACTTCTATATTTAAAATCATCACAAGCTTCCTATTAATATCGCACCTACTAATTTCTTAAGCACAATTACCATAGAAGACATGTTCAATTCCCTTAACAAAGTCAGAAAATAATTCTTTAATGTATATATATATATATAATATATGGATCTTTTAAGTTTCTTAACAATATTACAATATAGATGACCTCAACTTTAAAATCTCGTTTGGGTGTACTTCATTTTTTGAAGTGATCATCAATATCATTGGCACTTTACATTATAACGACAATGCATATGTGTACTAATATGTTTTCTAAGTCTAGCCATATTTAACTACCAAGATTTTTAATTACTAAGATGTCAGTTTACATATTACATATTATAATCAATTCAATGTAAAGAAGGAGATTACCTCAAATCAAAATCAGAAAGCTATTATGTGAACCTTGTTTCTTGACGCAAAACTGCTCTCCCAAATACTCGAGATTTATGATGTGTTTTAAGTGATTTGATTTCTAATGTGATACAGACTCGAATATAAAGGCAGATAAAGAACCGAATTGGCGAAACTACTCGTGATCGTGCCTGAGACTTCGGGATTATAGTTTCTTCCCGCTGGTGCAAGGGTTTTACTTAGTTTGTTGGGCTAATTGTATGTTAATAACCAAAAGCCTTTTATACTTTAATTTTTTTTTCTCTACTTCTCTCGGCCCATAAGTATGGGTTCAAAAGTTTGTAAAATTCTAATTTTTAATATTAATCCAAGTTTAGGTATATTAGATAAAGTTAATAAAATTACGGGTATTACAATAACACAATTAAAATGACAAAATGAAATAATCGTTTAATTATTATAAACGATATCACATATGCATATAAATAATCCTCCGATACCGCACGTTATAATTTATTATTTTTTTGAAGGCAGTATTGGAATTACTGACGGACCCTATTATAATCCACCCGATCATCTCCAATGAGTTCGAAGTCAAGACGACGAGTTAAAATGGTTGTTCTCTCATAGTTTAATTCTACTATTTGAACATTTGAAGAAGAGGTTTTTATTGGGCCATTGGACAAAGATTTATGAAAGTTGGCCTAAAGCCCAAACACTAGCATGCTTGGTGCAGCCTGTATCCACAAACGCTATTAAACCCTAACCCGCATATCCCATTTCTTCTTTACACTCGCACACACTACACACACACAAAACCCTAGGCCGCCGAGCAGCAACCGCAGCAGCAGCCTGAAAATGGAGCCGGCGAGAACTGTGAAAGACGTTTCACCTCATGAGTTCGTCAAGGCGTACGCCGCTCACCTCAAGCGCTCCGGCAAGGTTTATTTCTCAATCTCTATTCTCTTCATTATAATTGATCGAGATCGTATTCGCAATATGATGTATACGGATGTCATATAACCTTAATATTGCCAATTCTGCGTTTCTGACAACTATATATTGTTATATATCTGGTTAATGATTTAATTATGATTGTTTTTTTATTGTGTGTATTGTGTTTGATTTAGCGCTAATTTCATGTGCCTTCGTTATTGCGCTGGTTAGATGTCTTGATTTATTGGTTGATTTGGTTGTGTTTGTGTAATGCTTAGTTTTTAGCTTAAATGTACCAGAGATATTAATATGTGCATCATATGATGTGTTTTAGGCAATTGGTTAGGTGTATTTATCATGTATTGTGCAAATTTACATGTTTATTTTTAGTAGCTGTTTCGGTGATTGATGATGTGAGTTGCCTTTGATTCGTGCATTTGTGCTATATGTTTTTTAAATTGACTATTTTGAGTTTAATCACTTGGTCATTTTGTTCATAAGTATGTTAAGTTAGAATCCGCTTATTTAATTACTGTATCTATAGATTGTAATTGGCTGAAGCTAAGTTCAAATGTCTTTATCTGAATATGACATCCATAACTATTGATGTGATACGCTTAACAAAAATGCTGTTAGTCTATTGTTATAAAGCTTTATTGTTAAATATAGTTAACGTAGCTATATACTACATTACAGATGGAGCTTCCACATTGGACTGATATCGTCAAGACTGCTACATTCAAGGAGCTTGCACCATATGATCCTGATTGGTACTACATCAGAGCTGGTAGGCATGGTTTCCCTATTATTAGAGCTTATACATTTGATGATTGATTTTTGTTATGCTAATACTTTGAGATGTATTATGATGCTAGCTTCCATGGCAAGGAAGATATACTTGAGGGGAGGGCTTGGTGTTGGTGCTTTTCAGAGAATCTACGGTGGACGTAAGAGAAATGGTAGCGCTCCACCTCACTTTTGCAAGAGCAGTGGTGGTGTTGCTCGTCACATTCTTCAGCAGTTGCAGAGCATGAACATTGTTGACTTTGACTCGAAGGGGTGAGTACTCTGATCGTGTAATCTGTTGTATTATATGTTATTAGTTGTAATTGTAAAAGAGTAATGCTAAATAGGCCTAATTACACAGACCTATAAGTAGGCCTAAGTTTTTGATTGGTTGATTTTTTTCTCTCTTAATCTCATCCAATCAATTTTTGAAACTCACCAATCACATTTGTAGGCCTATATTTAGTCCTACACAATTAGGACTACCAATCATTTTCCATTGTAAAAATCTGAGTGATGTGTTAATTAAGGTTGTTCTAGCTTGAGGTGTTGAATAATGTATAGGCCGGCCTCTATACCAAAGTTATAACAGTCTCATAGTCTTCTTATATGTTTCTGTTCAATTTCATGAGCACATAACTGTTGTTATTTGTCTTAATGTTGTGATTTGCTGCATCAGTGGGAGGAAGATTACATCGAATGGACGAAGAGATCTTGATCAAGTTGCAGGAAGAGTAGTTGTTGTTACCCCTTGAGTGACATTAGTAATGCAGCTTGTAATGGACACTTCAAAACACAAGGTTTCAGTTTAATTCGGCTTGGGCCAGAGTTAGTTTACTGGTAAATCTATGTTCTGCTTTGCCCATCAGACAGAATCTCATCTGTGTTATTTTTGTCAAGTAGTTTAAAGTTTGGCTTCACCTGTTGACATTGCCTTTTCCAGAAATTCAATTTTATGTTTTGAGATTATGGTTTGTTTCATGGTTAGAATCATATTTACCGAGCAGTAATATATTTGGTTTATATCTCTATAGTTGGCACTGGGCATTGATATTTGCTATCGATTGACTTTTAATCAGATAAGTATGTGTATGGTGAAGTAGTTATGTTTTAATTCTACTTATAATCACGCCTTTGTAATCAAATTATATGGTATATGTTAAGTTTTTTATACTAGTATGTGGTTAAGTTTTATACAGACTATGACTACTGAGTGTTTCCAAAGTGACACTTTGGTTGGTGCAAATATATAGAACCCCTGATAAACATAATTAATGATTCTTATAGTCCTTAATTTTGACCAATTAGCAGTCGATATAGAGAAGCTAGATCTCTATGAATCTACTCAGATATTAATGTTATGCTTTTCTCCACAAATCTCTTATAATCTTTTATTCTAGAAGTAAATAGATAAGAAAAATGTTGCTAACGGCTAAGATTGCTAATTACTGTAGTATGGTAGTAAACATTTTATTTAACTGTTGAAACAATAGTAAATCTTTTAATTTAATCCTGTTTACAAACGTAATAAATTACGGAGTATTACACTGCTTGTTTGACCGAGTGAAACAATAGTATCATCACATGTATGAGCTGGAAACTTAACTTTACATTTTACGGAGTATTACACCGCTTGTTCTGTATATCACAAATTGGACTCTCAAACTGATGCAAATTTTAATTGCTTAAGTTCATAGCTAATTAGGCCATAAAGAGATGAACATATACATGCAACTTGGTGGCTTAAAAGTCAAACAATTGGCCACTTGAGTGTAAAATTAGGCTGTGTTGGACTTGCCTAATTTAATGGTCTAGTAGCTGTAATTGGACACACTTCCATTGTATTTGAAATCAATATGGCACTGCACAAAACCTATATTCAATTTCGATATCCGTATTCTGGTAATTGGAACACTTGGTAAAATAAACCTCTGTAAGAGCATGTAAATCGGAGCGGGGAACTCCAAATTCAGTTTTCAAGTCTAGGGTGAACTGGCTAAGTACGAAACTCGTATAACCCAGGCCCACCCAAATGATGCATAGACGGGGATCTGCCTTTCAAACTTATCATTTTATTGAATGTTTACTAGGTAACAAAAACATTAAAACATATGTAAAATAACAAAAACAATCTTCAAACAGATGACACCTCATTGTACTGGACGAGACACATTTTTACGCACGGAAACCACACTTTACGCAACAGCAGGCATGTCCTTCAACCATGGATCCAATGGTTTCCCAATTGAGTACACAATAAACCCAATCTTTCTCAACTCGTTAGCCTTTACCACATTCCTCCCATCAAACACAAACGCCGGTTTCATCATGTTATCATAAATTCTGTGGTAATCAAGGTTCTTGAACTCATCCCATTCAGTCAATATGCACAACCCGTGGGCCCCTTTAGCCGCCTCATATGCATCCCACACCACACTCACTTGATTCGCAGAGCTTGGGTTCATGGGCTGTAGGTGCACTGGGTGGTCCCATTCAAACCTATTCATTGCTAAGTCCTTTTGAATCTGATCTTCAGTTACCTGTGGATCATATATACTTAATCGAGCCTCATCCCCTAACAACCCTCTACAAACATCGATTGCAGGTGTTTCCCTCGTGTCACCAGTGTCTTTCTTGAAAGCAAACCCGAAAACAGCAATCTTTTTGCCTGAAACTGTGTTGAACATTGACGAAACGATTCGGTGAACAAATCGAGATTTTTGGTAGTCGTTAACTTTAATCACTTGTTTCCAGTAGTTTGCAACTTCAGGTAACCCATTGCATTCGCAAATGTAAACCAAATTAAGAATATCCTTCTGGAAACATGATCCACCAAACCCAACACTCGCGTTCAAAAACTTGGGTCCGATCCTAGTGTCCTTGCCTACGGCATGGGACACCTCTGCCACATCAGCACCAGTGGCCTCACACAGCGCCGACATGGCATTTACGGATGATATCCTCTGTGCCAAAAAGGCATTAGCTGCCAGCTTGGACAGCTCAGCGGACCATAAATTTGTGCAGATAATCCTCTCCTCAGGGACCCAATGAGCATAAACTTCCTTCAATGTTTTTATAGCCTTTTGCCCTTCCTGGGTTTCTCGTCCTCCAATCAAAACTCGATCAGGGGCAAAAAGGTCATCTATCGCAGTCCCTTCCGCAAGGAATTCAGGGTTCGATAGGATCTGGAAATTAATCCCCTTGCTGTTATGAGTTAGGATCTTTTCAATCGCTTCAGCTGTCTTAACCGGTACCGTTGATTTCTCCACCACAATCTTATCAGATTTTGATACATCAGCGATCATTCGGGCGGCACTCTCCCAATATGTGAGATCAGCAGCTTTCCCAGCTCCAAGACCTCGGGTCTTTGTCGGGGTATTGACCGAGACAAAGATGATGTCAGCTTCAGCAACATGTTTTTCAACATCAATGCTGAAAAACAGGTTCTTGTTTCTACATGATTTCACCACATCATCTAGCCCGGGTTCATAGATGGGAAGCTGATCACTGTTCCAGGCGGTGATCCGAGACACAGATATATCAACCACTGCTACTTCAATGGAAGGGCACTTAAGAGCAATAACTGCCATTGTTGGACCTCCAACATATCCAGCTCCTATGCAACAAATTTTCACCATTTTCGCAAAGTAAATGCAGCCTAACAACAAAATAAATAAGAAATTTTGTTAATTTATTTCATACATCTCATCTGGGATATAACAAAAGCCAGAATCTTCATTGAATTTTGGTTGGTTTTTCTTGAAATATAGGTGAAACATTGAACACAGAGCAATTAATAACATACCATTAGTTAAACTAAAAACAATGGTTGGAGTTTTTATTCAAGATTGCTTGAAGATTGCAGCATGTGTATAAGCATAACACATTTTGTTATATGAATCGATTTGACTAAAGGGTGATCTTCAACTATAACTACAAATTCACTCTATTATAGAAACATTACAAGCAAGAAAGATCAAACCATAAAGATAACTTAAGGCATTATTCATGAATAATTGACCTTAAGAAATGCATAAACTGCATAATTAATAAGGTCAAAACTCAGGCATACATAAATCAAAAGAAGTTTAGGAAAGTAGAAAATCTAAAATCTCACCTTGTGGGAAAGAAGTTGTTGTGAAGAAAGAAAAGAATGGGAAATAAGTATTTTTGTACTGTACAGAAGTGGAAAGAAGAGAAGACATCTTTAAATACTTAAAATTTATGAAGTTTTGGAAACTCAGAATCTAAGCAAAGTGTCATTGTCAGATTTAGAAATTGCATTACAATATTCAATACGTTCCCAAATGGTCCCTTTCAGACTTTCAGTAGCTAACAAGGGAATTTTAACTGATTCCTACTTAAAAAAAAATCATTTAAATTTTATTCTATAAATAAAATTTACTTGGACAATAGACACTATTAAGTTTAGTACTCCACTTTTTGAGATGTTGGGGGAGCCCATTGTAAACCTTGATTGTATTAAGTTGACTTGAACAAAAAAGTCAAAACGAATGGATCATCATCTAACTTTTGAGTTTTGACCCTTTCTATGACTTCCCAGATAAAGTTGAGGCAAACTCATTGGAATCTGCAATATTTGGTGATAACCCAATTCTGAAAACATGTAACATTTCCATCTTTTAAAACTCAAATGTACCAAAAACTGAAATTTTATGATGGGGCAAGTGTTATTTGTGTATTGGTATGGAAGAGTTGCTTTTATTCTTACTTTTATGATCACTTTTTATCTCAAAATTTGTCATTTATCATACCCTTTTAAGTTAATGATTATATTCAGAAAACCCATTACCCGTGCCCCAAAAGTAACAAAAAATGTTTATATGTTGACCAAGACGATGAAAGCCTGTGTTTTTATTTATTCTTTTCACAAGATAACTCATTCAATAATAAGAGAATATCAATTACATAAAACAAATACCTAACAGCCTATCAATCAAAAGGTTACGGGTTCAAGTTTCGTGAGAGACATACGTATATATGGACGATGGTCGATGTACATATATAATGTGAGGTAAGTTACGTGTAGAATTGTCTTCTATAAAAAAAAGTTCAAAAACCATGTTACGAAAATACCATAGTTAACATATATATTTGAATTGGGTACTTGTGGATTTAGAAAAGGATGGAACCTGAACGGTGGGGACTAAAGTCTAAAACAACAACTTTATTTCAAAAGGAAGAAGAACAAGATTTATACGTGTCGGTTACCTGATTAAATTCGTCAAATGCACTCCTTGAAAGAATCTTTTGTATATTTTATTCAAGAGAAACTATAAAACTCGATTAAGGGTTGTTTAATATTTATAAAGGAGTGTTTGAGATTGTTTATAATTTATATATTTTCTGGATATGGACAATAATAATATATAAGAGTTCATGTTTATCAACGTGTTTCAAGTTTCCGTCGAATAACTTTTGATCACCTTTATTTTATATATTAAACTAGGTTTTTAGCTCGTGCGATGCACGATTGTTAAAGAAAATACAATCATAAGTTTATTTGTAAGTAGTTCAATAAATTACTGCTGTTAACTTTAATGTGTAATTATGATTGAAAATTAAAATTAAAAATATATATAATAACATAAACCAAACTATGTAATAAATTAACAAACTCTTATAATTAATTGTAGAAATTAATATATGGAGCCAAATAAAACATAATGAATTGAACGAAGATAAATAATAAGTATCACATGTATTTGTAAAAAAATGTAGGTTTTTAAGCCCGAAACTCTCCTTCTATCGGTTAAAATAAGAAGTGGACAATTATTTTGGGATATCTAAAAAAGGAAACATGGATTATAATTTTGGGACGGAGGGAGTAATAGTTTTGTATACATTATTTAATGTATACAAAACTATTACTCCCTCCGTCCCAAAATTATAATCCATGTTTCCTTTTTTAGATATCCCAAAATAATTGTCCACTTCTTATTTTAACCGATAGAAGGAGAGTTTCGTGGGTGGAGATTATATTTGAGTGGTTGAAAGGTGTCGTGGTCTCATTTTTATTAAACTGTGTATTTTTTATTGGTGGACAATAACTTAAGGACGGAGGGAGCATATATTATGAAATAGTCAATATCAATATTGTAATTGAAAATTATAAATTTGTCATTGAAAATAGAAAAATAGTATACAACAACCAAAACATATGTGAATCAAAAGTTCAAAGTTTTTGTGAGTAACAACATAAGAAACAATGACAACACGTTAAAAATCGGTAACATAAAATATTACAATAACAAATGTTATATAACTTTAACATAAGCAACATATGTAATAGTTTCTAACATTTAAGTTTCAGCTTGACATCTCAATCCACCAATGTGTTTAACTCGTGAAATGTCTACATATAGTTGATCACGAGTGAAATTCAATTGTTGATGAAATAAATTTAATGAGACAACGGATGTACTTCACTTTTGTGTTAATCAATGCAAAACCTACCTAGTAAAAAGAAACTTAAATGATTAACTTTTGGTCAACCTATAAGTTAAGGTGTTTAAACATTTTTATAAAAAGTTAGAAGGGTTAAAACGAAAAAAATGAAAGTGTGAGGATTAAACTATTATTAACACTTTTTAAAAATGATTTATAATAATATTTAAATTAATAATAATAGAAAGCCATGTGACATCTCTAGAATTTTATGAGTAATGTATTTTTGATATATCATCTTATAATTATTAAAAATATGATACATAAGCAAAAAAATCTTTATTTTATAAATATAGATAAATAGATAATAACTAGTTTCAAACTCCTGCGATCTAAATATTAAAATTCTATAATTAATTTAGCATTTAATAAGTGATTATTAACAATAAATATATTATTCTATATTATAGATTCAATTGTATTTCACAGAATATGTCAACTCATGTCTAATTGTATATCTTGTGTGATGTTTATAATACCAATTTTTGTTCCTGAAAAAGTGTATTTCCAAGAACATCCTGATAACTAACTCGAAATTAAGGTATGATATACATAACACTATAATCTATATAAACGTAATGTAGGAGTTTACATCAAAAGGTTTAGATCAGATAGAATAAAACTTAATCTAGGAAAATTAGAATTACATAGAAATAGGAAGAAAAAAAAATATGAAACAAATAAAATTATTTGAACATGCATACCTGGTGTTGCG
The DNA here is from genome assembly GCA_963422505.1 of Pseudognaphalium luteoalbum. Classification (NCBI taxonomy): domain Eukaryota; kingdom Viridiplantae; phylum Streptophyta; class Magnoliopsida; order Asterales; family Asteraceae; genus Pseudognaphalium; species Pseudognaphalium luteoalbum. Next base: position 106,887,821 of record OY730197.1, read on the forward strand.
TAGGAAAATACAAAAAGAAGATACGGTCCTACGAATTACGAAGGGGATGATGCATCTTCTTATCACCTTTTAATTAATTTAATTATAATTACCATGCGTCTTAAATTCTGTATTATTTTGAGATAATTTTTATCGTATTATTACAGGACTCTTTGTTATAATACATATACCTTAAGATAATAATAATTAATTTGTTAACAATACTTTATTAAATAATCCTATTTGAACAATAATACAAATGTTATGTTGACATCACGTACAAATTTGCATGCATTAGCTTTAGATCATAATTTATTGAAATTTTATTTTTTTGCAAATCCTACCCATATAGTACATATATAGATATAGATATAGAGGAGATATATCAGTTGATTATTTATTTATTATACTCAATTTAGAATAAGTATATTTAAATTCATCATGTACCCCATAAAAAATACTCCGTATAAATCTAAAAATTAAGTTATTAATATAAATTCTTATGAATTTTTTAATTAAGAAATTATAAAGAACACGTGACACTAATTATATGAATGTTGTGTGTGTATATATATATATATATATATATATATATATATATATAGGTGATTAAGAGGGAAGTGCATTTTTTGGGGAAGGGGGGAAGCGTTAGTATTCATCAAGAAGCATATCACAATTATCAATCAAAATGTCAACAAAAAATTATATTGACCGGTAAATAGTAATCAAAATCGATACTATAAAGAATATTTTAACGAATGAATTTCATTTTTAAATTATAATATTACTTGATGAATATTTATTTAATAAATTGTTGATATTCACTATGATGAATATTAACTAATATGCATCACGATGCATATTAAAACTTCACATTATTTGAAACATATTTTTATTGTTAATATTCATTACAAAGCATATTAACTAATATTCACCGCGATGCATATTAACGGATTTGGATCTAATATTCATAAATCGATGTTGTAATGTGCAGAAAGAATTTATCAAGGAAGCTTAACATTTATAGCATTGATTCTGATTAACATTTACTATTTTTTTTTTGAGATTTCTATAGGTGAAGGTAATATGTTTCTTGATGAATACTAGTGTTTCCCCCTTCCGCCAAAAAATTCACTTCCCTCTTGGGATCGAGGGAGAATGAAATTTTGATGGAGAAAGAGGTGAAGGATTTTGGAATGTTGGATCTAATAATCAATGGACAAAACAACTTTACGGTGGTTTTGTAAATTTTAAGTAATGAAAAACACATGAGATTAATTCTAAAGGGTAGAAATGACTTTTACATTTAATCTTGCTAGAAAACGGCTCCTGCCATTTCGTATTGATATCTACGTCAGTTATTTATTTCCTAATAGTGGGATTTTTAGTTATTATTACTATTTACTACTTTATTCATTTGTTAATAATATGAAGTTTTTAATTAGTGGGGTTTCTAGTATATTTTTTTATTTTAAAATTTATGTGATACAATGGTTGTTGGGTTTTCTATTCCCTAACTAGATTAATATGCACAGCGGAATTATAACAAAAATTAATCTAAGACAATTAGGAAACTAAACCTTAAGGGATCTTAACTTGAATAAATAAAATCAATAAAATAACTAAGATAAATAGGAAAATACTAACCTTTAAGAAAATCAATTTCTCACGCGCAGACGATCTTGCAGAGCTTCCTTACTTGGAGGCGAGTGCCCAAACCAGAACACCTCTAATGGCTCACACCCAAGAACTAAGAGAAATTCCCAAACTCCGAGGGTCCTGACTCTAAGTCGTGTAAACTCTTACAAGGAGTAGAAATGAGAAAGAGAGAAAGAATTGAACTCTATTCAATTCTGGGATGCCCTTAAAAGCATAGGGGAGGTCCATATTTATAGGAGAGGAGGAGGCCCACGGTTTCATCCCCTGGTCGATGTGGGACAGAATCCCAACCGGCGGTTGGACCTTTCAACCGGCGGTTGGATCTGATTCCAGAACCTTCTGCTGACTCGTTCCACCGTCTCAACCTTATTAGACTCCAGCCGCCGGTTGAACCTTCCAACCGACGGTTGGATCGAATTTCAGAAAATTCCTTTTAGTTTCAATTAATATTCAATTAATAAACTATTTATAATATTAATTCCAATTAATATTATCTGTCCATTTATTTCTCTTACTGTTCATTGAGGGCGACCCAAAAAGGACTCCACTTTTAATGATGTACTTACCAATTAGTTATGATATTGGACACTATTCCAACAGTCTCCCACTTGGACAATTCATCAACTATTATTTGTGTAAGCTTATCCATTAACTAAGCAGAGAGTGCCATCCAACGCAACTACCAAACTCCGATTCTTATCTTAGAGTTAGCCCTTTAGATAAGTGATCAGCTATTCCTTTGTTCTACTGATATCGTATGAATCGAGACATGAATTTTAATCAATCTCAAGATTCATAATTTGTTTTCTGATTTCCGATTACATTGACTTTATGAGACTATTGAACCATCAACCTTGTCTCGGCCAGGCCTAGCACTTTAGATTCAATCTTTAATCATCAGAGGGCCCAAGATATCGCTTTCCCTATTAGGCGAAAAGGAACAAATAAATTTTGACTACATAGTACTAGTCAACTCATCATGTCATACCTAGCATACCCTTTATGACTGGCATTTACGCACAGGGTTTGAATAGGCTAAAGTATAACAGACTTGAAAAACTAGAAACTCAATGTATCTCCATTTTAAGAATAGAGGATATTATCATCTCAGAGTTACTCATGATTTCAATCCATGAAGTAACTTCCATGAGTGCGGGTTTCTCCTATACTTAAATCCCCATTAAGTACCCATGAGTGTTGCAGCATTCTCTATGCCATGTCTAATCTCCATAGACAATCTACTAACACTTCATGACAGTCTTGATTCACCACTTACTTTCAGGAGTGTGAACGAGTGAGGAGGTTTAAGTAAAACTGTTTTACTCGGGAAGTGGTGTCTAAACATGCAAAATAGAAACTCAATGACAAACAATAGTAAATGGTAGAACTCCTTCCAATAAATAAATCTCCATTATTTAATCACCAAGTCTATGACAATTTATCATTGTTTACAATGTTTCAAAATCAAACTAACAACTAAAACTTTACATTATCTCTTAAGCCTATGCTTCTAGCATGCTCATCATGTTTGGATTTTCCAAGTGGCTTTGTGAACGGATCAGCCGGATTATCCTCTGATCTTATGCTCTTTACAATCACGTGTCCTTCTTCTACTTTTCTCCGAACAAAATGGTATTTTCTTTCAATGTGTTTTGACTTTCCGTGATCCTTGGGTTCTCTACTCAAGGCAACCGCACTTTCGTTATCACAAAATATTTCAGTGGGGTCTCGAACCGTTGGAACAACTCCAAGATCTCCAATGAAATTCTTAATCCAGATGGCTTCCTTTGAAGCCTCGCAAGCTGCTATGTATTCAGACTCGCACGTTGAATCTGCCACCGTATCTTGCTTGGAACTTTTCCATGTCACCTCTCCCCCATTCAGTAAGTATACCCAACCACACTGTGAGCGGCTATCATCTCTATCTGTTTGGAAACTTGCATCACTATAACCCGTTACTATGAGTTCTTCTTCTCCACCATAAATCAAGAAACTGTCCTTAGTATTTCTCAAATACTTAAGAATATTCTTTACAGCTGTCCAATGACCTTCACCAGGATTCTGCTGATGTCGACTCACTAAGCTCAAAGCAAATGAGACATCAGGCCTCGTACACGTCATGGCATACATGATCGATCCTATAGCCGAAGCATATGGGACTCGACTCATTCTATCCGATTCTTCCTTAGATTTCGGACAAAGATCCTTACTGATCTTAATGCCATGATGTAAGGGTAGGTTCCCTTTCTTAGAGTTTTCCATTTTGAATCTTTTCAAAATTTTTTCCAAGTATGTATCCTGACTAAGTCCTATGAGACGTCTCGACCTATCTCTATAAATCTTTATACCAAGAATATATGCTGCATCTCCCAAGTCTTTCATAGCGAAACATTTTCCCAACCAATCCTTTACACCTTGTAAAGTAGGGATATCATTTCCTATGAGTAGTATATCATCCACATATAATACTAGGAAGACTACAACACTCCCACTGAACTTGACATATATACAGGATTCATCTTCGCTTCTAGAAATCCAAACTCTGTGACTTTCTCATGGAAGCAGAGATTCCAGCTACGAGAGGCTTGTTTAAGTCCATAAATAGCCTTTTGAAGCTTACACACTCTATTAGGATACTCTACATTTTCAAAACCCTCCGGTTATGCCATGAACACATCCTCTGTCAGTTTCCCGTTAAGGAAGGCGGTTTTGACATCCATCTGCCAAATTTCATAATCATGAAATGCAACTATGGCTAGCATAATCCTAATTGACTTTATCTTAGCTACTGGTGAGAAGGTTTCCTCATAATCAATCCCGTGGGTTTGAGTATAGCCCTTCGCCACCAACCTAGCTTTATAAGTGTGTACTTTTCCATCCATGTCGGTCTTCTTCTTGAAGATCCACTTACAACCCACCGTCTTAAGACCGGGTGTAGTGTCAACCAAGTTCCAAACTTGATTGTCTTACATAGACTAAATTTCGCTTTTCATAGCTACCTTCCACTAGGCAGCCTTAGGGCCTACCATCACTTCCTTGTAGTTAGCAGATTCATTTAAGTCATTTAGTGTACCATCACTAATTTTATCCTCTTCTTCTATATGGAAACCATAATAGAACTCAGGAGACTTGCTAACTCTATTAGATCTGCGAACGGGTAAGGATATGTCTTCTGGTTCAACAGGCGTTTCCACCTCTTGTTGAACGTCAGTGTTTACTGTAGGTTCTTCATCGGTCGACTCTTGAATTTCTTCAAGATCAATCTTACTCCCACTGTCCTCTTTAGATATCATTTCTCTCTCAATGAACACTCCTCTTCGAGCTACAAAGACCACATTATCCGCGAGTCTGTAGAACAGATATCCAAATGACTCTTGTGGATAACCGACGAAAAGACACTTTTCAGATCTGGAGTCTAGTTTGTCCTGAGTTTCTCATCTAACGAAAACTTCACAACCTCAGATTTTGATGTGACCAAGAGAAGGACGTTTTCCCTACCACATCTCATACGGTGTCTTTGAAACCTTCTTGGTGGGTAAAAGATTTAAGATGTGAGCGGCTGTTTCTAATGCATAACCCCAAAAACTTATCGGAAGTGTAGCCCGACTCATCATAGACCGAACCATGTCCAACAAGGTTTTCTCCTCTCAGCAACTCCATTAAGCTGTGGTGTTCTAGGAGGAGTCAATTGTGAAACTATTCCACAATCTCTAAGATGATCGAGAAACTCAATACTAAGGTATTCTCCTCCCCTATCGGATCGGAGAAGCTTTATCTTTCTGCCCAATTGATTTTCTACTTCGCTTTGGTATCTTTTGAATACCTCAAAAGTATCCGACTTATGCTTAATCAGATAGACATGTCCAAATCTACTGTAGTCATCAGTAAATGTAACATAATACCGATTTCCATCTTTTGTGGCGCATCAGAATGGTCCACAAACATCCGTGTGTACCAAGTCCAAGAGTCCTTCACCTCTTTCACACGACCCTGTGAATGGTGATTTTGTCATCTTGCCCAATAAGCAAGATTCGCATACATCATCCGATTTGAGGTCGAATGATTCCAACACTCCATCATTTTGGAGTTGGCCGATGCGTTTCTTGTTTATGTGCCCAAGACGGTAATGCCACAATTTGGATTTATCAAGTTCATTAGATGAATCAATATTTAAAATCAAATTGCTAACACATTCAACATTTTCATATATGCCATTGTAAGGAGAAGCTTTAAAAACAAAATAACCATTTAAATAAACCAAAATATCACAATTCTCATTATCAAATGAAAATCGATAACCATCCTTAAACAAAGCATAAAATGATATAATGTTTCTAGTCATTTCTGACGAATAACAACAATTATTAAAATCTATCCTAACTCCAGAATTCAACACGAGCTCATACTTTCCAATCTCGGTAACAGGCGTGATTCCTCTGTTTTCCATGACTAGATTAAGCTCTCCATGCTTCAACTTCCTACTTTCCTTTAGACCCTGCAATACAGTGCAAATGTGAGTACCACACCTCACATTTATCTACCTTATGGTATGTAATACGAAATGTGTAATGCTTAGGATTACACCCATCATATTGTCATAGAACAATATCAATACTTCCCTGTATCAAGAACCCACGAATTAGAAGTTGTAGTATTATGGAGTTCGATCATGAACATACCTGAGTGAATACTCTTTTCGACCTTACCATCCTCAAGGTCTTTCAGGTATTTTGGGCAGCTACGTTTCCAGTGGCCCTTAGTGTTGCAATAAAAGCACACTGCTTCCTTCAGATCATTCACTGGTGCAATATCAGAATCAGTCTTTCTTTTGGACCCACGATTGGACTTTCCATTCGTAGTCTTTGCTTTCCAATTCGACCTCTTTCTTTTCTTTGCAGTTTGACCAATTGCCAACACAGGAGCTGCTGAGCTAGAGGACACATCATCCTTTTTGATTCCTTGCTCAGCGGTTTGCAGCAAATTATGGAGTTCCATTATTGAGCCTTCTCTCTCATTCATATTCATCTGATATGATATTACAAACTGATTGTAGACAGCTGGCAGACAGGACAAAATTATGGCAATGGAAAACTCTGTGTCAAACATCATATTCAATGATACCAACCTATCAAAGTACCATTTCATCTCCAAGATGAAAGCACAGATAGATGCTCCAGGTTTGGGTTTGCAAGCCATGAGTGATTTAACCACATCAAGATGTTCTTTGCTCGCCTTTGCCTGGAACATTTCCTTAAGCTGTTGGTTCATTTCATAAGCCCAAGTATTCTCAAAAGTCTTTTGCAACTCGGGGCTCATGGAGGATGCCATGATACAAGACACTTTATTCGCATCATCATAATGTTTCCTGTGTGCCTCAATCTCCTCTTGGGTTGAATTTTCATCAATCATGGGAATCTGCTTATCGAGAACATACTCCTTGTTCTCGTACCTTAAGGTAAACCTTAGGTTACGCATCCAATCCATGTAGTTTGGACCAGTCAGTCTTTCCCTTCCAAGAACTGAGAGAAGTGAGAAGTTCGAGTTGTGTGTGGAATTGGGGACGGGAGGATTATTACCATTTGTAGAAGACATCTATAAGATAAACAGTTTTAGTTAGTTTGAATATTCCTTAATTAATTACCCGATTACAAAATTAAGGCTAGGATCCATATTTTAGATTCGTTTTATGAAAAGGTTTGCCGTAATCATATTGCGAATTTATTTTAGGTAGACAATTCTTTTGTCAATTTCATTCTTTATGAAACTCCTAGTTCTTTTGAGATTCATTGATTCTTATCAACGACATGTTAATCTCGGATATGCTCATCTACCATTCATGACTGGTATGCCGAGGATCATGAACAAGACGGTGAACTTAACCATGCAAAACCCGCGTGGTGCCCGGCCCGAGTACGCTCAAGAATCGCGAGTTCCACATCACCTCTCAATATGATCTCATATTAATGTGCCGGTAAACCACACACGCTCCATTAACAGACCATACGAAAGATGTGTGGTTTTCATGGTTAGCATACTATTCACATTTTAGTATCTAGAACGGGATTTTGTTTTAGTACTTTTAGGTCATACTTTTGATCTTCACATCATCCTATCAAAAGTCCTCGGTAACTCCATTGAACGCACAAAGAAGCGGAGAAGCAGGTCAACGCGAAGCCTATTAAAAACCTGACTTCTTTAGGGAAGCTGAGCTACCCGCCTTATACCTCTCTTATAGTTTGTTCACTATGGGTGAGCCGATTTATCAACTGACTAACGATGTATTTAACTTTAATGATACATATACTTATAGTTCATAATATATGTAATGTCTCTCTTTAAACTCTTAAAGTCTACGGTTCTATTTTAAAACATTTTAAAATTTGAGGGTATATTTTAAAACAATTCAAAATATAGGGTCTAAAGTGTAAATCCATTTTATCAATTTAGACAATTCTATTTCCAATTTATCCTTACCTACATACTATTGTAGATAATTAAATGCTAGTATTTATCATGCTAAGGCTCTGATACCACTGTTGGGTTTTCTATTCCCTAACTAGATTAATATGCATAGCGGAATTATAACAAAAATTAATCTAAGGCAATTAGGAAACTAAACCCTAAGGGATCTTAACTTGAATAAATAAAAGCAATAAAATAACCAAGATAAATAGGAAAATACTAACCTTTAAGAAAACCAATTTCTCACACGCAGACGATCTTGCAGAGCTTCCTTACTTGGAGGCGAGTGCCCAAACCAGAACACATCTAATGGCTCACACCCAAGAACTAAGAGAAATTCCCAAACTCCTAGGGTCCTGACTCTAAGTCGTGTAAACTCTTACAAGGAATATGAATGAGAAAGAGAGAAAGAATTGAACTCTATTCAATTCTGGGGTGCCCTTAAAAGCATAGGGGAGGTCCCTATTTATAGGGGAGGAGGAGGCCCACGGTTTCATTCCCTGGCCGATGTGGGACAGAATCCCAACCGGCGGTTGGACCTTCCAACCGGCGGTTGGATCTGATTCCAGAACCTTCTGCTGGCTCGTTCCACCGTCTCAACCTTATTAGACTCCAGCCGCCGGTTGAACCTTCCAACCGACGGTTGGATCGAATTTCAGAAAATTCCTTTTAGTTTCAATTAATATTCAATTAATAAACTATTTATAATATTAATTCCAATTAATATTATCTGTCAATTTATTTCTCTTACTGTTCATTGAGGGCGACCCAAAAAGGACTCCACTTTTAATGATGTACTTACTAATTAGTTATGATATTGGACACTATTTAATGAATCATCAAAATAATTATTGATTAAGTACTATATACATCAAATTTATTTCTCGAATCACAATTGTGTATATTTGTGAATCAATGTGAATAAAAATCATTATGATAATATATTGAATCAACTATTACGTACATTGAATTTGAGTCATGCCGTAAATGATTATTTTAACCTTATTTATTTATTTATTTATTTCTTTTGTTTTTAGTTGTCACATTGATTCATGTAATGATTTTTATGAATCCATGTAATAACAATGAGTGTATATAACATGGTCGGAAGACGATTATAAGTGATTGTATTTTGCTCAATGTTTAAGATGATTCAGTAATTTACTTTAAACGTTGTATTATAAATTTGATGAATCATTGTTATATATTAGTGAATCAATATTATAATATTTCTGAATCATTGTTATAGTTTTGAGAATCAAAATTAATAAACTCATGAATCAATACTTAAATAATATGTGAATCAATTTTGGTTAATTCATTGTTACATATTAAGAATCAATCAACCTTCTAGAAATCGTTTCTTCGAAATAATTTAAGCTGAATAGCATCGTTCCGTACATAATATAGATTTGTGAATCAATATTATAAAACTTATGAATCAACACTTAAATAATATGTAAATCAATTTCGGTTGATTCAGTGTAACATATTACGAATCAATCAACCTTTTAGGAATCGTGTCTTCAAAATTATTAAAGTTGAATAACATCGTTCCCTACATAATCCTGCAAATAAGTGGGTCGATTTTCAGCATTTAAAAAGTACAAAATTTTCAAGCGCCAATGGACAATCGAATATCTGGATCATACAATTTTATTCTTTTTGTACACAAAAATAATATTGATGTCTAATGAGCCATCGAATTATTTGGTCGCAAACGATGATTACAAAGTACAGAAGGAGTTCCGAAAAAATCATCTTCATTTGTGTGACTTGATTAATTTGATTTTTGAGTGTAAAAAAAACTGCTACTTCAAGATAAGGATTCATTTCTGCTTATCCAAATTATTCCGGTATCAAACCGAATTAAAGAGTCTATATAATAAAATAAAACTAAAACAAAACATATAATTCATGCAATACCATGAGTAGTGGATGATTTCTATTAATTCAAAAAGGAAACTAGTAGTTGATTGAGAGATAATGGAGAATATAGAGGTTGAGATTTTAAAACGTGAATATTACATAACTACTACCTCCTTATTTCACGTACCCCATTATTTATTTCTAATTTTCCATATAATATTATTATTAATTAATTGAAAACTAAAATGTCAATCCTACCCTTTTATATGGTCAAATGAGTGTATGGTTATGATTGCTTCTCCCATTTCTCCCCTAAATTTTCCTTCTTTTTTGATCCCCAACTATATATATATATATATATATATATATATACAGAGAGAGAGAGAGAGAGAGATTGAATCAAATGAGAACACTTCAAAAATAAGAACGGTGAGAACACCTCATAAATGCACAACTAGCCTACAAAAATCATTAGATTCACAGTCATACATCTCAAATATGCAAAGAAAAACAAATGCAAACTTCTAAAAATGCACAAAAATCGAAAAAACGATTGATACACGATTATCTCTATAATTGTGCATCAATCGTTTTTTTATTTTTATTTTTGTGTATTTTTGAAAGTTCAAATCTATTCTAATCAATTTTTCTACATATATTTGAGATGTATGAGTGTGAATCTAATGATTTTGTTCGCTAATTGTGCATTTATGAAGTGTTCTTACCGTTCTTATTTTTGAAGTGTTCTAATTGAAACCTTACCCTATATAGAGTTTGGATCATATATATATATATATATATATATATATATATATATGTAACACCCGTCAATTTAGGACTTTAATTAGTGCTTAAACTACTTGTAATTACGTGTATTTATTTTTGTATTAATCTAAATATACGTGACATTTCGTGTAATTTCATTCACGCGTTCACGATTTGTAAATCTTACACTTATGAACCAGACGAGGTCCGACATGTATTTAATATGGACGTTGGTGACAAAGTTATTAAATAGTGTGGAATTATCCAAACAAACATTATTTACTATAATATATTACGATAATATATTACACGAATTTTCATATTTGTTTAATACATATTCTAAGCAATGAAATCGCGCGATACACACCTCAACAAACAAACAATAACCAATTTATAATTTACAATTTTTAACTCATTATCAAGTATTTTGATAAACTACTTCTGTTAAAATATTTCGGATAAACATTAACATAAAACGCACAACGACATTTAATCAACCGGAGAAGGTAACACAAATTGAGGAACGAGTCCACGAGCCGAGCCCGCAAGTGGGTCGGTCCAGACCCGCGGACCCAATCCAACCGACCCAAGACCCAACTCCCTCTTTTACTCCATTTCTTCTTCATTTCCTTCCATTTACACACACACACACCAACACCTACTTTCTCTCATCTCTCTCTCTACCAAATCTCTATATTTCTCTCTCTCTCTCTAAAAACTGAGATAACAAGAACATCATCACCATAATCGTTCATCATCATCATCAAGACACAACCACAAGGATCATCATCTTCATCTCCTTCGATTTTCATTTTCTTGGTAAGAAACTTTTAACCCTTTAAATAACTTGTAAGAATTTGATTTACATACTAGAACGTTTATTCAACAAGATTATGCCAAAAAATCCCCTTGAAAACGCTTTAAAAACCGAAATCCACACAAAATTCGCGAACAGCTCGTTCTGCGAACCGAGATCCAACTCAGTTCGCAACCCTGATCCGCGAACTGAGTTTTGCGAGTTGACTTTGACTCGCGAAGTCAAACTGCGAACCGAACTGACTTGCGAGTCGACTTGCGAACTGACATACGAGTCGACCTGCGAACTGACTTGCGAGTCGACCTGCGAACTGACCTGCGAGTCGAGTTTTTGCGAGCCGAACCTTGTTCTGCGAACCGAACTCGGTTCGCAACCTACCCTGCTTTGCGAGCCCAAACTCAGCTCGCACCGCGAACTCGATTCGCAACACCTTTTCAGCCCGAAGCCAGACTAGGTCAATTTTCACGATTTTAAATTCCAGATGCGATTTTACCAAAGCAATGTAGTAGAAATAAAAATTTTCCAAGCTGACCTGACAACTCGACCCCAGCCAGGTGCTCTGCCCCTTGACCCCGCCAGGGGCTGCCGCCCTTGGACCCCGCTACCAGGGGCGCTGCCCCCGGACCCCCGTCATCCAAGAACTTGTAAATACTTTTCACCTTAAGTGTCGAACACTTACAAATAATGAAACCTGATACACGATACATATAATAATAACACTTTTGGATTATTATTACAAAACGTCACCAACGGGCCATACTTGTTTTCAAACTACAAATCAAATACTAAACAAACACTTGAACATTTCCTAGTTGAGTAGACAACTAGCATGGGTGATCTTTCAAGACACCAACTTATTTACTTATTTACTTACAACCTTGTGCGTTTCGGATGCTAGAAAGTTGCAGGGTTCTGAGAACCGATATACGGACTTACATCCGCTTTACTTGTAAATACTTTTCACCTTAAGTGTCGAACACTTACAAATAATGAAACCTGATACACGATACATATAATAATAACACTTTTGGATTATTATTACAAAACGTCACCAACGGGCCATACTTGTTTTCAAACTACAAATCAAATACTAAACAAACACTTGAACATTTCCTAGTTGAGTAGACAACTAGCATGGGTGATCTTTCAAGACACCAACTTATTTACTTATTTACTTACAACCTTGTGCGTTTCGGATGCCAGAAGGTTGCAGGGTTCTGAGAACCGATATACGGACTTACATCCGCTTTACTTGGTTGATTTCACATCATACTTGCTAGACTCGGGTGAGTCTTACAGCCCCACTTTTACTTTTTTCTACTTTGGGGTGAGATACTTAGCAACTGTTTTACATATGGACACAATGTACTGAACTAATTACACTACTTTTTACACACATTGCATGAGTTACTTTTATCTACTGAAAGCCTCCTATCGTAAGTTGTTAGTTATGGACTTAAGCGCGAGTACTGATAAATGAATCCATTTGGGACTGACAATCCCTGCCTGGGGTAGTAGCGCTACCACGGATTTCACCGTAGAAACATGCATATTAGTATTTGTTACATATGGGTGTTCGGGATAGCACTCACAGGGGTACTTTATATGATTCTTAATTGATCCATACTTACACACTGTTAAGCTTCAACTTATGAGCTCATGGCAACTGTGCTGACTTATTAATTTACTTACTTTTCTTGATAGCAACACCGGTACATACATGTGGTTCATAACTATTACTATACTACTAAACCTGTAAGATTCACCAACCTTTTGGTTGACACTCTTTAACTTTGTATCTCAGGTACACAGATGGAGTAGGATTACCCCAGGATACTAGCTAGAGTCGCATGATTTCTACATTGCATTTAACGGAGATTTTTAGCATTATCTTTTGTATATTATGATTATGTAATAGAATCTCCCGCTACACGCGTGGACTCTAGGGAACTACATTTTTGTAACCGAAAACACTATGTTTTCAAACATTGTATATATGAAATGTAACTATTTTTCAGACGTTGCATATAGATGTCGTTTGCTTTATCTTTGTGCTGTTGATATTTGATTAGTAGCACCCCAAACTTGCTTCCGCCAAACAATGAAATTTGGGGGTGTTACAATATATATATATATATATATATATATATATATATATATATATATATTGAAATTTGGTTGAATGTAAGTTATTATTATTATTATACCGTTAAGATTTCTTTATTACTAGATTTATCAAAACACCATGAATCTAAAGTATTATGTGATAGCTACTAAACTACGGTTACTTAAAATAGATGTTGTCACCTTTCCCTTTTAAAAAAGATAGATAGCCACTCTGTTAAGTTTAAGTATTACTTTTGAAAATTCTTCATGTGCCTCAAAAGGTATGTCCAAATCTAGAATTAAAGATTTGATTGATAATAATGATTATTGGTAGAAAACAAAACAAAAATAAATAAGATTTATGTATTGGTATGTATTATGGATATATCTAAACATACAATTTACACATTTAACATTACTCGTTACTTCTTGAGAGGTTGGGGAAGCCCATTAGTGAATAAGAAGTGGTTGTCCGGCAGTGGCGGACTTGTTAATAAAATAGGGTATGCACTTGCATACCTTATCATTTCTCCTAGCTATGTAAAAAATATACTTTTTATGATAATTTAAGTTATTGTGTATAGAGGTGCATAGCCTTTGAAAAATGAGTGCACAGCCTATAAAAATAGTGTGTGCAGTCTTCTGCAGTTCCTCACAATCCATATAAAAAATATAAAGTAAATATACAACAATGACAAGTATAGACATAGGTTGATACTCTGTCTGTTTTCTACTTTGAAGAGAATAGTCTTACTAAGTTACACCGTATCATTTAGCTTATATATGACTTAATTGGTTATTTGGTTATGTAATGTTAAAGGTATCAATTCAACCTTTAGCCTAATTACGCTTTTAAAAACCTTAAAACCCAGTCATGGTTAGGTGACTCTTATTCGCTCACCCATGCACAGGTTTGATTATATTTCAATATTTTTTTTTGAAAGGCAAGTACTTACTCCACTACCACAAATATTTACATTAATTCACGAATATATACAATTGTCTCATCCTCATAACTCGAACCCCCCAATCTCATGGTTGGATGGGTCATCACGATACCGTTAGACCAAAGACCATTCCTTGGTTAATTTTACATCGAGTCTCTCTATTACTTAGTTATGCACTGATAATTGATAACGCTATTGATTGGCTATGAACTCATTAGTCATAACTTGAACTCAAAATCAAATAATTCCATGAATAGTCATACCCAAAAAACTAAATTTAATATCAAATGATATATCAAATTCGAAAAAGCCTCATCTATAAAACCGGATATTTATTTACAGATTTAGCTTGAGGAATTTTTTTTTTGTCACATATTGCATACCCTAGTTTAGATTTCTAAATCCGCCACTGTTGCCTGGTGTTCAATTAAACATTGAAGTTTAACACTTGTATAATTTTGAGGGAATAGTACAATATTCAACTTGAAGTTCAAATGAGCCCACAATAACGGTTTCAACAAATAAAAAAAAAAGAATAACATTTGAACATAATGTTTTGGGCACAACGTCCTGGGCAGCACACCAATCTTGAACGTTGGACTTAAACGCCGTCAGATCATGACGTTCAAGTTAATGAAAGCTGATAGTTTGTAATTCCTAGTTCCAAAGAAGAATGAGAGTTGACTTTAACAAAAAGTCAAAACCAATGCTCATCTAACTTTTATCCCTTTTTATGACTTCCCACATGAAGTTGATGGAATCCCATTTAAATTTGCAATATTTGACTATTTGTTGAAAACCCAATACAGAAAACATGTAACATTCCATCTTTCAAAACTCAATAGTACTAAAAGTTGGAACTTTATGATGGGGCAAGTGTTATTTGTGTATTAATATGGAAGAGGTGCTTTTATATCACTTTTTATTTTATCTAAAAAAAATTACCAAACCCATTTAAGTTAATGATTATATTCATAAAACCCATGCCCAAAAAGTAACAAAAATGTGAAAGTTTTTTAATGAGGAAGGTGTAAGGTATATATCGGCATCAAACATCGGCATAATGTGGTACGAGTCTACGAGACACCCTGGTTGACATCTGTTCTCGGTTCGGGGTTTTAGATCGTAAAGAAGTTGATATCGGAGCTTACCGGAGAAAATGAAAACCCCTTACGCCAAGCTGATATGTTGCTCTACTCGTGGGACGGAGGGTTGGATGTATGTGTTGATTTGACAAGGTCATCGCCCTTGTCGCAAACTAGTATGGTTGACTTTGTGTCTGGTCGGGCGGTGATTGAGGTTGCACAACGTAAACATGTAAAATATGGCGATAAGTGTTCAACTGTTGGATATGGGTTTCTCCCCTTCTAATTCTCTTCCTTTTGGGAACTTGAGAATGATGCAGTGACCTTACTGAATTGGATCCGAAAGTTCTTCATGACTCAAGACATTGGGACACATGTTGCTGCTCACATATTTAGTAGGATTAGTTTTGCTATAGCTAGAGGAGTGGGGCCCAGATAGTATCTAGGCTTCCCACTAATTTCTTGTAAATCCTATGAATATAAAATAATAATAATAAACAAATAAATAGATAATGATAAATTACAATAATTCGAAAAGGTATGTCCCATAAAAAAACACTAAATTCGGCGATGTACATCTAAAGTAAAATAGACCTTTTTATCTTATTAGGACGCATTCGGTCCCTTTCTCATAAGGTTAGAGTACCTTAATTAGATGATGTTAACAACATAAATCATGATTGCGTATATGATTTGTCAAGTAGCCATGTTCCAAAAATACCATAATATGCAAAACATATCAAGTTGGGTACTTGCTAATGCAGCTACGGTTTCACTTTTATCATTTTCAGGCAATAAAAAAAAGGTTGAGAATTCGATAGGATGTAATATAAAATGATGGGTGTTGATAATACAATATAGTTTTTGTTACATACACCAACATATATGCATTACAGTTATGTACAATACAACACTGTAATGCATATATGTTGGTGTATGTAACAAAAAAATTATGTTGTATTTATCACTCCCCTAATATGATGGGGGCTAAAACAACAACTTTATGTCGGAAAAAAAAAAGGTTTACACGTGTCGGTTACCTGTTTGAATTCGTCAACTCCTTGAAAGATTTCTTTCGTGAAAAGAACAAAAAATATAGATATCCAATTACAAAAATTAAGGCATGTTTGATTCTTTATAAGGTGTACGTGTTTGAGGTTGTTTATAAATATAATACAGTAATAATTATAATAATTGGTCTATAATTATCATCACATCAATTTACTCGTTTCAGAGAATAAGTATCTGAAACCAACTTATCCAGTTAACGTGCCCTATAAAATCATAAACAAATCTAAAGATTATTTTATTAATAATAATATTTTTATTGTTGTTATTATTATTATTATTAACTAATAATTGTATTATTAGCTTGAGTTTTATATACTATATATGCAATATCTTTATATTATATTATATCTATATATAAAACAGAATACCATGGATCAATTTGGGCCCTTCGATGGGTTCCTTTCATACGATCTAATGGTATATATTGTTACACTTTCCTTCCCACATATTATTTTATTATATTAAATAGAGTATTAATTAAATATCAATATAGTAAATACTAAATATTATTATTAATAATTAATTATTATTTTAATAAACCACAATTTCTTTAGGGAAAAAGATGACCAAAAAAAATGGAGCAATCCTTCGGCAGTTTCCTATCCCACATATATGATTATTTATAAATATTAAATTAAATATTAATAATATTAATATAGTAAATACTTAATATTATTATTAATAAATCTTTCTTTTATATATTAGGGTTAATAATGGTTTAATCATCAAAATTTCACTTTTTTTATCGTAATGATTTAACTCTTTAAGTTTGCATTAAATTCTTAGTTTAACCCTTGGAGGGTTAAACCATCAAATTTTTGAAAGTTAAATTTATTAAACTAAAAAAAGTTAAAAGGGCAAATTCATTAGAAAATATAAACTTTAGAGATTAAATCACAAGCTTTTGTTACGATCATAATTGTTCCCATCCTTTTAATTTATAGATCAAAAACACGATGATTCAGAAGATCATAACACCCTTGATTAAATTATATTCCTCACTTTAAATTGAAGATCGTTTATATTTGTAACAAATTGTTTGAAGACGATTTTGTTCCACAAACTTTTGTTACCATAATGATTGTTCCCATCTTCTTTATTTGTAGATCAAAAAGATGATGATTAAGAAGATGACACCATCACCTATAATTTAGAAGGTATAATAACATCCTTAATTAAAATTATTGTTCCCTATAAATTGAAGATCCTTCATATTTATTACACGTTATTTGTAGACAATTTCGTTTAAGAAGCATTTGTTGATTAGATTAAATTCAACGTCTCTAAAGACAATGATGGTGAAGAAATTGTTAAAAATGTCATGGGAAAGTTACTAAAGACGGATCAACTAATCAAAGAACTTCGCTTGACGATTATATGGTGGATCTCAACTTCTTTAATATCAAATAGAGTTTAAGAATACTATGTGAATTGCATTATGTTTTTACTATTTTGTTCAAACAGATTTAAGAATTACATTCCCATTGTTAGTTAATAAAACTTATGCTTTTTATTATCCAGAATTTAACACTTATATTTTCACTTTCATTAATATTATTATTTATATTGATTTATTTAGCCCAACATGTTTTTGGGGTCTAGATTAAATTTTATCCTATTAACCAATATGGGTCAAAATACATAATTATTAATCTCATGAATAAGCCCAAAAAAGGAAAAATACATATAACAAAATTGTAGTAATAGTGAGAGATAGCCGAATATTAATAATTTCAAAGTGTTTTTAAGTTAACAACAAAATAAAATTTAAATTTAACTTTACAAAATCTTTCTTTGGATTGCGTTAAGATTATTAATGTTTAAGGATTTTTAAGTTAAAAACAGAATAAAGATTAAACTGATCCCAATAAACCTATGCTTAAAATCTAAAATTAAAAATTTGAAATACAACAAATTTGTAAAAGCCCGCGTTGTCATTGGGTCTTCACCTAATTTTTTATATATAATAAGATAATGTACATATCAAAGGGTGAACCTTGTACCATACGCAATTATATTTTAATTTTTATGAGTATTAGATTTTAATTTTGTATGATATGAATATATGAAATTGTTCGTTATCTTGAACGTACCGAAACTTTGAATTAGTTAATTAAAAAGTTCAAATATTAGCTTTAATATTTCAAATCTTTAATATACAATAGTTTATGGTATCTTGGTTTCGTTTTTTATCGTGTTTTAAATTTGCATCGTATTTTCAATTGTAATTAATTATTGTTTTGTTTGGCCAAAGTTACATACTTTGGGATAATCGAAACCCACTAATAAATATGAAAAATCGATAGGTAATACTAATTGGGTACCCAGCGGTTATTGGGTCAAGTATGAGTACAAATATTTTAAACGCGTATGGATACAGATACATTAAAACCCAGTGGAACCTGAACCATTGACAGCCATAATCTAAACATTGTATATTAGAAATGATAAAAAATTAAAAAGACAGTGATATGGGCCAGATACACAAAAAGCCCGTCGGAACCCGACCCGTTGGCATCCATAATCCAACAATTGAAAATTAGAATTTCATAAAAGAATTCAAAAAAGGTGTTCGTATAAGAATTTAAATCACTGAGTGATAGAATGAAGTCATAATTTTTTTGGAATTAAAAATAACTTATTGAGGCTTTTTTCAGAAAAAATAAAGTAAAGAAGATTGTAAGAAGAGTTTGAATTATGGAAGAAATAATTAAGTATTTATTAAATTAAAATTTCCATAAAATATTTGGAGGATTATATACAATTAAAAAAGTAGAGGATTTATATTGTAAATATTGAATGATCTATATTGTAAATATAGAAGGGTATATTAGTCTTTAAGTCATATAAATATAGAATTAATGATGTCATTAAATAAATAAATGGTTAGATCTTAATTGTTGATCTCCATCTAATGGTTATCATTCTTTCAAGATTTTTCTTTTAATATATAAGATAGATTATTATTATTATTACTAGTTTAAGACCTGCAAAATTTGCGGGTTGACTTTATGATATGTCTTATATGAATGTGTTATATGGATTTAATAAGTGTTTTGGTGTTGGTGTATGGTACATCAGATTGTTTTGTTTTAATATTAAATGAAAAACGTATTAAGGATTTGAATTTTGTGATAGATTTTGGATTCATGAGTTCAAATAAATAAATTAATTAATAGGGATAATATTGTGTATGATATCACCTTGTTATTTATATTGATATTTAATAATACTATATATTATTAAAAATCATACGGATATATTTTTTCAAATAAGCAAATTTTCCGGGTCAGCAAGTAAATACTGTTTTGTACTTAAAAAAATAATGTTCTTTGCAATACGAATATTCTAAAGGGGTATGTGTATAGATACACCAAAACCCGCCGGAAACCAACCCATTGGCATCGATAATCCAAGCAATGTAAATTCAAAATTGATAAAAGAATTCAAAAAGGTGGTGGTATTGGTACAAATACACTATAATCCATCGGAACTCGGCCCGTTGGCATCCATGATCCAAGAGTTGTAAATCAAAAATTGATAAAAGGATTAAAAATAGTAGGTAGTATAAAAATTTAAGTCACTGGACGATAGAATGATGTTATAAATATTGTGGAGTTGAATATAGAAAAAAGTAGTTATTAAATTAAAATTTTCATAAAATTTTTAGAGGATTATCTACAATTAAGGAAAAACATAGGATTTATATTGTATATATTGAGAGGTGTATATTGTAAATATAGAAGGGTAAATTAGTCTTTTAGACTAAATAACCTAGTTATTATATTAAAATTTTCATAGAATATTTGAAGAATTATCTACAATTAAAGGAAAAATAGGGGATTTATATTGTAAATATTGAAGGTGTATATTGTAAATATAGAAGGGTAAATTAGTATTTTAGTTACATTAAAATGGGATTAATAATGTCATAAAATAAATTAAATGTTAGATCTTAATTGTTGATCTCTATCTAATGGTCCTTATTCTTTCAAAAATTTTCTTTTAATATATAAGATAGAAGATTATTATTATTATTATTACTAGGTGAGGTCCCGCAACAACGCGGGGTTTCGACATTTGATTTTATAAATTGTGTAATTAAAAACTTAAGTCAAATGAAATTATACCATGAAACGGATTTTTATATAATATAATCGTCAACCAATAACATATAGCATATATTCTATCAGTTTGGTACGGTTTCGGTTTTTTGATTTTTTTAAAAAAAATTAAGTTATTAAAAATACATGTCGGTTGTAAATTATATATTATCTAATTTGTAAATATTTTAGTTATAACTGTTTCCCATTTTATGAAGGGGCGGATAGTCAAACATTAATTAATGTAATGTGCATATATAAGAAGGTAGTATAGAATTATTGTAACCTATAAAATAATTTTTTAAAACTTAAATTAACTATGAATTCAGTGTAACTCAAATAACTGTATTTTGTAATTCAAACCTAAATTTCTATCCAAATCGAACATTGTTGTGATCAAATATACACATATATATAAGCAATAACAATAGATTTTTAATTGCGATAATAATAATCCATATTCGTCAACTTGATCTTTGTAGGCGTTAATTTTTAGCTAATCAATAAAACGCTTGATATCATATTTATTGTCAAGTACATTTAAAACTTGTTATTATAGATTCAAAGATGTGTGATTATTACTTAAAATCATAAAATATTTTTGTTACATTATTTAAAGGATTATTAGTTAAAGTCATAAAATATTTTAGTTACGATTTTAACGTATTCACGATATTACGGTTGTTTGGCTAAATGGATGACCAGTTTTTAGTTTAATAATCTTGATAAAAAAAATTCATGTAATTAATCAATATATATAAATATTTAAAATACAATTGGTTTATTTATAAAAATATATATAATGTCATGATATTTAAACTATAAGGACTAAAAAAATTAGGGAAGTATTGGAAGTGTCAATTTCAATAGTTGTTGGTACATATTATAAAAATTGAAAAAATGAAGGAAATAATTTTAACCGTAGGATCTTTATGGATGAAACCAATCTAAGGTCCAGATTGCTCAATTGTATTCTGTTTTTATATATATATATATATATATATATATATATATATATATATAAAGAAGATTATTATTATTATTATTATTATCTTAGATTTATAAGTCATAAAATAAGAAATCTAAACACCATTAAAAAGGCATGTGGCATTAAATATATGAATGACGAATTCTGAGAATATACATATGGTTGAACGGTAAGTTGTTATTATTGTACTGTTAGGATTTCCTTATTACTAGATTTATCAAAACAACATGAATCTATGTATTATGTGATACCTTTAGTTGTTGTATACCTAAATAAATGTTGTCACCAACCCTTTTGTTTTCTTCTGTGACCATATAAATGCAATCATCCACCCAAATCGGTGAAATTAAATTAGCTTATATAATTTATAGAATGAAATGTACTTTGATATAAATTGATATACTAAAGCACTGCTAATATAATTGAAATGTAAAACAAAATCAAAGATCTAGATTGTAAATTTTTAAAACGAGAACAATTCCTTTTGCATCACTTTCAAAAAGTTTCATGATCATTTTAACTTTTGATTACCCATTTAGTATTATGTCCATTTAATTGGAACCTACCTTTTATTGTGTTAAGTGGAAAGACTTGTATTCATAGTTGTTAGTCTCGTACGAGTCACGAGACGAATCGTACGAGTCAAGACACAAAGGCATGAAAAAGATACGACTCATGTGTTGTCTCGGAAATTAGTCCGACTCGGATGTTGTATCGCAAAAATTCACCGTCTCTAGATTAATCTTCCTTGATATAATATTGGAGGATATTATTGCTAGTAAACATTAGTATTTTTATGTCATACTCACCATAGTTGTCGACTCGTGACTTTTAGTCATGTATCGCAAACATTTATATATTATCCTGCGATATTATATCAAGGAAGATCACCGTCTCTTATGAGACATTCTGTATCTAATTCAATCAATTTTTTATATCAATCAATTATATTTTTAAGTCTACATATCATTTTTCTAAGCACCCCATTGTTATGTAAAAACTCTAGATTAATCTTCCCAAACTTTTGTATTTTAAATTAATTTAATATGGTGAGTATGACATAAAAATGTTTATCACATGAGTATTGAGGGGAAAATAATATCCTGCGATATTTACAAGCAATTTGTATAGAGGAAATTACTGATTTCGACACATAGTTGATATGAAAGTGACAGTGTGTTATTTTGATATAATGAATTAAATTTTTTGAAACTAAGTTGATTTTACAAAATAGCAAAATTTAAGGTACAAACAGATAGTACACAAACATCTTAAACATACAATAAAATGTAACATCTTACTGTTTATACAAATAACACAAGAATCAGGTTAGAAAATCAGTTCTGTGCTTCCAATAGCCAATATCTATACCCATGTAACCAAAGTACACGAAACCGCCCCCTTGGGGTCCACAAATGGAGTCTGTGTGGTTGAAGTTAGTGGTGGCCGTATTGGTTTTATGACAGTCTAAGTGCCATTTCATGAAGAAGCGTACGCTTCTGAGACGCATTTATCACTAGATTTGTTTCAGCATTTTCTAGCACATCAGTAACTATTCCGGCTGCATGACCAAGTGGTTCCTCAGCTGTTCTTCTCAACATAAAAGCCTGTACAAACACAACCAATAACCAATCCCCCCAACATATTTGTAGCAATATATTTACAAAGATTAAAATACGTATATGTTTTATAAAATGCAAGTGATTTTTCTGAGAGGGTACCTGTCCATGGTGTGAAATGATTAATGTGCATGGTGATTGTAACCATGGTTCTCCATCGATTTGAACGGGCAGGGGTGCAAGAAGTTGAATTTTGATGGATTTCCCTTGTGCAAGCCTTCGGGCTCGAGAAAGGCCCACCTGCCACATGGAACACATCATTAGGTGCTCAAAGGCGAATAGTGACACGACTTGAATCACCATATTATACATATATATACAGAGAATACTGACAAAGTATTATTTCAGAGAGGTCTGGGGTGGATTGGATAACAGGTCAAACAATTTAAGTTGAGCTGCAAACACTTTTTTCTTTATTCATTTTTGGTAAAAAGTTAACTTGTAGATTTATTATTGTCATTCATGTCCTCTTTTGTTTTAAAAACAACTTAGGATGTTTCATGCATCTTCTAATCACTTTTGACCCGTTTCCTCTTCAGTTATGTCTTTCAATGATCACCAGATAACCCAAATAAATGGGTCAAAATGCCACATCTAGTTGGTTGACATTGAACAAGCTTGTTAAAGTTAAGCAAACAACAGACGAACAAGTTACCTGAAGCTTTCCGAGATGCCAAGTTCCTGATATGCTCACAACCTCTAACATCTTATCGTGCATAGATTGAGGATCAAAATTATCATTGTTTTCATTTTCATTCTGCCATAAATCTACACCACCCATGTAGCTCCCGATATTGGCAATAAGAACGCCTTCTGCATCCTGCAAATAGTACAATCCCAAACTTATGTTTATCTTCTACCGCATTTCAGAAAATGTCATGTCAAACAAAAATTAATTTGAATCAACGACATGAAAACATTAAAACACATAAAATAGAAGAAGAAGTTTATTTGATAAACAGATATTCTATGCGTCATAAACTAACCTCCGGAACTTCAACATCAGCACCATCAACCTCCACTCGGACTTGCCATGGGTAGTCTGCTAATGTTCTGTCCATCATACTCCTTGCACCTTCTCTAGCATATAGAACTTTATTCATAAACTGCAATCCCACCACAAAAGGTTATTATAAAAAATATCGTTATGACTTCGATTCGAGTGGAAAAAACATGTTCACCTGGTTATAAAATTTCTCAGGATTCTCCTCCCTCAGATTATGAATATCAAGAGCAACCTTCGCATCACATCCGACCCCTACAGTTATCAGTTTCTAGTCATGATTATAAATTAAATATCATCAACAAAAAGATGTATAACATAAAAGAATCCCATATACCAAGATAATTATTCATATATTTTGGGGATCGAAGGGGTCTTCCCCTTTGATTTACGATAGATATCTTCCAACGATCAAGAACAGTTACTGCAGCATGTTCCACGTGTTGCAACATCATGCATAGGCCTCCTTCTTTTTCTACCGACCCCAAACCACCTCCCCATTGTAAAACTCGAGCCAAATCATTTCCTGTCCCAGCAGGTAGAATAGCAACAGGAGGGGGAGATACAAAATTCTGTTTTTCAATAGCATCCAATACCCACCCTGCTGTACCATCCCCACCACATACAAGCACTCTGAAATGAGGTACTCTTCTAAATAGATAAAGACCAACTTCCGGACCTTCTTTTGAGCTTAGCTCAAAAATCTACAACACATTCAAACAAATACGATTGAGATTAGCTAGAGCTGGGAAAATGGGTGGGTCAGGAAAGTCGGGTAGTTGGTAAAAAAATGTAACTTAGATATGGGTTCAAAGTAGAAACATATTGGGTTTGACCTGCCCACCGACTTTTTTTTATAAGTTTTTGTAAGTGATTATTAAGATTAAAAAACCTTACTTTTATATAATCATATCAACTTACTGTATTAAATTAAAATATTATGAGGTAATTAAGCATTTGGAAACACTTTGGATGACTTTTTACCCGAACTATTTGGCATGCTTGCTTATTAGCTAAGTTCAAATTCTCACCTATATGATCCCTTGAGGAAGGGAAAAAACCCAAATTGACAGTATTTAGATAAAATGATCAATCACAGAGAATTAGCTACTGGCCAAAAGATATATGAATCATTATAGAATTTCTCAAGTACAAACCTGAACAGGGTTCAACAGAATATTCATCCGAAGCCTGATTGAATCTCCACGCTTAGCACCACTTTTTTTGTTGATGAAAACTAAAAGAGGCCTTGCATCAGGACGCAAATTAACCAGGTCATATCTCTGATTCATTTGTGCCTTTTGATCATCTCTCTGAACACTTCTTTTGTAACTTAGCTTTTTATTAATCATATCACTATCACCATCATCATTTTTTATGTCAGTATATGGCGTGCTTTCTGCAGATGATTCCCCCACACTACTTTCACCATCATCTACATTGACCCGATTACGCTGCTTGTTTCTCTTACTTTGACTTGTAATACTTGCACGAACAGAAGATGCAATCTCATTGGCTCCAAAAGTTAAAGAACTCAAGATTCCACCAGATGATGAGCGGCTCAATATTTTCACATAAAGAGGGGATAAAATCAATCTTTTAAAAGGACCCATATCACAAATATCACCCGCTTCACGGTACGTACTATGACAATCAACATGTATTAGTCTCTGACACCATAAACAACACCATATCGGTGACCCTCCAAGAAAAGAAGCACTACATGGTTCTTCACAATGTGTACAAAAAGAAGTCCCTTCTGGTTGGTCAATCACCTCGGTCCACCGAATGGCCCATTGGTGCGATACATGGTCGGAACCCACCATCGACACACATTTACAATCTTTCTGTGCATTAGAGGAACAATTTAAGTGGGCCACCGCCCCACATATGCTACAGCGGTGAATGAAACTACCGGAAGACGCCATTGGCCCGAGTGACTGAGAAGGTGACATGGATTTTAGACATACACAACAGTTTAAACTCTTCCCACGAGCTACAGTATCCAAATACCAAGTGTGTGGTGCTACAAGATCCTTGCTTGATTTTGGATCTTTTTTTGTCCCTGCAATGGCTTTTGTCCAACTAAGACTAATGTTTCTTCTCCATTGAAACGCAGTATACACGATTGTTAATATACCAATAAGACCAGCAATAAAGCATGAAATAATGAAGAGATTCGATTCTGCGAGTTCAGATGGACTCTTGTTCATCCAAGCAGCAGGCAGAAAATGATCGTCTTCCCTATAATCGTCCATTTTACAAAATTCTAACTCACGTTCCTAATTCAAACATTGTAGAGAAAGCAACATGTAAAGATTGAATTGCAATATCTTTAGCCATCTTGCATATGCCAAGATTCGAGCAATCGCAGCCATCAACACTTCATCTTACACCAGATAAACCTAAACTTGTACTCAAGAGCGCAAATGCATCACCTACAATGTATATAAACTACATGAGCGTTCATTAATCATATATCTTTAAAATTTGTTCAAGAATGACAAATAAAGGTGTTCTTAACCAAAACTAGTACACAGTAGCATATACTAAATATAAAAATATAATGCTCATTGACATCCCAAAAACTCAGAACACTCGAGCATAAACATAAACAATAAGGATTAAAAAAAGTAGGCAAATAAGTTAAGACATTATCAATCACTGCAACTTCAACAAACAATTATATTCACATTCAACATGCTATAAATACTACTATTCTTGAATCTTGATCCTGAAAATGGGAATCAGCACAGAATATTAATCAATTTATTTCAACAAAAATATATAAAATAATAATGGGCAATATGAGCAAATCCCAAATCAACACACATAGAATACTTGCATAGTATGTATTTAATAACTATTATGTATGCAATGATCCGAGTAAGAAACAAAATGGGTATTCGAGGAACGAACACAAAAACCCTAAAATAGAAACAAACATCCTGAATCACAAAAACAAAAAAGGGAAAACGAATTAAATATACATGGATTTTATTGGCCAATAAATATGCAGATCCATGCCATGTATGTCTGCATGTATATACATTGAATAGAGGATGAATTAATGTGCGTATGGGTATATATATTTCTACGTGAATTTGTTGAAAGCTTTTGAATTTCTTGTTGGGTATTTCTTTATTTATTATTGTAAATTTACTCCTGGGGAAAAAGAAGATTCCTTGAGGTTAGAAACATGGATATATGGATTGTGTTGGTGGCATGAAAAGAACAAGACAAGGGTCCACCTTGTACGAGGATTCATGTTATCTCTTGTTTTTTTGTTGTTGAAAAGGACGAATACGAGTCAACAAGGAACGCACGTGATGAAGATCACGTGGTTATAATCTACATTTTCACAAAGTTTAATGGGTTCTTAACTTTGGATTAATTGAAAGAGTACCGATTTATGGAAGGTTGTTAAGTAAATGCTAACCTAGTAACCTTAACATCTTTACGAATTTATAATAAATTAGCAATTTTTTTTGTATTTTTTAAATTCTAAGAAAGACAAATCTAGAACTACCTCACACATTATATACATAACCACGAATATTTACACAATGTCTCTCATCCCATGATACTTATACCCACAACCACTAGATTGAGAGACAAGTTATGTACCGCTAGGTCAAAGGCACTTTAATAATATCAATTAGTGAATTGTGGATGATCAAGTCAAAAGTTATATCAAGCTCACTGTTAAGTTCACCAGACTAATGATTACTAATGTGATTATATTTAGAAAAACTAATTACTCGTATGTGCTAAATTGGAGAAAACCCGTAGGTTGTATATTTGACTCATTAGAATATATATAGAGTACAAGGAATTACATATTTACAATAAGCTCCCTATACTATCAATATATGCACAATAATAACACTATATAAGGCTTATATTTAACACACCCCCGCAGTCAGAGCAGGAGGTTCTCGAATGCTCAGACTGGACCGAAAGTCAAGGAACAACTGTGTAGCTAAGCCTTTAGTGAATATATCTGCAAACTGATGAGCCGAGGGAACATGCAACACACCAACCTGTCCAATGGCAACACGTTCCCTAACAAGGTGTAAATCTATTTCAACATGTTTGGTTCTTTGATGCTGTATAGGATTGGAGGTTAAATACACGACACTAATATTGTCACAAAAGACAACTGTAGAACGAGATAGAGGACAATGTAGTTCAACGAGAAGATTTCGAAGCCATGCCGTTTCAGCAACAACATTAGCAACACCCCTATATTCTGCTTCAGCACTAGACTGAAATACAACATGTTGACGCTTGGAAGACCAAGAGACAAGATTATCTCCAAGAAACACACAATAACCGGAAGTAGACCTACGCGTGGTGGGACATCCGGCCCAGTCCGCGTCAGTGTAAGAGATCAAACGATCAACAGACGATGGACGAAGATGAAGACCATGAGAGAGAGTACCCTGCAGATACCGTAGTATTCGTTTAAGAGCATTCATATGCGGTTCACGAGGATCGTGCATATAAAGACAAACTTGTTGAACTGCGTACGCAATATCTGGACGAGTGAAAGTTAGATACTGCAATGCACCAGCAAGGCTACGATAGAGTGTGGGATCCGAAACTGGATTGCCTAGAGCAGACAACTTAGACTTTGTGTCAGCAGGCGTACTACATGGATTACACGTAGAAATGTTTGCACGGGAAAGAATATCCCGAGCAAAGGATTTATGAGACACGAAAGACCAGAGGGAGTGCGAGCAGCAGCAATACCTAGAAAGTAGGACAGCTGGCCAAGGTCGGTCATGGAAAATTCTGTCGAAAGAAGAGAAATGACTCGATTGATAAGAGCATGAGAAGAGGTAGTAAGAATAATGTCATCGACATATAAGAGAAGATATATAGTGTCATGACCACGATGAAATGTGAAGCGAGAATTGTCAGATTTACTACTTTGAAACCCTAAAGAAGAGACATAAACAGCAAAGCGCTTATACCAAGCACGAGGATCTTGTTTGAGACCGTAGAGGGCCTTTTTAAGCCTACACACGTGATTGGGAAACTCCGAATGAACATAACCAGGTGGTTGTTTTATATAAACCTCCTCAGTTAGATTGCCATTTAGAAACGCATTTTTGACGTCTAACTGATGAATAGGCCAGTTAGATGATACCGCAATGCTAAGAACGGTCCGAATAGTGGCAGGTTTGACAACAGGACTAAATGTCTCATCAAAATCGAGTCCAGGCTGCTGAGAGAAGCCTTGGGCCACTAAACGACCCTTGTAGCGATCGAGTTTTCCTTTACTATCAAATTTGTGTCGATAGAGCCAGCGACATCCAACAACATTGACAGCAGCAGGACATGGAACAAGATCCCAAGTACCATTAGAGAGTAGCGCAGACATTTCAGAATCCATGGCGGCTTTCCAGTTAGGATCACATAAAGCCTGAGCCGTGGATCGGGGAATAGGAGAAGGCTCGGAGGTAGTAGTAGTAGTTGCAGAAAGATTCATCATTTGACGGGGTTTAAGAGACCCTGTCTAAGAATGAGTCATCATCGAGTGAGTAGAGGTTGTTTGAGAAGAGGGGACCGAGCCAGAAGAGGAAGCCATGCCGGCAGGGTCAGAAGAGTCCACGGTGGTGGTCTCAACTAAAGTGGTAGGGGTATCAACGTCTGCAGATTGAGGAGTTGCAGAGGATATTGCATGAAGAGGGTTAAGAGGAGAAAGAGAGTCTTCACTAATAAAAGGATCATAGTCAGATGTAGGAGGAGAGGAGTGGAAGGATGCATAAGGGAAGTGTTCCTCATCAAAGGTGACATGACGAGAAATAATTACTCGTTGAGTGATGAGATCCATGCAACGAGATCCCCTATGATCAGACGATGGACCAAGATACACACAAGCAGTGGAACGAGGACCAAGCTTATGAGGAGTGGTAGCAGAAAGATTTGGATAACATAAACATCCAAACACCCGAAGATGTGTGTATGTAGGAAAAAAACCAAACAGTACTTCAAATGGAGCACGAAAGGAGAGGGTGGTTGTGGGCAGTAGGTTGAGAGTATGAACAGCCATGTTCATGGCTTCTACCCAAAACTTTGAAGGTAGAGATGCTTGAAAAAGAAGAGTTCGAATGATATTATTGACCGTATGAATGGTTCGCTCGGCTTTCCCATTTTGTTGTGAGGTATATGGGCAAGAGAATCTAACTTTAATACCAGATGATTGAAATAAATTATGAAAGGAGGTATTATTAAATTCTCGACCATTGTCACACTGAAATGATTGTATGTCAGTTTTAAACTAATTAAGCACATACGCATGAAAATTCGTACAAACTTGAAATACATCTGATTTTGCACGTAAAGGGAAAACCCACAAAAAATGAGAATAATCATCCAAAAACAAAACATAATATTTATAACCACTAATGCTAATAATAGGAGATGTTCATAAATCAGAATGAACAAGTTCAAACAATCGAGTGGTTTTTGTAACAGAAGTACTGAAAGGAGAACGACAATGTTTACCAAGTTGACATGCATGACATAGCAAAGAGGCTTTATTTGAAAGAGAAATAAAATTCCTAGATACTAAAAATTGCAAAATAGAAGAGCCGGGATGCCCAAGTCGCCGATGCCATGTATGAGCAGACACAACAGCAAGAGCAGTAGCTGTAGACGAGGAACTAATGGAAGATGGAGTAACCGGGTAAAGGTCACCAACACTGTTACACCGTTGGAGATGCTTTCCTGTATTAAGATCCTTTATAGAAAAACCAAATGGATCAAATTCAACAGATACCCAATTATCGATTGCAAAACGACGAACATATATAAGATTTTTGACCATTTTATCGGATACAAGCATGTTATTGAGTAAAAGACGCTTATTAGAATTTGGCAAGTAAGAGTGACCAATATAATTAACAGGAAGTACAACACCATTACCAACCATAATTACTTTAGATTTATCACCTGGTGTTAAGGAAAATAGATTACCTGGATTGAAGGTCATGTGTGAGCTAGCTCCCGAGTCCATGTAGTGATTGTTGTCGGGTGGTTGAAGAGACATAGACTGGAACACAGTGGCGAGATCTGTGAGAGGAGGCTGGGCTCCTGATGATGGTGGACCAACATATGCATGACCCCCGAATGAAGGGGTTTGATAAGTAGGAGGGCCGTAGTTAGCATATGCACCCGGTTGCTGCTGAGAAGAGGGTAACAACGATGTTGTAGTTGTGGGAGCTGCCATAAGTGTCTGTTGAGGCCCGTAGTAGTAGACTCCTGATGGTTGAACAGTAGGAGCGGGACCGAGTAGACCTGGTGCTTGAGTACCAGCAAAGTGTGCCCTGTAAGGGCGTGGAGTTTGATCAATCTGATAGTATGTTTGTGGCTGCCATGCTTGTGGGTGATACACATGTTGTTGTTATTGTTGTTGTTGAGAATTTCCAGTAGCATAAGTACCTGCAGAAGAAGAAAAAGAACTACCAGACCCACTAGAGTTACCCACCCCTCTAGAAGCACCCCTGTTAGTATTCCCTTTCTTATTACCCTTATTTTTCTTATTACCCATATCAGTACGGTAGGAAGAGGTATAAAGGGCAGCAGACAAGGAATTGTTGGGAACATCAACTGGATCAGTGGTTTTGTCACGAGATTCGTGGACAAGAAGCATATTTTTCGCTTCTAAAAATGAGGGGAACGGTTTAGTATTAGTGATAACATCAACAATACTTCGGTATGATGATGGTAACTGACTCAAAATTTGCATGACAAGTTCAATTTTATTAATAGGAGAGTCCACATCATTCAAATCATCAGCAAGGTTTTTCAGTAAATGGGTAAACTCGGTTGAAACGCCCCAAAAACAGAACCATTTTTTTTTTACACCTTGATTCAGTAAATTTTTAACTTTGATTCAGTAAAGTTAACACTTTGATTCGGTGAATTTTAATACTTTGATTCAGTGATTTAACACTGCGATTCAGTAATCAGACCTGCACTCCTTATTACCAAAATACGAAATTCAAACCCGCATAACTTTTAACTCGTTGAGAGTTAGACCACCAAATTTTACAGGCTCCTCCTCAATGCCAAAATAAAGGTTTCCCTTTTTACACCTTTTCAAAATACATGTTTTACGAGAAAATGGACGTATAACCATTTTTTGACCATTTTAACTCATTTTGATGAACACTCTATATTCCAAACCACTTGGTTTTAGCTTCTAGCTTTTTAAACACATTATCAACATATCAAAACAAGTCTACACCCTTGACCAAATCCACATAGATACATTCTAACCCGGTTTAACTCCTTTGACCCATTTCATGCCCATTTTGACCCTTTCTGACCCGTTTGATAATTCGACCACATTTCCACCAAAACACCACCCAATCCCACTCATGTTTGGCCAATACAACGTTGTTGACTATTTGTCAACTTCACATTTGACCACCCAATCAAATTCGACACTAAATCACTTTTCACCACTTTGACCCAAACCAAACCAATCATATGACTTCATACACTTGACAACCACATACACTTGACACCATATCCCAGTTTGACTTTCAAAGTCAACTACTATACATTGACCAACACATTTAATTCAAAAACTCATTGTTTGGGCGATTTACACAATTGAGTATCAAAACATCAATTCAAAAGAAAGAAGCATATTCTAACCACAAGCATGCTCCATATCCACGTCACTAACTTCACATAAACTTTCTATCCACATGTCGCTAGCCAAACCTCAACTTACAACATAAACACTGAAATGGGTAAGCACCACTGCTTAGTGAGTACACAGGCAATTAAACAAGCAATACATATAACACTTAACACATATCAACACAATACATACGCACAAATTCACTGAGCTCTGAACACTGAACACTGAACACTAAACATTGAACACTGTGTTAACCGCAGTTAACTCTCTGATCACCACTGAATTATTACACATAATTATTAACCAACAACAATCAAGTCACTAATTAACAACACATTTTCAGCATAATCTTAAACACACACATATAAGACACAAAACATATAACAAGCAACTCTCACTTGATTGTATGATCCTCTAGCTCGGAAGCTATCCGGAAACACATACAACCAATTCGTACACGGTTCACCACATAATCACTATTTAATCCACATATATCAACAAATCATCTTCCACCCGATTGTGTAGCCTCTTACTCAACAGCAATCCGGATCCAACACAATCGAATCATACACTATTCTTCACAATTCTTTTCCTTTACCTTTACCTTTAAGCTAGTGACTTACTCATTCTTGGCTAACATCAAGCTAATGAGAAAATCACTACTTTTCTTACCGAATAATATTTAATCACATAACAATTAGAATGACAAGTAATTTAACACGACAACTAAATTAAGCAATAAACATAATAAACAAACATAAACAATTAACTTATTCCTGATTGTGTAAACGTCTAGCCCGCAAGCTAAACGGTACTACACAATCACATTACTTGTTTAACTCACCACAATCTCTTAGATGATTTCACCATATTGATCATCATAAGCTTCCACGTCTCTTAACACCTACATAATCATACATATAATCATAATAACACTTAGACACTAACAATCATCACTTTCCTACTAATTTTCAAGTTCTATTATCATAACCATACTTCATTAACACTAGTTCATGATTTAGCTCTATTTCTACAAGTTTTTAACATAATTCTTATGAACATATCACTAACTTCTTAACCTTTAACTCATTTTAACACTAATTCATTCACTATTAAGCTTTACTAACTTCAATTAAACATATTAAACACTTATTTCATATCAAAATCACTATTTCATGAAACCCCATCAAAACCCCCATAATTGCCCAAGAACACTAATCATAAATTCATCACTTTCAATATGTTATATGATTACTCATGATCATAGAAATACTTACTAACACTAATTCAATCAATTTCTAACTTCAATTTCGTATTTAAATCATCAATTCTTTAAAACCCCATGAAACTCATAAACTAGGTTAAAATTCATAGGAGAACTTACAAGAGATGGAATTAAGTGAAGAAGATGATGAATTAAGAATCATAAGCTTGAATCATAACTTGATTTTTTTTTTTTTGATGATTAAACCCTAGCTCAAAGCTTCCTGCGTGTTTCTCATTTGTGTGGAATGTTTCAGAATGAAAAATGAATAAACATAAAATTGTACGTACTCATATATCTATTTCATTTAATCACTTTATTTCTTAGAGTCTGAAACTGGTAAAACCATTTACTTTGTTCACTATATCTCGTTATCTACATAATAATATTTCATAATAAAAATATATTTGCGTACGTTATTAATTTCCTGAAATTCGGGGTGTTACATCGGTGATAGACATAGCACCTTTTTGAGTGTTGCAAAAGGTTTGTTGAAGTTGTAAAGCACGAGCCATCTTGTTATTTAGAAAAAATTCATCAATGTTTTTCCAAAGTCCATGCGCCGTACAATCATCACTGGTTATTATTTGTAGAAGATTGGCATCACAGGTGTTATAATGCCAAGTTTTAACTTTTGAATCAATGGCATACCAATCTTCATCATCGTTATCTTTGGGTTTTGATGTACCAGTTATATGACCAAAGCTTTTAGTACCCTTACACAAGTCAATAAACATACGACGCCATAACTTGAACTTAGTACTATCAGCAGAAAGTTTAAACGTAAATCTTTGAGAGAGGTTTGTTACGGAGTGAACAAGAGTACTCGCAACTGGGACAGTAGTAGAACTTGAAGTTGGAGCAGTCATGGTGATGATGATAATATGAGAACAATAGTAAATAAAGAAGTAATAAAAAAAAGAATAGAAACCGAGTGCTCACCGTCGGAAGAGGGGCTGTAGCAGGGCTGGTTCAGACCAACGCAGAAACTGCGATGATGTCGATTGCGCTGCAGTAACAGTGAACAGCGGTGGAGGTATGATGGTTGATCAACACTCTTTGGATAAGTGTTGTTACAGAACCGTAAGAGGGCAGCCGAAGGAGATCATCGCGGGTGAGACGAGATGGTGGTGTTTTTATTTTCCGATGGTAGAAGGTTGTAAACGGCAGGACCAAGGGAAAAAAAAACTAATAGGTATAGCTTGATACCATGCTAAATTGGAGAAAACTCGTAGGTTGTATATTTGACTCATTAGAATATATATAGAGTACAAGGAATTAAATGTTTACAATAAGCTCCCTATACTATCAATATATACTATCAATATATGCACAATAATAACACTATAAAAGGCTTATATTTAACAGTATGTGATCAATACTAATGGTAACCGGTGTAAGGACACAATGACACTATTTATAGCTCACACAATAAATATATGTCTTTCAAAATTTGCAGGCTCAAATGTATGGACACATCTCACTTGATGAGTGGTTGTTCTTTGACAAAGGACACTAAGATTTTGTAGTTCCCAATAAAGATATACATTATTCGTGTGAATGATCACATTAGACAATGTGAAGTCATAGGATCATGTCGATTTATTTTAGATACACTTGCATAGATTATTAGGGATTTCATCATTGACTCTTATAATCAAATGGTAAACTAAAACACCATTTTATCAAGATATTATAGAAAACCTATAATCATTATATCATCAAAACATGATGAATAAGATTTTTATGAGATTATCAAGGTCACAATTATCCTTTTACTTATACTTTTGGTCTCCACCGTTGCTCACAATTTTCTTTTAAAAAAATAAAAAATTTCCTTTATCATTTACTTCACTTCTTTAATAACTACAATTAGTTAAAAAAAATTCTTTAATTATTCATAATATCATACAACATATTTTGAGGAAAAGTTAGTAATAAATAAATTGTAATATAAAACTAAAAACACGAGATAGAATATAAATATTTTGCTTTCACAAATTAAAGTCAAGACTACCAATAAACATTTCAAATTAACATTATCAAACTATAATTATAAATTTTAAAGATTCGACTAATATATTAACAAATTATGTACGATAATTGAACTATAAAATTATGAGGGGCAAATCAAACCTTGTAGATACCATAACTATTGTGATATTATATAACTTGGAAGTGTCATTATATTGTTACTAATCTTGTTGTTAGCACTGCTTTTGCTTCAAGCTTGAGCTCTATGTTCAACAGGTATCTTGGTCAATGTTGAGTGCTTATCATTGTTCTTGTTCATCACGAGTGACAACTCCTACAATCCATAGCAATACCTACTTTATATGACAAAGAATAGTGAGTAATGCTTTCACTGCTATTAATAGTGAGAATGACACATTTAGTCAAAAAATTACTAACTCATCTATCTCTAGACCAAACCATAGCGATACGAATATAGTAACATCTTTGGTAACAAAGTATGTCCTCATCATTTAACAATATGGTCACCACCACTGATAGAGAATTAGAGAGTAGTGACCCAACATTTATCAATAGTAAGTCGACTAGACTCACATTTGTAATCATAAACAAACACACAAAATAAGAAGTTGACAACGAAGGTTGTGTACATTACATCAAGGGACATTCCACCACTGCTTGTCATGGCCTATGGATGTGTCATGGGCATAAACAACACTAGTGCCATAAAGAATGTATTCAAGTTCAGCATTGTTATTGTATGTATCAAAATTGTTATATATTGATCATTTCTTTGTTATATGATTAATCAAAAATTGAAAACAAGTTCTTGCTTATTTCTCTGTTGTATTTATACTTTATATAGATGTGGGCACTCCTCAACCCGGTGACAATCTCTCAAATACACATTATTAAGATGTTGACCCTTTTTCTTTTCTTCGTTAATTCCTCTTAATGAAAATTTTATGTTGCACTTACTTACTTATTTTAGTTAATATTAGATCTATATAACCCCAAATTATACGTTATAAAAAATTAAGACATATACAATAATTATATTGAAACTAGTATGATGCCCGCGCAATACAACGAGTAATTGTTTAATGTAGATGTCTACCAATAAGGTCATAAGTTCGGTCATTTGCGAATATTTGATTATATATATATATATATATATATATATATATATATATATATACTAGGTATTGAGCCCGTACGATGTACGGCCGTTTGAAAAGTGCAGTTCTATAGTAATTTGTAAGTAGCACCACAATTAATTTGTGGTGTTGGAAAATTACTTTACGTTTACTTCAATATTTTTTATATATATCATTCATTTAGTTTTCAACATAAAGTTATAAACCAAATTTCTTTGCAAACAATGTTCAAGAGTTTATAAATTTACAATATGTAGTCGTTAATTAAAATAATACGCTCTAATAGGTAATTAAAAAACTTTATTTTATATATAAAAACTAAGCATTGAACTCGTGCGATGTACGACCAGTTATATAATACCATTAAATTAGTTTATATGTTATTATGTTTAAGTTTGTATACATAATACAATTAGATTAATTTGTAAGTTATTATCTAAATTTAAATACAGACATTGAGCCCGTGCGATGCACAGCCATTTGAAAAGTGCAGTTATATAGTAATTTGTAAGTAGCCGAATATATAAATGGACATATGATTAATGTTATCGATAGCATAATTAATTCGTGGTGTTGACAAATTAATTTACGTTTACTTCAATATTTATCATTTATCGTATATATCATTCATTTACTTTTCAACATAAAGTTATAAACCAGATTTCTTTACAAACAATATTCAAGAGTTTGTAAATTAACAATACGTAGTCGTTAATTAAAATAATACACTCTAATAGGTAATTAAAAAACTTTATTTTATATATAAAAAGTAAACATTGAACACATGCGATGTATAACCATTTATATAATACCATTAAATTAGTCTGTATGTCATTATATTTAAGTTTATATACATAATACAATTAAATTAATTTGTAAGTTATTATGTTAAATTTTAATACATTTGTTGAGCCTATGCAATGCAAGGTAATTAAAAAGGTAAACTTTAATCTGATGATGTGGCAAGTTAGGAGGCTCTAATGAATAAGAAAAGATTATAATGTGGCATGTCTAAAGTTATGGAAAAATCTTTGTTATATATATATACTAGTGTTATACCCATCCGTTGTACGGTTAAAAATAATAATTTTATACGATAAGAGCTTATAAAATACTACTGTAATATGCATGAAAGGCCCATATAATTTCTGAAGAAGAAAAAAAACATAATTGTTAAGATATAATTGAGAATTTCAATAAATTGTATATAAGTATAGTAAATATACAACCTAAAATTTTAAAATGAAAGTTTTAGTTATATTAAAATAAAGGCTCAAAATTAAATCTTTTTAAAGACATTGAAAAGATAAAAATGATACAAAGATTGAAACTCATAAGTAATAAGCATTCAAATTTACTACAAACATAATAATCAAATTTAATGAAATGACATTTAAAATATTTCATGATAGTGTTCATCTTCGTGTATGAGACGATTGAGTTGATTATATTTTTTTATTGTGATCTTGATCGATTTGATCCATTTTGTTCTTATAGGTAACAATTAACAAACTCAACTTACTCATGTATGTGAATACTATAAAATATTATTTATATAATATAACAAATGAAAAGTTTAATATGATTAGAAAATATATACCTCATGAAGAAAAATATAATATTTAATTGGTTGTTATATATTATTGTTTGTTAATATAATAATAGTTATTATTTATACTTTATAATGTAAAATTGTGACAATCTGCAATTTTTTGACATAATTAAGTACGTCAACACATGCATGTTTAGGCTAATTATCTACTTAAGTGAATTCACAACAATTTTAGGAGATAAGTCTACCAAAGCCCAACAATTTAATACGTTAGGTATTACATATTTTGTAATTATTAGTAATTACATGCAAAACCTTCAGCAACACTATCTTCAACTTGAATCATTCTTCATGTACAGAGAGTAATACTCTCGCTGACAATGATCAGCGACACACAAAGTTGAGCATAATTCTCCTTCAGTAACTCAGAGTGAGAGAAGATCAGCGAACATAAAACATCAGCAACAGGAGCTTGACTTGAATCATTTCTTCTTAGAGATATTTTCATTAAGAGGGACAGCGACATGAGATAATAAGATACCATCAGTGACTTCGCTTATCAGCGACTAATGACTTCAACAATCTGCTTGTAGACAATGTCTTAGTCTCCCCCTTAATCTTTGAGATCAGTGACTATCTTGAGTTTGACGATCAGTGACTCAACAATCTCCCCCTAAATGGTTTAAGTCAAAGCTCCCTTAGACAGACTAGTTGCAGGAAACGTTTATGCTTAATAATCTCCTTTACTCTGTTGATAAGTAGATTGCTCAGAGACTTGTCCTTGTAAATTTTTGTAGTTGAAAATGTTTGAGTCTTTGAAAGAAAGTAGGTTGCCCAGTGACTTGTACTTGTAGATTTTCTTGTGCAAAGCCTCATATATATCATAGAATAAATATTTACAGAAGCTAACTATTACAAAGTGTCTAAATTATTTATCTCTCCACATCTCCTCTTCTTTCACTATGCCAAGCTCAGCTTCAAGTTCATATTTGTCTTTGGAGGGCAGGTATCTGAACTTTCTGGCCAAGGCTTCATCGAGAATAGCTTTTCTGATCTTTGAATCTGTTGGAAGCATGCTAGCTGACCTGATTAGGTGTATGAGTTGTTCTTGATCAACCTTCTCAAGTTCAGCTTCTCTCTGAAACCTAAGGGCACCATTTAGGTCCCTGTATACCAGACCCTTCTCCCTTTCAGTGACCTCATGACCTTCAAGCTTCGGCACACCAGCAGGGATAGATAGATTAAGCCTTGAAGTGTTGGGGATTCGATAGATGCTGCTGGTACCTGATCTATACCTTGGACTAGGTGGCTGAACAATTTCCTCACCATGTATGACAGTATCTTCTGGTCTGAGGAGTTGCAGCGACACCATTTTCTGATAGAGTCTATCAATCTCCTTCATGACATCAACCTTAGCTTCACTTGTAGAGTGGCTGATAGCAAGCCTTATCTCATTCCATTCTTCTCTGTGCAGCTTGCATACTTGATCAAGTAGCATTGATTGAGTCTCTGAACCTCTTTGTATAAGTAGCTGAGGTTGAGATTGGTTCCTTGACTTTTTCAGTTTGACCTTGGTAATAGGTGCAGGGTTTGATCTCCCTGTCATTCTGGCAGCAAATCTCTTTCTATCAATTTCATCCCACTTCCTATCCACTGCTGTTTTGACAGCTCCCCCTTTCTTTTTAGAGCTCTTGCTAGCTGACCTTTTCAGTTTCTGTTGCTCTAGCTCACTCTCTTCTATCTCAGCAAGTACCCTGGCAATTGCAGCATCAGACTCTTCTTGATCTTTCTTTTGTTTAAGAAGTCTGGCCCTTTCATTGGCATCTTTGGAGCTCAATTCCAGTAGGTATGCTCTGTCAGCATCTGATTGCTCTTTCAGCAACCTTTTCCTTTCTTGTTCTTCTCTCAACTCAGCCTGAAAGGTTATTTGTAAAATCATCTCTTGCTCCCTGTCCTGTCTTACCTTTATCTTTCTGGCAATTCTCTGATCTTTTGTTTCATCAGGACAAGGGGTATCTGAGGCTGAGTCAGAGGAAAGGCATGCTGTAGGGGAGGTATCTGATGTGGTAGTGTTGGAAGGAGTTGCTGTGGAGATTGGAATTATAGTTGCTGGGGTAGGTGTGGTTATTTGGATTGTTTGGGTTGCTGTAGGTGAGGGTAGGTTTAGGGTTGCTGGTGGAGATGTAGGTACAGCTACCTCAGATATGACAATATGTAATTGAGGGTTACTGACCTGTTGTTTCTTTGATGGAGGAGTAGATGCAGGAGAGGTGTAACTGGTCCTTTTCCTTTTTATGACAGATGATATGGGTTGCTGATCCTCCATATTCACATCATCTTCATCATCTGATCCCTGACCATTTCCATGACCACCTCCCTGGCCATCATCATTATTATCATCATCATTATCATCAGCATCATGCATGATGGTATCATCCTCCTCATCATCAGATGCATCAGCTACCACATCCCTATTCATCCACTCCCAGCGAGCCAATTCGTAGCTCACTGAGGTACCCTCAATCCTGGCAGTATCATCCACTGCCCATTGCTGTATCAGTCCATTGTAGTTCCTGAGCTCTTCAGCACTGAACTCAGGAAAGCTCTCAGTGACATCCACCATGTCAGTGGCTATCTCCATATCTACCCAATGCAGTTCAGCAACTGCAAGGGCCTCCAATTCAGGTTGCTCAGCGATAGGGCGAAGTGCATAGGTGGTGAGCACAATGTCCCTGTGAGCCTTGTTTGATAGCGGATCAGTCATCTTTCGGGGCATCTCTGGATCAGAGACAAAGTCCTCTTCTTCACTCTCCCCCTGACTGGTTCGCTCAAACTGATCAACTGCCCTAAGTATCTGATCAGTGAAGTCTGCGTTTTCCTCACGCAGGGCAGCGACCTCAGCTCTTGTCTTTGTGAGCTGTGAGACAACCTGTGGAAGCACCTTAATAACTTTGTCAGTGTTATACAGGTAGTTAGATACAGAAATGACTAAATCATTTTGGTTGGTGGTGAGCTGGGCAATGGCAGCAGCATGATTTGTGAAGTTGGTGTTGGAGGTGGAGGCGAGCTCAGTGACTGCATGGTTTATTGCAGCACTAGCATCAGCTACTGTTTGTACCCTCTCACTAACAGATGAGCTCCATGGTTCAATGGAGTTGTATACATCAGTGAGAGCAACAACAGCTTTCTGAAGGACAGAGACATTGCCAATAAGTGTCTCACGGTCGTCAGTGAGCATCTTAATTTGGGTTTGAGATTGGGCAATGTACTCCATCAGTGGCTGATCGGATGTGGAGTGAGTGGAGGTGTTTGGGGGAGTAGTTTGGGTATTAATAATGGGGATAGGTGTAGATTGGGCTACCTGATCAGGGGGTGTGATCTGATCAGCAGTGACTTGGATGTTATCACTGGAGAAAGAGGTGGGGGTGAGCTCTCTGATGGGAGAGTTGGATGTGGGTGGAGGAATGGGTTGGGTGTCCTCAGAGGTGTCCATAGGCATGATTTCCTCATCATCAGCTTGTGATTTAGCTGGTGGTTCATTGGAAATAGAAGTAGCGACCTGTATCTCACCATGGGTCAGTGGTGAGACATTGACAGTCGGTGCAGTGATAGATGAGAGATGGCCCGGGTCTGTAGCCAGTGGTGTGACATCAGCTATGAGTGTGTTATCACCCACTGATGTCACTTGCCCTTTTTGTGAAATGTCATCCTTTTGTGAGGATGACAAGTGGCTGGGTTGACTCGATCTTAGGGTGTGGGGTGCACCCGAATCACTGCTAACAGTGGTTTGATCCACTGCAGCTGTCTGTAGTGTTCCCTTTGTAGAGTCACTGGACTTTCGGGAGTCCAGTGAAGCAGTTAAAGTTAAGGGTTCAGCAGTGGTGCCCTCAGTAACTGAACGTACAGTCACTGATTCACCACTGGCATCCGTAGATGTCTTCTTTTTGCTATGTCCCTGATCCTTTAATGTCAGGGACCCTAATTTGGATTTTTTTTGGGGAGAAGTTGGTGGTTTCTTGATTGGTGGTTGACCAACAGTAGTCACTGGGGGTGTGGTCAGTGACGTGGTCGATGGGGGGGGGGGGGGGGGGGGGGGCAGCAACTGACATTTGTACAGCAGTTACAGGCTGGGGTGCAAGGATCCCCGGATGCTTCATAAAAGCAGGTAAAACCACAGTCGCTGGTTTTGCAAAAATTTGAGATCCTACCAGAGTGGGCTCAAATCCCTGAAATGATACCCTATCATAGGCAGCAAACTGATCCCTAAAGATCAGTGAGAGATACCTAGGGTAAGGTACATATTTTGCCCTGGCAGGCTCAGCGACTTTGGTGATCAGTTCATTGAAGATCACACTTGCATAGTCAACTCGTAGAGAGTTGACCAGTGACCAACTGATCTGTGCTTCCAGGGAGCTGAATTGATCGTAGCTCCCTGATTTTGTGCCCAAAGATTGAATGAAATTTGTAAAAAGGGCATTCCAAACACCATCCATTTTCGTTTTGTGGACCGTAGAGTATTTACGGTTGCCACTGCCATCGACTGAGTATTTACACTCAATCTCAGTGAGCTCG
This sequence comes from Pseudognaphalium luteoalbum, assembly GCA_963422505.1. Taxonomy (NCBI): domain Eukaryota; kingdom Viridiplantae; phylum Streptophyta; class Magnoliopsida; order Asterales; family Asteraceae; genus Pseudognaphalium; species Pseudognaphalium luteoalbum. Next base: position 106,931,478 of record OY730197.1, read on the forward strand.
ACGAGGCCTTGTTTGGCAACGTCGCTCTCTGGCAGCGACTCGTATGACTCAGAGGTCGGCAGTTGTAAAATAGAGCGAATGGTGTTGGCAGTTATTTTTATAGGTTGGGTACCGTTGTCGATAAAACCCTGGAGTTGGGAAACACCAGAGACGACAGAGTGAGTGCAGGTATACCAGAACTCACTGAGCCATTCTGGGTTCATTTCCCCAGGAGACAAGGTAAGAGCAGGGAGGATAAAATGGTTTTTCAGAAAGTTAATTACCTCCGCATACTCAGGTTTTGTACAGGTTACATTTCCCAAATAGTTAGATTTGGGAACTGTAACGACAAGGGTCTCACTGACCGCAGAGGCTCGAAGAGCTTTAATCTCTGGGGTCGGTGTGTAAGCATTATTGAAAATTTTTGTCCTTGCCATTTTATTTTATTTTTGAAAAGAAAGTAGAAATTTGAAAAGTTGAATATTTGCAGAGAAAAAGTGAAGAAGATGAATTTTTAAAAGTTAGAAAGCGTAAAGAATGAAAAGGTAGGGGTTTCGCTGCTTATATACGGTTACTGATGTGGAGAATGTGTGGTCATAACGAGTATGTACGTGGTCAAAAAGGTTTAAAAAAAATAATATAAAAGTGGTTGGTGGTAGTGGAGTAGGGTGATGATGGTGATAAGTGGTAACATTAAATGGTGATGGGAGTGGTGCGCCGGAAAAGGTATACGAGGTGTCAGAAAAAGTGTACCTTTTCAAGTTCCCAGAAGATATTTTAATAAAGTATTTATTAGGAATATAAATCGTTAAAATTAAATACAAAATGTATTAATTGTAAGGAATATATGTCGAAATAAATGCAGTATTAAATAATAACAAAACTTTCGCTGATGCATTATGTCTCAGCGAGATGAAAAATAAATTATATCTTAAAATAAAATAAATATTATGTTTCACATTTGATGTTGCTGATCAAATTACAACTTAGAATACTAATCCAATCAGGTAGTCAAGTATGTGAAGCATAAGATATAGTTTATTTATATGATATAAGGAATTTTTCATGTGCAGTTACAAAGTATATAATTTATTGATTATAACAATGCTAACTTATTGTTCTTGCTGATTATATCAGTGAGAATGATAGGTCAGCGTGTTAAAAGAAATAAACTATTTATTTTGTTACTACTGTTTATTAAACAAACAGGTTTTAATCATTTAGGTTCAGCATGCCCAACTCACTGATGAGAAAGGTGAATCTTTTCTCATCTAAAGGTTTTGTAAAAATGTCAGCGAGTTGGTAATCAGTTGGAATGAAATGCAATTCAATGTCACCTTTCATGACGTGGTCCCTGATGAAGTGATATCTGACATCAATATGCTTTGTCCTTGAGTGCATCACAGGATTATTTGCTATGGCAATGGCACTTTGACTGTCACAATAGATTGGAACATTGCCAAAGTCAAAACCATAGTCAGCGAGCTGATTCCTCATCCACAGAATTTGAGCAGTGCAGGCTCCAGCAGCGACATATTCAGCCTCAGCAGTAGAAGTTGAGACAGAATTTTGTTTCTTGCTTGACCAGCTTACAAGCTTTTCTCCAAGAAACTGACAGCTACCAGAGGTACTCTTTCTGTCCATTTTGCATCCAGCATGATCAGAATCTGAATATCCCTTCAGTGAGAAATCTGAACCAGATAGGTACCAGAGACCAAGATTTGGTGTACCCTTCAGATATCTGAATATTCTTTTGACAGCGAGCAAATGGGATTCCTTTGGATCAGCTTGATATCTAGCACATAGACAAGTGGAAAACATAATGTCTGGTCTACTAGCAGTTAAATACAGCAGTGACCCGATCATTCCTCTGTAAGCAGTGATGTTTACAGATTTACCATCAGGATCAGCATGTAATTTTACTGCAGATGACATTGGTGTAGCAAGGGATGAGCAGTTGGTGAATTCAAATTTCTTTAACAAATCTTTAACATATTTTCCTTGGTTTATAAAAATACCAGTTTTGGTTTGCTTAATTTGCAGACCAAGGAAAAATGTTAGTTCACCCATCATGCTCATTTCATAACTTTTAGTCATGAGGTTACTGAATTCCTTGCACATGTCATTGTTAGTAGACCCAAAAATAATATCATCAACATATATTTGGACCAGTATGACGTCTCTTTTATCCTTTTTGATAAATAGTGTGCTGTCAATTTTACCTCTGACATAACCACATTTAATCAAGAAGATAGAGAGAGTGTCATACCAAGCTCTGGGAGCTTGTTTGAGTCCATATAAAGCTTTATCCAGTTTATATACATAACCTGAATGCTTGGGATCAGTGAATCCAGGTGGTTGCTTTACATACACTTCTTCCTGCAGCTTGCCATTCAAGAAGGCACTTTTCACATCCATTTGATATACCTTGAACTTCTTGTGAGTTGCATATGCTAAGAATAACCTGATTGCTTCAAGCCTAGCAACTGGTGCAAAAGTTTCATCATAATCTATTCCTTCTTGCTGACAGTAACCTTGTGCAACCAGTCTAGCCTTATTCCTTATTACAACACCATCAGCATCCATCTTGTTTCTGAACACCTATCTTGTTCCAATCACAGATTTCCCAGATACTGGAGGTACTAGCTTCCACACCTTATTCCTTTCAAACTGAGATAGCTCATCTTGCATGGCAGCTATCCAGTGATGATCAGTGAGTGCCTCATCAATTTTCTTGGGCTCAATCAGTGACACAAAGCTTACAAACAAACAAAAGTTAGCAGATGCTGATCTGGTCTGGACCTTGGACTGAGGATCACCAATAATCAATTGATTATCAATGTGTCTAGTCCATTTAGTCACTCGCTGAGGTTCAACAGTGACTTGATTATTCAGAGGTGATCCACCAGACACATCAGCATTAGAAGCATGATTAATATTTAAGCTTTGATTTGGAAGGAGAGTGTTATCATTTTGATGCAAATGATGAGATGATGATGGGGTATTAACAGGCAAAGATGAAGTTTCTGAATTATTCTGAGCTAAAGTAGAGCCAGAAGTATCTTCAGGGACATCATCCTCCCTTTCAGAATCTGATGGATGAATCTCATGTTTTTCATCACTGATTGAGTTAAAAATAAGGTTTTCATAATCTTTTGGATCAGTGAGTGATTCATCATAAGATTCATCAAAGGTAACATCCATTGATTCCTCAATACATTCCCTTCTTTTATTATAAACTCTGAAAGCTTTTGAAATGATTGAGTAACCAACAAATATACCTTCATAAGCTTTGGGATCAAACTTTCCTAAGTGATCTCTTTTGTTTAGGACATAGCAGGTACTGCCAAAAACATGAAGAAAACTTATGTCAGGTTTTCTCCCCCTTAACACCTCATAGGCTGTCTTATCATGTCTCTTGACAATCAGAGACCTATTCTGAGTGTGGCAGGCAGTGTTAACTGCTTTAGCCCAGAAGTGGGTCTTAAGACCAGCATCTATGAGCATTGACCTTGCTGATTCAATCAGGGTTCTATTTCTCCTCTCTGCAACACCATTTTGTTGAGGTGTTCTTGGTGCAGAGAAGTTTTGAGAAATACCTTTTGAATCACAGAAACTTTCAAGGTCAATATTTCTGAATTCAGTGCCATTATCACTTCTTAAATGTTTAACTGAACAATCATTTAAGTTTTCCATCTTTTTGATAAAGGATATAATTTCCTGTGTTGCATCACTTTTGGCTTTGAGGAAAAATACCCAAGTATATCTGGAATATTCATCCACAATTACCAAGCAATACCTTTTACCACCAAGACTAGGAGAACTCACTGGACCAAATAGATCCATATGCATCAGTTGAAAACATTCTGTCACTGAAGATGTTTGTTTACTTTTGAAAGAAGAGCTGTGATGCTTTCCCTTCTCACACGCTGAACAAAGCTTGTCTTTGTCAAAAGTAAGCTTTGGAAGACCATTTACCAAGCTATACTTGCTGAGCTTGCTGATGGCTTTGAAGTTCATGTGAGAAAGTCGCTTATGCCATAACCATTTTTCTTCTGAAACGGTTCTGGAATAGAAACATGTTCCTGATTGTGCTGAGTCCGTGTTGACTACATATGTATTTCCTTTCCTTTGAGCACCCAGGACAGCACTTCCATTTTTGTTGTAAACAACTCCAGTTTCATGATCAAATAGCACTTTATTCTTGGCATCGCAGAACTGACTGATGCTTAATAAATTATGCTTCAATCCTTCAACATATGCCACCCTCTTAAACATCACATTTTCATTGGTCAAGACCCCATACCCTCTGGTCTTACCAATGTTGTTATCACCAAAAACTACATCAGGACCTCTTTCATCCTGGTAGTCGCTGAGCAGGGACTTACATCCGGTCATATGTCTGGAACACCCACTGTCCAGATACCAGATTGTTTCTCTAAGAATGCCCTACATCAGAAGTAAAATATTAGTTCAATTTATGAACCCATCCTGAGATGGGTTCATGGTGGACAAGCCTTGAACTTGGCTTCCACTGACCAGCAAGACATTTGACTCACTGCTGGTGGTTGGTTGGACACAAGCTTGTACTGATGAACAATCTGTTGACACATGTTGTCTATTCCCACACTTATAGCATTTTTTATTTGTGGCTTTAGATTTCTTTTGCTCAACATGCTTATTTGATTGAGATTTGAAAGAGTTCAGACTTACTGTCTCAGTTTGTTTCTTCGATTCCAAGTCACTGATGACAAGATCATCAGTCACTGGTGTGTCAGAACTGAGGTTGCTGAATAACTTTTGATCAGTAGTACTGATGGGAACTGGATTAATTGTTGACTCATTTATGTTCAAGTCTTTTAGTTCATCAATACTTGCAGTTATATCACAGTTGTCAGTGACCAGCGAGCTTTTAACAAAGTGATTTGGTTTAGGCTCGCTGAAGACTGACATTGGTTCAAAAACAAAGTTTGAAAAGGATTGATCAGGCTTGAATATTTGATCAATGCTTGTGGCATCAGCCAGAGAAGCAGCTGTGTCATAATCACCTCCCAGAATAGCTTTTACTTGTTTTGGAATTTGATTATTGACACACTGATTTACATTTAATGCAGATTTGCACCATGACTTCATAACTTCATTGAGTTGAGAAAATTTGGTTTCAAAACTTATTTTCTCTTGAATGCACATTTGATTTGCATGTATTTGTGCATCAAGTTCAAGTTTTAGATCTTTCATTTTCAACAAATTTTCTTCTTGAAGTTTAAGTTTAGATGTTAAGTCATTAATCATGCATTCTTGCCTTTTCTGAATATCATGAGCATTTGATAGATCAACTATCAAAGTCTCAAAGATATTCTCCTTTTCAGTCACAGAAGCTGATTTAAAATAATGTACCTTGTAGAGAGTCTCTGGATCCCAGCCGGATGCTGAACATTTCTTAGCTACTTCTTTGATGTTTTCATGGAAGTCAGCATCATCAGCCATCATGCAGTAGTCTCTATCTAAACAAATCATAGCTTCTTCTTCATCAGATGATGAGGTTGAGTCAGAGTCGCTGAAGGATCCTTCTTCAGCGACGAATCCTTTTCCCTTCTTCTTACCAACTTTGGACATAGCTTTCAGCTTCTTGTATTTTGACTTGTACTTGTTGTACTTGTCATTTCTGAAGCTGGGCCTTTGCTCAGGGAGTGGATTGACAGCTTTGGATCTACAGTCAGCTGCAAAGTGACCAGGTTTGCCACATTTGTAGCAGTCACCTTTTGACTTTGAGATGTCACTTGATGGTGCACCAGCAAATTTGTTGAACCTTGTGTTCTTTCTGAAATTTGCAACCATCATGGCCATATCTCTTTCCAGCTTCTCTAGTCCTTCTTCATAGCTGACTTCAGACTGACTGTCAGCAGCACAACCTTCCTCATCTGCAATCAGTGACTTTGAACTCAACTGGGTGATCTTAACTTTCTGCTTTTGATCAATCTCTTCTAGCTCAGCTACAAGGGCATTAGAAATCTTTTGACTGCCTAGAGCAGCACGAATGTGCTCACTTTGATCAGCCTGTTTCTCAGATTGTTCCCAGTTTAACAATATACCATAAATTTGAGTTAGATTGAGAGAAGTATAGTCATTACGTTGTCGAGTACATGTTGCAATGGTTCCTCAAACTTTTCTAGGCAACAGTTCTAGAAATTTTTCAACAAATCTTTGGTCTTTTCCTATATTAGCCTTTTCCATTTTATTTATTAAAGCTTGATATCTAGTATAGGTAGAGGCCAGTGACTCATTGGGTTCCATGGCAAACAGTTCATACTGACGAGTCAGATTTACTTCTCTACAACGAATAATGTCAGGGGTTCCAATATAGATATTTCTAAGAGTGTCCCACATGTGTTTCGCTGTACTGCACAATCTAATGGACTCAAATACTTCATCAGGAAGTGACATGCTTATGTATATTTTAGCTTGTTTATCCAGTCTGACCATGCGCCTGTCCTCATCTGTCCATTGTTCCTCCCTTTTTGGCATAACCATTTCTGGTAGTGCAGGAGTGGTTGCAGTGGCTGCAACAGCAGGAATAATGACAGTAGGAGTGTGAGGACCGTCAGTTATTATAGAACACAGACGATCATCAACAAGGTCTAAGAACATCATCATCCTGGACATCCAGGTTTCAATTCTTGATGGGTCAAAAGCTGGAGGTTTTGTAGTGGAGCCATTTCCCTTCTGGTACTCAGAATCAACACAACTGTATTTAACGGATTCCATTGCAGATCTGGTTAAATTATATTTCAAACCAACTCTGCTCTGATACCAATTGTGAGTCCCTAATCACTATTGTGTTAGTGATTGTGAATCGTTAACAGTGAGTTAATTGTAGAAGGGGGGGGGGTGAATACAATTAACAACTTTTCTTTTCTTTGTTATAGTGTTATCTTTGTTTAGCAAGTTTTTAACCGTATTAAAGTAACAACAATATGAACACAAGTATGTATATAAGATAGACAGTTCAGTTGCTGATACAAATGTAGCTGAAAGATAAATGCTTTTATTGATAAAATTTATCTCTTGTTGATTGCGGAATAGATTAGCCAAAGCTAATCTAAATCAAACAATACAGCTATTACAAAGGAGATGAGCAGTAGTGGACAAACACGCTAACTACTCTCTCGCTGAGATAAGCTAGTAGTGGACAAACACGCTACTAGTTTACTCACTGGTGTTACTTGTATCTTAGACAAACTAGTCACTGACAAACAAGTGACAATACAAGTAATCGACACAAAATGAAGTACAACATGCTACGCTATTTATAGACGCTGAAATCCTTAATTTCCGGATCTGACGGACACGTGTCGCTGCTTGATTGGAGAGGTAGTTGAGATGTGATACATCATGGCACGACATTCTGTCTTGGGAAATATCACCTTGTACCATAGACCAATCAAAAACTTCCACGTTACTCTTTTCAAGTTTCGAGGAACACGTGCTACGCCGTAGTAACGCCGAATGTTGACTTCTTATTTAATGCGGCATTTAATGCTGCAGTCACTGATAGATATATCAATTCTCCTCATTCTCGATGCGAGCTAACATGCTCTAAAGAATGACTTGAACAGCTAATCTTCAGCGACTTCTTTTATTCAGCAGATGAGAGAACTCAATAAGACTTGGAGACTCTCGCTGATAGATGAGTATCAGCGACACACATAGTTGAGTCTTTGATCTTTATAAATTCTTCCTCTACTGGTCTAAGATACAATCAGCGACAAGAAAACCTTCAGCAACACTATCTTCAACTTGAATCATTCTTCATGTACAGAGAGTAATACTCTCGCTGACAATGATCAGCGACACACAAAGTTGAGCATAATTCTCCTTCAGTAACTCAGAGTGAGAGAAGATCAGCGAACATAAAACATCAGCAACAGGAGCTTGACTTGAATCATTTCTTCTTAGAGAGATTTTCATTAAGAGGGACAGCGACATGAGATAATAAGACACCATCAGTGACTTCGCTTATCAGCGACTAATGACTTCAACAATCTGCTTGTAGACAATGTCTTAGTCTCCCCCTTAATCTTTGAGATCAGTGACTATCTTGAGTTTGACGATCAGTGACTCAACAATATATATATATATATATATATATATATATATATATATATGCATATGCATACATATATACTTTTAAGAAGAATACAATAGTACAAACATAATAATAATATCATTACCCATTATTATTATTACAAACATCACCAACGGAACGTACAAACTCTTAGACAAATCATGATCTTTCAACGAGTGAACGAACAACATGTTTTGGTAATTGACCAACTACTTATACAAACTGTCTCATACGTTAGGGACATAAGAGACTTTCTTTGGGCTTAGGCTTTTCTAGCACTCACTTACCGAGCTCACGAGGTGAGTTCACAGCCCCACTTTTACTTGTTTTACTGTTTTTCTAAATTTGGGGTGACAAACATAGAACTTGTTTTGCTATAACATGCAAATTATATTATATAATCACTTTTATGCTTTTATACATGAAATTTTATGAACTGTACTTGAGAACATTGGTGAATCGGACTTGTGAACTATTAATCATGAAACAATGTTATCATGTTATTACTTGAACTGTTTGTGAACTAAACATAGGCATAGGAACTATTGAACGACCCTTCTTCTCTTGGGCATAGGAACTATTGAACGACCCTTCTTCTCTTGGGCATAGGAACTATTGAACGACCCTACTTCTCTTGGGCATAAGAACTATTGAACGACCCTACTTCTCTTGGGCATAGGAACTATTGAACGACCCTACTTCTCTTGGGCATAAGAACTATTGAACGACCCTACTTCTCTTGGGCATAGGAGCTATTGAACGACCCTACTTCTCTTGGGCATAGGAACTATTGAACGACCCTACTTCTCTTGGGCATAGGAACAATTGAACTACCCTACTTCTCTTGGGCATAGGAACTGAAACTTGAACGTCTTTTCAATGAACAAAACTATTTGAATAACATATCAACAATGTACAAACGAATATGGAACTATGAACTATTTACATAAATACCCGTGAATTCACTCAACATTTTTGTTGACGTTTTACTATATTTTTTAGGGAATTAGCTGTACATATAAGCATGCATACTATGGAACTAGGCGACCCACGACGAAATAAGATGTCTTCCTACAGTGCAGCAATAATCATAAGCTCTGATATGCATGATGTCCAATGTATTCGTCGGTGCCCCACTCGATCTAATGCTTTCGCAAAACATCTGATAAACCTTAATTAACAAATTTGGGGGTGTGACAAAAATGTAAAAAGAAAATTATAAAGAAAGAAAAAATAATAAAAATTAAAGACGTTATAAGTTTAAGTTGTTAGACATCTTGTTCTGCTTTCACGTCGTAAGAAATTATGCAAAGGATGAAGATATTAGAACTGTGACACCCGACGATTTAGGGTTACTGATTTACCCTCTAGAAACCCTAATTACGTGTGTTTAGTTTTGTTTTTAGGCTAAATACTTGTAATTACTTGAAACTACTTGTATATTTTATGTGAATATACACCTCCGTAATTGATTTATATTACGCTACGTAATTAATTGTAATTACGCTTACGCAATTTGGTAAAATTGTGCAAAACAACCGGACGGAGTTCGACACAAAATACGACGTTGGTGAAAACATTTCTATAAATAACTAAAATCTATATTTAGAAGTTATTTATCATATATTATTATTATTTTATAATAATACCCGAAAAACCTAGACGTTTTGATTAAAACGTCTCAAACGTAACGAAAATGCGCAGAATGCGCCCGACAACCGAACGAAAGTCAAAATACACTTTTGAATCTAAAATATATTAATTAGTGAAAAGTTATCAATTAATATATCGTGTCTTTAAACGATAACAAAAACGTTCAAATAAAACGTCACGCGATTTAGAATCCGTACAACGAACGCGCAAATCGAGATCATAAAAATTAACGAATCATTTTTATAAATGTTTTTCAAGTATTTAGAATGAATACTTCAATGAAAAATATTGAAAATTTAAATCGTTACTTAAAAACGCATATTAAACGTTTAACACCAAACCGAATGAGAAAACGAACACCACGCGAAGCACAAATCGGATAAAACAAGAAATGACCAAAATACCCTTGAGTGGGCCCCCCCTTGGCCGGCCCCCTCTTCCCCCATGGCTGCCCATTCCCCTCCCCTCTTTGACCATGCAAAATCCACTCAAGTGGATTCTCTTACACACCCACCTAAAGACCATGCAAGAACTTACCTATCTCACTCAACCTCCTTTCTCTCCATTCTCTCTACACTCTCAACTCTCTCATCTCTCTCTTCCTCCAGAAAACTCAACTCCCTTTCACCACCCAATAACCACCATAAACCACCAAGTCACCACCAACAAATTTCTTAACTAATTGTAATAATAATAAGCTCAAGAACACTAGCACCATCATCTCATCTCATCTCCATCAAATCTTTGTAAGGAAACTCATCTCTACCCTTCTCTCTGTTTATTTACATGTTACAAAGCTCATCTAACAAGATTATGTCCAAATATAAGCTTAAAATACGTTTTTATTAATTTATACACAAAGGTATACAATCTGTCCAGAAAAACACATGTTACTAAAAACGTCATATCTTGAGTTCTAGGAAGAGTTAGAAGATGAATTTTCTTTTAAAATTTGTGTTTTGAAAAGATCTACAACTTTCGTGTTTTACACTTTTACCAGAAACGTACACGTTTTTCTCTATTGGACGATTTGTGGGACTGGTCTGGGAAAAATTATAATATGGGCTATGCATGGCCATTTATATTGTTTCTATATGAAGATGGGACTTAAAACTCATAGAAATCATATGTTAGACACTAAAAACATAGAAGACCAGTTGGTAAAATTGTGAGACTTGACTTGGACTAGAAATTGGTAAAACACTTGGTGAAATAAACCGATAAAAAGTCAAAAATGTGAAATCTTGAAGATTTAGGAATTTTATAAAAACCAACACTTTTGGTGAACTCCAGCATGAACCGACAATATATTTGGACTCTATAAACTGATATTTGGGTTGGGTGAAAGTTTCGGGTCAAACCGAGAAGTTTAACCAAGTCAACAAAAGTGGCTCGATTTCGAAAAACTTACTATAATTGGAAAGTGGTAACAAAAATGGGTTTGGATGACTTAATTAGCAACTTGGACCAAAAACTAATTTTAGAAAGTTTCCCGAACGAAAACCGACACTTGAAAACACTTGGACAAAAATTGAATTTTTGGACAGACCCTTAGTGTCGCATGACCATGCGACACTAACCTTAATGTCGCATAACCTGCGACACTAACCATAGTGTCGCACCCCTCTGTGTCGCTGACCTATCATCAGTGACTTCAAACCTTGCGACACTACCTGCGACACTACCCTTAGTGTCGCATAACCAACAGTGGCAATGACCTGCGACACTACCCCTAGTGTCGCATACCTAACAGTGGTAACCTTTTGCGACACTAACAGTGGTAACCTTCTGCGACACTAGCAGTGGCTACACTGCGACACTTACCCGAATGTCGCATGACTTGCGACACTGACACTAGTGACGCTACTAGTGTCGCTAAAGACAGAGTGTTTTAAACTTGTTTTTCGCTAAGTATCGAACATGAGTAACAAATTATAACCACACATGATTCATACAGTAACAAAGTATACGATGACACAAACTTAATAATAATGTGTAAAAGAATTATTATTACAAACTTTCACCAACGGGTCGTACACGTTTTCGATAAACGAACTTGAACTACTATTTGGACATACTAGTTGATGAACTAGCTTTAGGTGGACATAAAACCCCCACCTACCCGATTGGCTTAAGTGGACATTAACCCCCACTTATACAATCGCTATAGATGGTCTTTTGAGACATCTACTTATACAACCTCATACGTCTAGGGCATTAGGAGGTTGCACACGGGAACGAGAACACCCGCTATTTGCTAATATTTGATATTGCTTGCTACCTACTCAACTCTGGTGAGTTTCATAGCCCCTTTTTACTGTTTTTCACTGGGGTGAGAATACATACAACTGTTTTATAAACTGCTTTATGATCACAAGTACTGGAAACAACTTTTTATACGGATTGCATGAGACCTGAATAATCCACTAAAGTCCTCTACTTATCATAGTCATTAAAATTTGTGCGTGAGTATTATTGGGTGGTACCATCAGGGTTTGACAAATCTCGTCCAGGCTAGTCGCGCTAGCCAACCCACGGGCGCAGTATTACTTGTGATTTAGAAATGTATCGGATTAGTACACTTACCGGAGGCAAACAACGTTAAGCTTGACTATGAGACTCATGCAAATAGTATACTTATATTGCTGTATGCAATACTTTTACTTGTCGTTGGATAACGATACTTTTACTTATCATTGATGAATGATGCAAAACTTGTGAAATCTTGTGGATCATTTTAGCAACTGACTACTTAACAAACCTATGAACTCACCAACTTTATGTTGACCTTTTAGTATGTATTTCTCAGGTAACCCGCCGCAATAGGAAGCTTATGGATAGTGTAGCTCGAGTCGCATTGTTTTCAAACATCAAGGAACTAGATTGCATTTACTATATTTTAAAATCATAGTTATGTAATTCTACTTTTGTCATGCGAACTCCTATAACTTTTGTAAGCATTTGTATTATTGTAATGTAACTATTTTTCAAACGTTTCATATAGAGGTCGTTTGCTTAAATTTTTGTGTTGTGATATTTGATTTGGTCGGCGCCCCATGACACCTCCTACTTCCGCTGCCACGTGTTTTGGGGGTGCGACAAGATCCATTTATTTCATACATTTATAATTGTTGTAATTGTGTAGTTTAAATAATAATGAAATGCAAATTGTTTCCTTGATAATAGTTAATACTCCTAATAAAATATCTTTATAATTATCAACCTTCCACAAATATACGATAAACTTTATGGAATAATAATGATATTCTAAGGCTAAAGTCTTGTATGATGTGACACATATATTTGGCAATTGAAGGGTATAATGACACGTAGGACGATTGTTTAGTTGTCAAAATAAGAGATGCACCACATAGGAAAAAAGACTTATCTATTAGTATATATCTTTACCCCTTTATTAAGCATTCATATGTGTTGATCTTATGTCATATGAGAAATTCCCATTATATCCCTCTATTTAATATTTAATATTAAATCAAAAATCAAGAAAATTAAATCCAGAAAAACTCACCAGCTGTCTTTTGCATTATACCCCTCTCTATTTAATACCCCTCTATTTAATACAGTCTTTAATATTGAATCAAGAATCAAGAAAATTAAATCAAGAAAATCTCAACGTGTCTTTTGGCCGTACCTATTTTTCCCACTTTTCCTTACTTGGCACAAGGTATCTTTTAGTCAACTATGCAAGTTTAAAACCAACACGTAAACAATGCAATTTTGTCAATAATAGCTCATAATACCACCCATACAAAATCAATTACATATTTACACAGACACTACTCAAAATGGGAAACAATTTCACTATTAATTACAGAATCACTAGATGAATATGCATCAACACTATATAAACACACTTGTCATTCATGAAAGAATTACCACAACAACATCAACACACCCTTAAAGATGGATTCCGAAATCAGCATGATTGATGCAGCAATTGGTTTCCTGCAATGCCTAGCAGCTTCCGCCGATTCTTCTTCTGGTAAGCACACTCAATATTACGATTAGAATCATACTCGATCGTATGTATGAGATTCAGGTGCTACAAAATTTTAGTCAATTGTAATCGTGTCTTTAATTATATAGCTTTTTGTTTGTGGTATGTGTTTTTATGCTATCATATGGATTTGATGATTCTATTTGTTGAATTTCATATGTATGTATGTGTAAATAACTAATTCAAAAGCTATTTCATAAATTGAGAGAGATTTTGTCATGTTATGCCGAGTTGATTCAATAATATGTACGAACTATTTGAGCTAACTCCACAGTATTCGTCGATGACCATGGTGGTGTTCTTCGTCAAACGGGTAACCACTGGCGACGGTGCGGTTTGGTGAGGTGGTGATGAGACTTTTAATTTTAGCTTTTATTTTTGAGTTTGAGATTGGTTTTGCTCTAATGTCTTGATTGCACACAAGATGTTTGATTAAATGTCAGTGAGGACTTCAATGATCCTATCTCGACGTAAGGTTTATTACTATTTACTGTTGCAATTTGGATGGTTGTTTGTATTTTTGTATGATGATATAATGGTAATATTATGATGAACTCTTGCTTCATATATGGCACATGTTGAATCTTTTAAAATAATGTTGAAGTTAACACTGGTAAGTTTGCAAACCAATCTCTAAATTCTTAACCATTAGGTCTATATTCCTATAATTGTATTGATAGTGTGGTTATGCTGCTTTTATACCTTCTATATATATTGTATAAGTAGATCCATGAACACTGTTAAATGTCCTTTTACTCATTTAGATTGAGTTTTATGGTGGATACATTTTGTTGATGACGTAGCATATACGCTTTAATTATATCTGCCATTTGCAGCTTCCATATATGGTCCTGACCTTGGTGTTACAATAATGCAACTGAGGTTCCAAATCTTGATAAAGTGTGGGCTTGATCTCTGACGTGTAAGTTAATTATGAAATGAATGACTTATGTTGAATTTTCATTCATGAATATGTATTCAGCATCATCACATGTTTACTTCCCTACATCATATCATTACATGTATTCACTATTATGTATGTTTATGATATACTATATTTGTAATTTGTGAGTTTTGTGATCTTTCGCAATTTTTTTGTCTGTATTAGTGGTTGTTCTATCATCACATTGGCATCTCAATCTTAGTTTAGTATGAACAGTACACTTATTTTGTTGTTGCTAGAAGTACCCTGTTTATCAGAGAAATGGGATAGACACACAATTGCACATGCTATATATTGAAGAGTTAGAATATCCATTGGTTGTAGCCGTCGTTGATTCACATAGTTGTAATGACAATAAATGATGATTATTGGACGGACACATTTTTATTCTTGATTTAATTATTTGTATGGAGCTTTCTGACTATCAACAAAGTGAACAGACTAAGGCTCGATTTGTTTCGCTCATTTACAACTTTCTCCGTGTACCTTTTGGAAAGTTTTCATAGAGTTTATGATTGAAAATACGTATTTCAATTGCTAAATTTCAAGAGCTTACACATCTAGCATTTTATTTTAAGTCTTTAATATTTAGGTTTATGCATCTTAATTACTATTTTTGTATAGTTGCTTTATACAATTTATGTTCATGGAATTGGATAGGTGTTTGCTAATGTTTTTATATACCATACTCTATATATATGACCGATAATATAAGGAAATACATATTTAGATATTAATTACGGAGTATATTTTTGTGTGTCTTTGTGAAACACTGTCATTATTATGGTTAATAAATTTGTCTTATATTATTCTATAAGCATCTTGATTAAGTCTCTTAATATATATTGCTGAACTATTTAAAAGTCTCCATTTTTGTGCATTTATTATCTAAAGCTTCAAGTAGGAGTTGCTAATCGATTTTAGCTCTCACATGAGCTAACATTTGTGTTATGTTCATTTTATGAAGTCATGCAACTATAAATGGTTGGACATCTGTTAACATTCAGCCGCTAAGGGCGTGATTTTTTATTATTTTTTTAAATAATTGGAATGGTTTCTTTTTACATACAGTTTCCCTTTTACATGCCCTAATTTAATATTGTTTAATATTTTACGAAAGAGTTAACATGGAATTAATGTGTGAATAATCCTAATGCAGTGGCTATAACAGGTTGAACATGAAAGGGATCGCAAGCTGTAATTGGGCATGTTGATGACTGTGTCTTTCTTGCTGTACATGATCGAGATATGCTACTGGAAGTACGAGTGTAGGCTGTTGTGTAGTATGTAATGTGCATGAGAAATGTCAAATGAATATATTGATAGGAATATAAATGAGGTTGTAGTCAAGATGGGTATAATTGTATGTATGTAGTTTCAACTATGGGTGTAAGTATATTTTAAATCAATTTTACAACTGGTAGTTCGCTACGTTGTATCATAAATTTAAGATATGTTCCCGTCGCATTGCGTGGGTTACCAGCTAGTATATGTGTATATATATATATATATATATATATATATATATATAGAGAGAGAGAGAGAGAGAGGATTGGGATCAAGGGAGAAGGGTTTTTAGATGGAGAAGATGGAGAAACAATCTAGGCCATTGGATGATTGATTCAATGGTTTAGATTAGTCAATGGGCTTGTTGAGTAAATTTTAGGCGGAAGGGGCATTTTTGTCTATTACTTATGTTCACTTAAAAAAGGAAACAAATCACATTTACTATAGGAAATCAAAACCGATCATATACTGTAGAAAAACAGCGATTGAAATTCCTTCTCCTCCACTCCCATCTACGCTCCAGTAAATATTAAACCCTAATTTGTGATTTCGCAAGAGAGAAAACGCAAAGAATCAACACGATTATTCTGAATTTATTGAAGTTCCATTTGAAACGACTGAATCAATACTTGATTCTATGCCATTCCAGTATTGAACATTAGGGAAAATGGTTACGACAAAAAAATAGATGAAATCGTCCATGAAAGGTAACCGTTCTAATCTATCTCTGTTGGTTTATTTCTTTTGATTTGTTATCAAGATGGGTGATTCAAAATTGAGGTTTTATGTTTTTGAAAAAGTGGGTGCCAATCGTTTGTGAGTAATTAGGGGTTTGTTTAAGGGGTTTTGCGATTGTTGGTGAATCATTAGTATAGTTTATCGAGTATGGTAATGGTGGTGCGATTTCATGTTTTGGGTTAGCTTGTTATGGATTAGTTAGATTTGATGGTTGCTAAATTGTTTACTTGATTCAATTTTTTATTTTGGAACTGTGTGTAGAATTGATAAAAATGGTGAAACTCAGTTAGATATTTGGATTGCTTGCTTTTAGTGCAAGCTAGTGGTTTTTTGAAGGTGTTAGCTTTGTTAAAAAATTGATCGAATGAAAAAAGTCTGATTGCAGAAAAGTCGAATCAGAAGATAATCTCGTCTGCTTAACCAATGCTATTTTTGTAGAGGGTTATATTAGATTCAATCAAAAGAAACATGACTTTTCCTTGATAAGTGTCTTGCTGAATCAAAGTTTAAAGATATCGAATCAGTGTATATTAGATGGAATTCCTGAGTTGTATGGATGGCTAGTTAATGTTTATGTTAGAATTGGCTAGTAAATAATTTTGGTGGTAAAAACACATCTACTGAATACACAGAACCTGAAAGATGACCCTTTTTATTTGTTTAAAGTGTAGTGAACAATTTATGAGTTGATGACGCAATTTTTAATTGGTGTGTTGAATCATAGTAGTATGGTTTAGAAGCATATTTTCAATGTAAAGGTGTGACAAATTTGAATTTCGTTTAGTTGAATAATAGGATTAGGCTTAAGAAATATTCTATAACAATGCTGAATCATATATATAATTACAGCTGAATCATAGTATAATTAATGTTGAATCATACTATACAAACTGCTGAATCATGGTATATGGTTCATAGTATCTGAATCATAGTATGATGCTTCTGAATAATAGTTATATTTTTTGTGACGTGGTGTTTAGTATATGCTGAATCATAGGCGACTAAGCAACTTCATTTGAATTTTGCAGACAAATATTTGTATTGATGTTGCTAGAACGTTTGAGGAGCGACTAAAGGATTTTTCTGAGAATTTAAACGATTGTCTTTCAAGATACAAAATTGGTGATCTTAACAACTATGGATTGGTAATTGATAGTTAAATACATTTTTTTCAATGCATAATAGTTTTAGAAGCATAGTAGTATGGTTTAGAAGCATATTTTCAATGTTTATGCTTTTATAAAAGTCGATTTTAAACTACATGCCCGTGTAAAAGGAGGTTGAATTTTGTTTAGAGACAGGCGTAATGTAAATGTGCTGTAAGTAGTATTCATGAAATTAGAGAAAAGGATACGTGTAGACATGTTGATTTAGTAGTTAGTTTGAAAAAAATAATCACAGGAAGTAAAACTAGTGCAAGATATTCAAGTGTTATATGGATATGGCATTGTTGTTATTGCTTGTGATTCAGTGTTGTAATTCCTTTTTCAGGCAAGGCCCATTGTTTAGGCGATGATTCTGATGACGACTTTATGCCGCTAGCTCAGAATGAATTTAAAAGGGAAAAGCGAAAGAGGGTAGATAAGAGGCAAAAAAATAAGCGGTGAGTTGAAGGACAAGGTTAAAAAGGGGAGATATCCGTCGGTTGGCATAAGGAACCCGCCAAATGTTGTTGTTGTTGCGTCAATGAATTATCTTGTAGTTTGTATTAAATACCGTGAAAACACTGGGTATTTTCATGATTTTTTTTTCTTTTCTGTTTTTTTTTTAGGTTTAGACCAATACAGATTTTAGAGTAGGTTAATATATGTGTTATAATAGTTGTAATTTACTACCGAATCAAGTTGATATATTATCGAATCAAGGTGTCGTAACATCTGAATCAGAAATGTGCTTCACTGAATCATTGTGTTTTTTCTGTTTCCTCCTGTAACGGTGATCTTTACAAACAGTATACATAAAAGAACATGCTAAGTTTCGTCAATAATGCCCGTTCGAAAGCCGAAGATGGTTCTTTCAAGTTGAGGTATATGTGCACGATGAATAAACAAATGTAGTGACTTAAATGCATAATAGTTTTCTTGGAGCACATCATATACTTGTATATATTATGAATGAGGCATGAAAATCAACATTTACATGAAATGTGCTTTATTCTTATACTGAATCGGTTGAATACAAATCTAATCGTTTCGTCATTTGTTCATCGTTCGCCATTTCGAAAAACGGTAAATCAAAGAACAAAAAACTTCCTAAAGAATTACTAACACAACACATGACAGGTTATTCTTCAAACAAAATCAATATTTCGATCCAGGTTATCGTTTTAGTGATTGTTAAAAGCTTTAAAAGATGCACATCAATGTTTATTTGATGCACCGATGTTCCATCTTTGTGATTTCAAAAAACTAATTCAGGCGTGGATCAAATATAATTGGGGATGAAATGATAATATCTTTTGGTTGATAGTTTCCTAAAATATTGGAAACTTCTACGTGAAATTTAAAACCGCCCAACCTAAACACATTTATTATTAATTATATTAAATTAAAATAACCATATTACAAAGTATAAGATCTGCACGTGTAATCTTTCTTTTTCGTTGAAGAATTAAAAATCCTTTGTTCTCAATCCAACCGTAAGAAAATAATGGAAAATATTTTTGTTGGTAGTTTCCTAAAATGATGGGCCATTCATACGTTAAGTTAAAAACCTCCCAAATTTAATGCATTTAATTTACAATATATTAAATAAAAGAACCCAATTAAAAAAAGACTAATATACCCTTTGACCTAAAATTGATATGAATGACCAGGATTGCTTCTTCCCCTTCTCCTTAAAATTTTTCTTCTTTTTAGATCCTCTTACTATATATATATATATATATATATATATATATATATATATATATATATATATATATATATATATATATATATAATGCTTTATTTTTTGAATTTGCACGATAAATAATTAGAAGTTTAGAACTATTTTGACAAAAGATTTTGGTTTATTTATGGTTACTTGTAGATAATTTTGTATTGATTAAATTGTAATTTGATTTCCTTAAATGATTAAACAAAAATATGATTACAACCTGCCAATTAAGAGGGATAATTTTGCCATTCTAATTTTTTAAGAACTTTAAGACTCAACACAAGAGACTTATAAAGAAGTTATAGATATTGACACATATACATTGATATAAACATAAACACTAAAAGTAGAGTATATAAAATTAAAATATCGATATAAAAGTTTATTAACTTATTTAAATTAAATATGACAATGGTTAGATATTTTCATTTATGTGTATTTAATTTAAGAAAAATATAAAATTAAAATATCGATATAAAAGTTTGTTAACTTATTTAAATTAATTATGGCAATGGTTAGATATTTTCATTTGAGTGTATTTAATTTGATGAATTCATTACTTAGTCAAAGGAATAATCTAATTTTTGTGAGTATGCAAGACATAAATAATCTTTAGGGTTAAGTGTTTGTAAATGTATATAACTATATGTTAACTTCTTTAGTGTGTATAAAGTTAAATTGACTACCATTATATGTAAATAACTATTATTTTTTGCCATTGTGTGTATACGATGACTTACGCAACATGTAACAGCTTATTTTAAGAAAAAATTAATATTTATATTAACATCATATCCATGCCAGCTGCCAATTCATCATAGTTATAACACATCATCATTAAGTTATTTATTTATATATATATAGGAATAGGAAAACAAACATTATGCTTTGAATGATTGTACATTTTGCTAGATCTCTTGTACTTTTCTTCATCTTCTTTGTTTATCACCACCATCATATCGACCACCACAACCACCATCATTATCAACCACCATTAAAAAACATCTAAACAACCAGAAAACGTGTAATTATGCATACAACAACCATCAAAACATTTGATTTTCAGTAATCCATATTAATAATCATCAAACATTCAAACCTATAGAGATAATAGTCTAAAATGACATCAAAAGACATTCTCCCTAATCAACGACCCGTCACTCATCTCCCCACGACCCCAACACCGCCACCCTTGAAGACTACGTAATCTTCCTCCGCTACGACGCCGTTCGCCGTCGTACAACACTGATGATTGTGCCGATTTCGACATCACTTCTCAACAATCGAAACTTAAATCAAACACGGCACCGGAACACCACTACGACAGCTGCAGATCTGGAGTACGAAAACGTTGAACAACCTAATCTAGATCTGGAAATCAGAAACCCGGAGATAGTTGAACCGGATTTGTCAGATAAGACGAACCATGTTCGTTGGACATTGTGCTTGTTGGTCGGTGACGACATAAACAAAGAAATTATTTTTTTGTGTCGGTAGTTATTGTTGGTCTTCATTTCACAATTGGTTCGCTGTTGGTTTCTTGAAAATGCATTCTTTATGCTTGAACTAGTTCCTTCTATTACGATTTAGTGATATGAGTTGGAGTAGATGATATGTGTTCTTCAAATTCGGTTATGGTTTTCATTTCGATGGTCTTCATGTAGGGAAGAAGAAAGTAATAAAGGAAAATAATGACAGCTCATTTAATACATGGAATAAATATAATAAAAAAAGAAGTAACTTGATACACGTAAGCAAGTTACCTGTTGTAGCCCATTTCAGACGGACAATGATAAAAAATAATAGTTACATGCACGTAATGGCGGTCAAATTAGTTTTGTACCCAACGCATAGTTATATATATTTACAAAAACTTAACCTTAGTCTTTATATCAACAAAAGAAAATATATTCTTTTATAATTCATGAACCTATTAATCATTTAATCTAGCAATTTAATCAAATCTTTTTATTTCACTCAATAGTTCATTAAGCAACCGATCCAGTTATTCAACTAAAAAGTCTACTTAAATTTAATCAAGCTAACAATGTAATTCATAAATATCTATTTGAACTAATTCTATAGAAAATTGCATATGAGGATTCCAATGAAATAATGACATCCCTAATGCCGAGACTTCATGTAACACCTGCTTTAAGAGCTTAGTGGTAATTAGGTAATTTCCTAACTTTAAATTATTATTTAATGTGTTAGGAAATTAATTTATTATTTTATTAAGTTTATTGTGAATAATTAGTCAAAAAGTCAAATGACTTATTGCTATATATTTGTAATAAGTTATATGCTTATAAAATGGAGTTATTGATTTTATAACTTCATTTTGTGAAAATGGTTAATAATAAACTAGTATGAATAATACTTCCAATTTGATTATAGTTTGTTATGTGATGCTAAGTAATGATATAAGTTGACTTGGTTATAATATATGTCATAAAGTAGATATTATTATTACTTATGACTTGGTTAGTATGATATTTTTGGAGATAAGTAATATACTTATAATAAGGGTGTTAGATGGTTAATTAGGTGGTGTTATTATTTTGATACTTTTTATTGAAATATGTTATATGATTATGAAACAAGTTATATGTTATGAGATAAATTAATAACTCATTATATACTTGTATTTACAGATACGGAGAAGGCTCAGTAATATTAGACTTATGAGCTTGCGAATGAGGTAACTATGAGTGGATCTGTAATCCTCAGTGTGATTTAGTTGTAACAAGTTTGATTACAACGGGTAAATGTACTGCTATCATTTACAGATTGTTTAGTCTGCCATGATATTATTACCGTTGATAGACTATTTAATCTGACATGATGCTATGACGATTATGGATTATATGATTACGTGACATATAGCCATTGGGCACTATGTGATTTGGAGGTCAACATTGGTTGGGCTTTGTTGCTATTGTTGGGCTGGTTCAGGGGTTCCTTATACACATAGTTAATAGGAATATGTGGTCAGTGAAGATAGCAACAAGCTATTGGTTAACTTCTGTATTGGCATGCAGTTGTTTTAAGTGTTCTTTGAAGGATAACTCAAGAACACCCGATCCTCTTGGGTTGAAATTTCCGTGTTTACGATGCTTTGAGCTGTAAACATGGAAATTATGTGTTTACGATGCTTTTGCTGTAAACAGGGTTGATATGTGTTTACTATGATTTGCTTTAAATATGGTTGTTATGCTAGGTTGGACTGTTAGTTATTTATTCACTCGCTTAGCTTTATGATAACCCCACCACCCCCACTTCTTGCAGGTTATGGTAAAAATATAACGGGTTAGGCAAGAAGCTCTGTTTGGATAGAATGTTTGACCAGGCGGTTACTTTGATATTTATATTTGGAAAGAGTCCACGTGGTATTTTGAAATCATATAACACCCAGTTGATTATACTATGGTTTTAGATTAGTATGTAATTGTTTACATAATATGTATCGTAAAGTGATAAGGTACATTTTGACCTACGCTTCCGAATTGTTGTATGTATATTTTATATATAAAAAAATGGTTATGAAAATGAGGGGTGTTATAAGTTGGTATCAGAGCATATGTTTGGGTGAATTGGATATTAGTAAGGTATTTAATCCCAAATCTGAATTTGTGCTAAGTCAAATATTTCAGTGTGTGGGATCTGGTTATGGTATAGGAATCGATAAGTGTGTTATGTGCTAACACTTAACAACTTATGAGATGTTGTTTTGGATATAGAGATGACAGGGCATGAGTACTAGACTACTAGTATTGAATATTTATTTTGTTAGTATTGCACTTACTTTCATGTGAGTTTTAATAAATGAATGTCTATATATCCATCGATATATATAGTAAAGGATTATAAAGAAAGCTCCGAAGTTGCTATGTATGATCGAATGTCACGTGTCAATCTCTCATAAATTTCAGTTAAATAAACAACTAAGTTTTATTATAAGTTTGGATATACTACATGATAATAAATCTAAAAAAAATCTTACGTGAAGTAGATAACGTTTAGGATGCATCTACGGCTGCCGATTCATAATCTTTATATCTTTATATATATATAAAACGTAATACAATAGAGCAATCTGGACCCTAAATTGATTTCATCCATAAAGATCTTACGGTTAAAATTGTTTCCTTCAGTTTTTTCAATTTTTATAATGTATACCCACAACTATTAAGATTGACACTTCCAATACTTCACTATTATTTATCTATATTGATTAATCACATTAATTTTTTTTATCAACATTATGAAATTAAAAACTGGACATCCATTTAGCCAAATAACCGTAATATCATGAATATGTTAAAATCGTAACTAAAATATTTTATGATTTTAACTAATAATCTTTTAAATAATATATAAAACAGAATACAATGGAGCAATCTGGACCCTAGATTGATTCCATTCATAAAGATCTTACGGTTAAAATTGTTTCCTTCATTTTTTTCAATTTTTATAATGTATACCCACAACTATTGAAATTGACACTTCCAATACTTCACTATTATTTATCTATATTGATTAATCACATTATTATTATTTTTATCAACATTATGAAATTAAAAACTGGACATCCATTTAGCCAAACAACCGTAATATCATGAATACGTTAAAATCGTAACTAAAATATTTTATGATTTTAACTAATAATCCTTTAAATAATGTAACTAACATATCTAATGATTTTAACTAATAATCCCTTAAATAGTATACATTAAGTTAAACAATAGACAAACATATGTCATATTCAACCATAATAACATTGAATATGGATTATTATTATCGCTATTCAAAATCTATTGTTATTGTTTATGTATATATGTGAATATATGATCACAGCAATGTACGATTTGGATAGAAATTTAGGTTTGAATTACAAAATACAGTTATTTGAGTTACACTGAATTTGGATAGAAATTTAGGTTTGAATTACAAAATACAGTTATTGAGTTGCACTGAATTCATAGTTAATTTAAGTTTTTAAAAACTATTTTATGGGTTACAATAATTTTATACTATCTTCTTATTATATGCATATGATAGAGTATATGCTAGATATTATTGGTTGACTTAACATATGCTAGATATTATATAATAATCCGGTTCATGATACACTTTCATTTGACTTAACTTTTTATTTACACAATTTATAAAATCAAATGTCAAAACCCTTCGTTTGGTTCCTTCATTGCGATCTAATGGTGTACATTTAATCTCCATAGTTACATTTTCCTCCCCACTATTATTACATTATATAAAAAATGTTAAACAAATAAAAAAAAGGTAAATGATTTTTCAAAAAAAATATTAAATAAACAAACAAAAAATAAACTACAAAAAAGGGTCGGCCTCCCCATGTTATTATATTAAATAAAAATATATATATAATCAAATGATTAAATATATATGTAAAGGATTTCCAAACAAAAAAATTCATAGTTGGTCACTAACAATAGGCTCAATTTTGTATTTATCTTCAATCATATTTCAAGTCCTAATTTCACCTTAAATCTAAGTTTTAATACATTCATTACCTCCCTATTCCAGAATGAATCCAAAACAAACTCACAAGGTATGTTCCATACAATGTTTAAAGTATACATGATGTTTTTAATTTACTAACCAAATTTATTATTTTTATGTTAACATGACAAAAAGCCTCATACTACACAAGAAACTTCTGCTCATATTATAAACGGAGGTACCAAAAATTTAAAACTGTTTTATTATTTTTTTCATTCGAATTATCATATACGTGCTGTATATAGATTGTGTGTAAAACCATTTAATTTGCATATGTTTTTTACTTTTTTTTGTAGATTAACATACACTTATAATCGTTTTTCTCTTTGTTTGTATTTGCTAACATGTTTTCATTTTGTTCGTAGATGGAAAACATACTCCAAAAGGAGCTTCAAAACCTCCAAACTCTTTGTTAGGTATTGTATATTGATTTCTTTGTTAGACGATAATACAACTATAAATGATCATCACAAGATACCCGAAAATATAAATGGTATATTAAAATCTTTGTAAACGTCAATCATTGGGAAATATTAATTATTATACCAATAATTTATAAATATTGATGATTTTTAGATGAGTTTCATCCTCAAGACTTTAATGATTGGATAAAGTTGCACGTTTGCAAGGAAGGATACGGTGAAGAAGCAATGGACAATGTCATTTAAAGGGTCCAAAAAGCCGATAAATTCATCAAATAAATTCGCTTACTTGGTTAAGAAATTGATGATGATTACGTTGTTAACCTAAAATTCTTCAACAAAGAATAACATATTTGAATCTTTCTACATTTTATATATTATATGTTTGTTATGCTTCTACTTCTTAAATGTAACATGTTACTTTGAATTTAAATAAATATCATTATCATCTCATTCTTGATCTTTAATAAATTTAAGAATGCATAATAAAGTCAATTTTTAATTACTTTAAAAACTTACTCAAACAAATTGTTAACAATCATATACATATATAATATTTAAATGGTTATTTAAAAAAACATTATCTTTTAAAAAATTTATCAAACTAAATATCATATATAATATTAAATATTTGAAAACAATTAGAATTGCTAATAGGGATTCAAAAAAGAGATAATCTTATACTTTCATAAATTTAACAAACTAAATATTATGTAAAATAGCAAGATCCGAAAGCAATTGGAATTGCTAATGGAAATTTTAAAGAAGAAATAATCTTATACTTTAATAAATTAAACAAACTTAACGAACTAAATATTTATATATGTAAGACTTCAAAACAATCGAAATACAAAATAACTAAATAATCTTATATATATATCCTTTTAAAAATTGGAGAAACAAATACATACTCCGTATTATAAAGAACTTAACTCTTACGCTAAGTGACTTCATTACTACAAATCAAGTTAAAAATCTCTCAATGACTTTGACACTTACAAATCATTTAGTAGCTCTTCGATAACAAAAATCACACATACTATAATCAATTTATTTTTACAAAGTTAACTGTCGTAGCCCGCTTTGTCGCGGGTCCTTCACCTAGTTTCATATACACACATATATACATATTAGCATTATACCCGCATGATGCAGCGGGAAAATTTTATTTGTTTCACGTGCATTCGATAACTAATATTACATTTTTGAATCATCTTTTAAATCAAAAAACTATATAACAATGCACGAATACTATTGTTTTTTAAATAGGAAAGTCTTTTTAAAAAATAGCAAAATTATAAATATCAAAGTATGTCATTACAAACTTGATGGTCGGAGTTGCGAATGTCGGGTTCCAAGTTCTAAATAGCCAGTTTAGATTTGTGAAATCGTTGACTGAGTCTAAAGATTTTACTTTCATTGATTTTTCATTGTTCGTTTGCTTATTTGTATTGTTATATTACCAATTATTTACATTAAATTTTAATCCTAAAACTAGATCATAACCCGCAAAATTTGCGGGCTAATGTATCGTATTATAACATAAGCTATTGACTATGAAGATTTTTTTTCGTATAAGACTATAATAACCCGCAAAATTTGCGAGCTAAAACATGTATAATAATTAAGGTTTCTTACTGAATTTAAGTTTAAATAAAAACAACTAATGATCATGTAACCTAATCAATTCCTTATATCAAGTTGCAAATTGAAAATAAGTAAATAAATTCCTTAAGACTTAACATCGAGATCGAACAAAAAAGTTTTGTTAAAGTAATGAAAGTTACATATCTCACCTAAATCTAATATTGTAAATTTAGAATACTGTGAAACCACATCATGTTGGTTGTCAATGTCGTGGATGTACAAGCCAGAGTGCACTTAGTGCCTGCAACATATCAAAGTAGTATGTTATCGTAAGTCAAGCAAGAGTGGGCTGACATGTCAAAACTTCATGAATTTTTATTAATGTTTTTATCTCGTAAATGGTCTACCTGAAATGAAATAGAGTATTAATCAACTTAGAGTATTAATCAACCAGCTATATAAACCTCATTACGAAAGATACAGTAAGTACTTTTTTATCAATAAGATCCAAAAAATGAGCAAAATAACAATTATCACTCACTATTCACTAAATATAAGTATAATCGATATGAAGTACTGGTTGCAATATTAAACCTATTTACATATAATTGAGTTCTTTGGGCTCTTAATGATTTCGAATAGATCGAAGTGCTCAAGGCAAATGATTTAACTAAAAAGGGAAAAAATGGGTTGGATCGAAGTGCTCAAGGCAAATGATTTAACTAAAAAGGGAAAAAATGGGTTGCTACTAATTCGCAATGTATTCAAATGCAAAAAACCTCATAATCTCCAAATTAAAAGGAGAGTTAGATTAGTATTGTATGAATATAGTTTTTTTAATATATTTCCAACATTTATTATTAGGAAAAGGATAAGAAAGTGTTTTGACCGCAATGAAAAGTTATTATACGTGTCTAAGCCCAAATTCAATCTCTTGAACGGCTAATTTCGCCACCTCTATTACATAATACTCAAATTTAATATCAAATTTACCTCCTGGTAGTTTTAACGCGCAGACCCATTGATGTGTAAAATCTAGTTATAAAATTTATCGTTGAAATGTGAACAAGAAAATACCTAGCTAAGACCAATACACAACCGAGCAGGGGACCCTATCGTGTAGTAGTATAGTCGGATAAGTTCAGGTTCGAACACAAGGAACTTATTTGAGATAATCAAGTTGAGTGTGAGCAATTTATAAAATAGAAATAAAAATGGTGGTTTGTGTGACCGAGTTGTCACGCTGCTTAAAACTACAAACTTAGATTTAGAACAAGAAAAGTGGACTCAGAAAGAGTCAAAATGGTTGATTGAAAACTTTCGTATATTAAAAACAATACTTGCTTGGACTATGTCGCTAGTGATTTCAGGGTGTGAAGTTATAACCGGTTAAATTATGCTAAAGTAATATCCATCAAACATAGGCTTAACGTTCGCCAAAACCAAATGTTCAACTTCAACTAACAAACCTATGATTTAATCTAATAACGGACATTCATCATGGCTACTAACTTGCATATTTAAGCTTAAATCATTTAACCCATTCCAAAATTACATCCCCAATATTGCTCAATCATTTATAGACAAATAATCGATAGTTATTCACTAAGTAGAAAACGTTGGCTACATCTATTAGTAAATCGCCAAATAAGTTAAACCATCAAATTCAAGCTCAAACACGCAAGGTTCATGATTAAACATAGAATTAAATTCAATGAGTTTACAATTCATCCGTAGGAAAAACGTTCGCCATATTTGCTAATTTATATATGCTTAACTTACTAGTTTTACTTGTACCACATTTTGCTTTCGCAAATTATGGTCTATTCATACGTCGACATACAAATTATAAGTATTTTTAATAAGCAACAAACATTCGCTATAGTTGCTTAGCTAAAATACCAATAAGTTTCACCAAAAACAAGCTAGTTACATACAAATTCATGGATGAATCTTAAACTCAAATCATAAATATCACACCAAAAAAATACACCCCTAATCAACTAGCTAGTTCATCCAAGCAAGTATACAAACTATTTAGCCACTAAATATAATCATATCAAAACAAACAAACATAGTTATTAAAATCAAAGGAAACATGGTTATAAATGAATAAAAGTGCAAACCGAGTTATTACAATGTCTAGATGATGATTTCTTGACACCACAAGATGTAGGATGATACAAGATGTTTAAGATGATGAAAAGTGGCTCCAAGAACCCTAATTGTTTCCTTTTTTGCTATTGGTTCGTGTGTTTTTTTGGATGATAAAAAGTTGGTGAGATCCAAAAGAAAAAGTGCTTTTCTAGTACCAAAAGTTTCTGGCTGCCCAAGAACCCGACTGATTGCCATGTTACCCGGCAGGTTCTCGAAATTTTATAGAACCCGGCTGATTGTGTATTCCAGCCGGTGGGTTCTTGTTAGCTGTAAGAACCCGGCTGATTCTTCTTCAAGCCGGCGGGTACTTGCTGAACATGAGTACCCGGCTGGTAAGACTCCAAGCCGGCGGGTACCATCCATTTCCAGCGACCTTTCATTTTTTATCACAAGAGTTCAACACATTTCACACTTAGCTTGATTCTTCACCCAAATGTAATCCAAACTTCATTTCTTCTACGTTGGCACCTAAAAATCAGTTTTAGCCAAATAAGTACCAAAAGTTCTTGAAAATCAATTCAAAACACATGCAAAGATAATGATATCGCGAGTGATATACATATACAAAATGTGCGATATCAAATATCCCCACACTTGAACTTTGCTTGTCCTCAAGCAAACCATTATTTACCATTTCATAACCCACTCTTGCAACATCATAAGTGAAGATCAAGTTTACCAAAATAAAACTAACATTAACTACCAAAGCAATTATGTTAGTAACATGTATATAATCAATGAAAACTTGAGATAATGAGTTTGTCAAGTCCGAATGCACGACCTAGCACCTCACATAAGGTTAAGTGTATGATCACTCACTCTCAACCTCTAAAACTACAAGGTAAGGACGTAAATAATGTAACACTCAATCAAGCCAAGTCGTGATGCAATGTTACCATAGACTTGCAAAAGGATCAAATCTCCACCGTCTTGGCGTGAGCACCAAGTGAGATCTCGAAGGAGGTATTCCAAACATGTGTTGTAACAAATGTAGGTTAATATGGAATTTGGTATGATAGGCACAACAATTGGTGAAAAATAGTAGTCAAGACCCGTGAAGAAGTGTGAAAATGTTACCTAATGGTTTCAACATGTGACATTGATAAAACTTAGGATTCTTATGCCAAATTAATTCAAGTTATTCCTTGTTCTCACTTACAACTTATATTTAATAGTTTCACACAAATAACTCAAATTAATTTACATATTTGATTGGAATAATTGCATTCTATGACTTTCTACGAATCCTGTGTAACGAACTTTCAGACCAACGATCCTAGACCGGATAAAAGCCTTCGGTGGTTAGGTGTAGAACACCCCTCGGGAACTACTTGTTTAGGAATTCAAAGGCCATTTAGTCGACTACAATTACCCAATCGGTAACATTAAGCTTAACTTGTTAACTTTCGATAATCTTATTCCTTTCAACTTCTATCATTTAACTTTAACATTCGACAATTTTCATTTCGTGCAATTTCAATTATAGAATTTAATACTAGAATCCCACTTGAAAACAATTTAAGTCACATTTAGATAAAACTCATTAAAAATTCCAACTAGGCAACATCTTAAAAAGTGAATGGTTCGGGACTTGACTACACAAAAATAAGGCTAACATTTTTAGTGGAGTGTATGTGGAAGTGTCTACGGGTTTATTAGTACTAAGAATGAGTGCTAACGACCTGGGTGGACTAGATATAAATGGTTTTAGCAGAAAATAAGATCCCGAGTAGTCAAGATTCCTTGACCGATTAGTAAGTTCGTACAATTTATAAAAGGTCAAACACAAACTTAATAATTGGTTAGAAAGTCAAAACTATTGGGATTAAGCTTCGAATCCAAAGAATACCTCCTCCTCGTCGACCCCACCTATATCACATTTCTATGATCCCACAGCGGTCTCGAAATGCATCACTAAGGCAAGTTCTAGAACAAGCTACAAACATCGGCACACTCATAGCAAAAATTAATGTAAACACTAAAGATAAATGTTTTTCTCAATAAGGCTCAAATTTATCACAATTTATAGTGGAGGCTACAAGTGTGCTAGTCATGCAATCCACCCTATTAGATTGTTGTTTATGACATATCTCAAAAGGTTATGTTGCAAGAGGGAAGATTAAATCACTTTCATTAAATTTTACAAGTTTAAAATTTCAAAGCAATCAATCTTTTAAGGACAAGCACATTCCTAGCAATGACATCAATTTACTAGCAATGAAATTCAAGTGAATTTACCTCCACACACTTGAGGTTTGCATTATCCCCAATGCAAAAATAATCAATGAAGCAACATAAGTGCGAAGGTAAAAAGAAACAAGAACTTCCCCGGGGGTTTGTTTGCCGAGAGAGTGCGTTTGCTGAACTTATTGCCAGCCGGCGCACGAGTTTCAAATCCATAAAAGCAAGAACTTTTAGCCAAAACCTAGATAAAAATAAACATAGAAGAATGTTTTTGAGTGACATTGTACAAAACAGTACCCAAATGTCACTCAAAGAAAGCAGTTCAAAATACTAGCGAATATAAGTACTAAAACATAAAAGAAAGTACCTAACAAGGGAGGCACACATGCACTCAAATCTAAATAAAAGTCATAATATTAATAATAATGTCGGGAAAGGTGCGGCAGTGATCAAACTAAAAGGGCCATCCCCAACCCCCTGAACTAGGTCCTTGAGAGCCATCCTGATGGTCGCGATCCTGTGGCCATGGATCCCAGTTTTGAGAAGCGGAAGGAGCATCGCGATACATCTGTTCCTGTTGCATTGCCTTTCATATTCCAAGGCAGAAACATGATCATACACAGGGGGTGGGTGGCTACGGGACTCTGAAGTACCCCATTGGTACAAGGGTTCGGCTCTGGTGGTTTGGTAACCCTCTGCTCAGCTAATCAGCTGAGGTTGTGATGACTCCAAGCAGATTCATACTCTATATTTCCGATTCTGTAGTCCATCTGGTGCTGCCAACGGTCATTTCGGTCCTCCACTCAGTCATGTCATCCCCGAAAGCAGTTTGGTTGACCTCCAACCCTTCAATACCCCACATGATATCAAGAAGAGAAGGTTGTGCAACACCCTGTTCTGGTTCTTGTACAACTTGTTCCTCCTGCGCATGTCTTCTTGGTAGCTGAGGTTGTTGTTGCTGTTCGGAGAATGCAACATATCTCTTCCCCTCTTTAGAAACAGCTCCAGTGGCATGGTACATGGGATATCCAACACTCTTTTAAGTGAGTGCAACCTGAGTTAACCCGGATTGTGCCCCAAAATCTATTCCAAAAGACCGAGCAATTAAAGTGATAAAATGGCCCCCGCAGATTAGGCTCTTATCCTTCAAACCACCAGCTAGCGTTTTCAAATAAACAGCTACACAATATGGGATGTTGATATGATTTCCTTCCTAAATTTGTCTCAAGAACGAAATATTGGCCAGGGTAATTTTCTCAGTGTTCTCACGCCTATTTGAAATAGTGTGAGCCAAACAGCGATGTATAACCTGCAGTCGGACATCATTCATGTCCCGATGAGATACCCCACTCGCTTCAAATTATTTAACACTAAGCTCTTCCCAGAAATCCCCTTCAATAAACGAGTGCGTGTCATGAACCCTAGCCCCCAACCACAAGTAATCATCAAAGAAATCATAGGATAATTCCCAAGGTGTGTAGAATCCGAGGCAAGTTGCTAACTCTTTCATAGAGAGAACCCTCGGTACCCCCTCCTATTCAGAATCTTAAGAAATCCCAGTCGTTCACATTCGTTAGTTGTTGTTGCATGATGACGGTTGAATGAAATTCAAAGCGCAACTTACGAAACACATGCTCCCTTATCAAAATAATTTCTCCCATTCCGTGAAGTGGTAAACTTGCCCATTGAACTCATAATGCTGAGTTAGGAGTTCTCAAATAGGTGTAGCTAAATCAATGGCCTCTAGAGGGCCCCAATCCACTTATCTTGGCAATTCAAAGTCCTTTTTCATCAAGTAGTAGAGATTGCGTTAGTAGTCATTAAAAAGCACCCATCTTCGGTCAAACCGTAACCATGGGTGAACATCCGTCGGTATCAACATAGCCTCTGCACTTTCTGGCTCAACTTGTGGGTGTTCCTCCTCATCATGTAAGGAAAATGTAGAGGTCTCAACAGCTCTTTTGGAAGTGTTGGTCTTCCGTGACTTTCGTGAGGCCTGTGAAGTCTGCACATCACACAAAAGAAAAACACCATTTTGCACCGAACAAAAATGATAGTATTAAGCATAATCGTAGACATTTACCATTTACAAAATGAGCGATAATATGTCAAGAATTATAACCTTCCCCAAACAAATAATTTTCAAAAGCAAATATGGCATTTAGACAATACAACTAAACTCCATAACCAAGCATGCTCAACCCATTCAACCCTACAATCACTAACTCAACTAATGTACAAACAATATGCAATCCAATATTAAACTAAGCTTAAAACAAAGCCCATTCAACATCATCATAGTCAAGCTAGTCTTACAATCACAATTACACATTAATGCATACAATGCACCTTCGCCTAAAGCAAGTTTATCATTTTCATTCAACTTTCAATAATTATAGTATTAAACATATACTTGAATCATGAGAAAGCAAACACATAAACTATTTTCAAGCAATGTCTTACAACCAATAATCATATCTAGTAAACAAAAATGACTAGAACATGCATCAACATCATCTTCCTCAATTACATTAACCCTAATCATCAAATAATATTCAAATCATGAATTTAACCACAAAATGAGCAATTATAAGCATGGTGATAGAGATACCATGTATTTCCAACAACTACAAACACCTATCATCATCAAAATTCAGAATACCCAATTTCACATGAACCCTAATGTACAAAATTCACCAAATAATGCAAATAAACACAATTTCATGGAGGAAATGAGTTATCTAGCATGTATACAGCTTCAATAACATGAAAAGTACAAGATCAAACATCCCCACACTTATCAATTGCAAAACCCACATGTAGAGTAATGTGAGAAATAAAATCGCAAATCACAAGTGAAAAGATGTTAATCCATACCTTAGGAGCCATTGGAACAAGAATTAGTAGATGAAAGAGTGATAAATTTTAAAATTTTTGATAGGGTTTTCGGAATAGTAGCAGCAGGTTGGAAGAAGAAGAAGAAAAATAATGGAGTTAGGTGAGAAAAAGGTTAAAAATCGTGTTTAAAAACTGCAGAAAATCGCGTAGGACCCGGCTGATTAGGGTGTGGAGTCGGCGGGTAGTGTTGGGTTGGGCTCGGGTTGGTCCCGGGTCAAGTTTATAACCGGGTTATGCATTATGAACAACCCGGCGGCTTGCCAAGTGAACAGCCGACTTCTGGTAATGACCCGACTGCTGAAACAACAAACAACCGGCTTCTCTAGGCTTTAAAATGCCAAATCTTTCTGTTAAGATCTGGTTGTGGAATGGTTAAATCACCCGGCGGTTTCACAAGTTAACCCGGCTGCTCTTGTGCACAACCCGGCGGTTTCACAAGTTAACCTGGCTGCTCTTGTGCACAACCCGACGGCTACCACCACCCACCCGACTGCTTGCATATTGACTTCAGTTTTCATTTTTTTTAAAGCAAATAATAATAATAATAATAATAATAATTATTATTATTATTATTATTATTATTATAACAATAACAATAACAATAACAATAACAATAACAATAACAATAACAATAACAATAACAATAACAATAATAATAATAATAATAATAATAATAGCAAACTTAAAAAAAGCGAAAAAGGATACGATAACGGGCTAACCCGTTGTGTGCTTATTTATTAACGAGTTGAAAGCTTGACTCGACCCCGAATTCATTTGTTTTTGGGGTAAACCGCGAGTTCCTCCCACTCGCTATCAACATCTTCCTCATGGTATAGCTTCAAACGATGTCCATTAACAATGAAAGTTCCCCATCCGAACCGTAAAGTTCCACATATCCAGACGGGTAACCATGTTTCACCGTACATGGACCGGTCCAACGTGGTTTGAACTTTGGTTATTCCAACTTGAACCTCGATTGGAACAAGAGCACTTTATCACCGGATTTAAATTCTTTCCTCATTTTCAATCGCCGGTCATGCAACACTTTTGTTTGCTCCTTGTAAAGACGCGAGTTTTCATAAGCTTGCAATCTAAGCTCATCCAACTCATGGAGTTGCAACATCCTCTTTTCACCCGCTTCAACCAAATCTAGGTTACAATTTTAAAGCCCAATAGGCTTTATGTTCGATTTCAAGGGGCAAATGCCAAGTTTTTCCATAGAGCAACCGATATGGTGCCGTTCCAATGGGAGTCTTGTAGGCGGTTCGAAATGCCCACAATGCGTCATCAAGCTTCTTGGACCATATTGACCGGTTATCTTTGACCGTTTTCTCCAAGATCCTCTTTAAGGCACAATTTGTATTCTCAACTTGACCACTCGTTTGAGGGTGGTAAGAAGTCAAAAACCGGTGGTTTACCCCATACCTTTTGAGCACCTTTTCTAATTGGGCATTTGCAAAGTGGCTTCCCCGGTCACTAATCAAAGCCTTTGGCATCCCAAACCGACAAAAGAAGTTCTTTAAGAAATCGATAACCACACGAGCATCATTCTTGGGCAAAGCTTTGGCTTCCGCCCATTTGGACACGTAGTCAACCGCAACCAAAATGTACTCATTCTTGAATGATGGTGGAAAGGGACCCATAAAATCAATTCCCCAAATGTTAAAAACTTCACAAACTTGAATGCTAGTTTGAGGCATTTCATCTCTTTTGGAGATGTTCCCAATTCTTTGGCACGCATCACACGTTTGGAAAAGTGTGTTAGCTTCTTTGAAAATTGTGGCCAATAGAAACTGCATCAAACACCTTCTTCGCGGTCACCGAAGGTCCATAATGACCACCGGTTGGTCCATGGTAACAAGCATCCAAAATTTCTCTTGTTTCTCCACCGGAAACACACCTCCTAACCATTCCGTCCACACAAACCCGGAACAAATATGGTTCTTCCCAAAAATAATACTTTATATTCGAAAAGAATTTACTCCTTTCTTGATGGCTCATTCCCTTTCTCAAAACACCCTCAACCAAAAATAATTGGCTAAATCGGCAAACCATTGTGTCTCATCCTCCTTCTCTGCCCCATCACCTACCTGCAAAATAAATTCCTCGGGAAAAGAATCATCAATGTTAGTATCACCTTGCTTGTCGAGATTTGGATTTTCCAATCTCGACAAGTGGTAGGCAGCAAGGTTCTCGGCCCCCTTTTATCCTTTATCTCAATGTCAAATTCTTGTAAAAGAAGAATCCAACGAATGAGACGAGGTTTAGCATCTTGTTTTGCAAAAAGATACTTTAGAGCTGAATGGTCGGTAAAAATAACGGTTTTGGATAATACCAAATATTGCCTAAATTTTTCAAAGGCAAACACCACGGCGAGCAATTCTTTCTCGGTTGTGGTGTAATTTTGTTGGGCACCATTTAGTGTTTTGCTAGCAAAGTAAATGGGTTTGAAATGGTTGTCGACTCTTTGTCCTAGGACCGCTCCTAAGGCAAAGTCGCTAGCATCGCACATTAGCTCCAATGGCTTTGACCAATCGGGGGAAACAATGATGGGTGCATTGGTCAATTGGTTTTTCAAGGTCATGAATGCACTCATACAGTGGCCATCAAATACAAAAGGTGTGTCTTTTTCAAGTAACTTAGTCATTGGTCGGGTGATTTTTGAAAAACCCTTAATGAACCTACGATAGAACCCGACATGACCTAAGAAACTTCGAATACCTTTCACATTGATCGGTGGAGGTAATTTAGCAATGACATCAATTTTGGCCATATCAACCTCGATACCTAAACCCGACACCTTGTGTCCAACACAATACCCTCCTTTACCATAAAATGGCATTTTTCCCAATTCAAAACTAAGTGGGCCATTTCGCATCTCTCAAGCATTTTGTCCAAGTTGGATAAACATGATTCAAACGAGTTTCCAAACACGGAGAAGTCATCCATGAAAACTTCCATGGAGGTTTCAACCATGTCGTGAAAAATGGCGACCATGCACCTTTGAAAGGTGGCCGGGGCATTGCATAGCCCGAAAGGCATTCTCCGGTAAGCATAGTGAGAGTGCCTTAGTGCTTGGATCTAGATGACAATTGACAGTAATTGATAGGCGGAATCAATCAATTACACTTAATGCTAACAACACAAACCGAAACAATGAAATTCAAATAAAGCAAACTTGTTTATTAGCTTGTATAATGTATTGGGATCGATTACAGAAAGGCTTAGTCGACAAATGGTGCTAGGGTTTCGTCAACCCTAGCCGAAAACCCGTAGGTTTCTATTTATACTAAAAATTCAGCCGACATGCGTCACTTGTGGAAGTGTCGCATGTGGCCGCCTTCATGCGTCACTTACCTAAGTGACGCTATGCGTCACTAAGACAAGTGACGCCTAACCTAAAACACGAGTGTCGCATATAATAAAAACTATATTTCTATTAATAACTAACGACACTTATTACAACTCGATAGACCAACTGACAGACACCTAATATGTATCAACAAACTCCCCCGTGTCTTCAGCTTGGTCTTCAAAATCTTCAAATTCTTTGAAATCGTTGAGTCTTTATTTCCAGCCAGCAGGAAATACACCACCAGCGTGTACTCCATTGGCTACGCAGATATCGATAATCTTCTGAAATTTAATCGCTTCAGCTCTATCTCTTTCTTTGAACTGAATCCTGTTCTGATGTAATCTTTTCATATCTTGTTCAGAGAGATTAATCAAACTTAATGGGTCAAAAACACAAAACACTTTTCTCTTGAGACCCCATAACGACCTCTTAGTAGGCTGAACAGCATCCCAAGCTGTTGTCACATTATTTCCAGTATCTGCAATAGAAGACTCCGGATCTGTAGCTGGTTCAGAATTTGGAATGAATACAATCACAGCTTCACCCGTAACATCATCATATTCCCAATAAACCAACCTATTCAAAAAGTCTAGTGGGATGATCTCCAAAGGTATCTTCTGTAGACACTTTGCTGGTGGATAGATCATCTTCACAATAGGTTGTCGGGTAACCGGATCTAGCTTCTTCTTAAATTTATACCTCATACCCAACGTCGGCTTTATCAAATTATACTTTTTACTGTTCATCTCACGACGTATGATCACCTGAAAGAAATCTGCTCTTGAATCTCGTGATCGGTTGATCAAGGGTATCTGAGCTAACCTTTGAAGCTCACACTTCGGCAAAGTACTTATTTTATAAAACTTCATATTGAAGTACTGAATGTCGTCACTTCTCTTTATCATAAAAACAGAGTTGTTCTCATCAAATTTCCAACTCTTAATCAACCCCGTGTAATCAGATCTAACTTTGTAGCATTTACACGTAACCGGTACCTCGATAATCGGTTTAAGCACAATATCCGGTTTTGTTGTAGAAGTTGATGGCTCGTTCGTTTCCTTTTCCGATTCATCTTCAGACGAATCCGATTCTATAATAGGAGCATCATCATAACATTCATCACTATGCAATTGCTCCCCCTCAACCTCAACTTCGTCATTTTCTTCAAAGAAATAATCCTCTGCTACAGGATCATTCATTTCCTCTTCCTCAGGCATCGCGTTATCATCATTCATCAAGTTTTGTAAGTATGTGAGATCTACGAATGAATAATCAACCGCAATAGGTCTTGCCTGACCTTGAACCTCAACAAAATAGTCCAAACTTATATTTTCATTTATAGTGGAAGAGGGAAGTACATTTTCTGGTTCCGGGGAAGGAGTTACATTTGTTTCTAACTCACTAGGACCTACCTCCCCCGAAACATTTGTAACGGATTCCAACTCTAACAACCTAGATGACCAATTCGTCACTTGAGACTGTAAAGAGTCAACCGTTGCAGCTCGAGCTTCCAATTCCCTGATCTGAGAGGCTTGAGTTTCAATTATTGCCTTCTGATCATCAAAACGCTTCGCCAGAAGCTCCATTTGAGCCAAAACCACTTGAAGAGAAGGTATGTCAGACGTTGGCGGTGGTTGTTGGCGTTGAGAAGTTGGCTCCTCAATAACCACCGAAGTCCGCTGGCATCTTCGATGAGGTAAATCCGCATACGAAGGGGAAGACCCAGCAGGACGTTTTCCAGGATTCCTCGGGATATGTACCCGGCCAGCAGAAATCCTGCGCAAAATACGCTTAAAGCGTTGGGGATCAGCTAGTTGAATCCCCTCAAAAGCAGACTGTGGTGGCACATCACCCTCAGAATCCGGAGGAGTGGGCCCACCATCATCAGAATCGGCCTCAACCCGATCAACCCGATCGATATCCGCTAAGTCTTGAGCGATATCGGTATCAACTAAGTCGTCCTCGTTGACCGGAGGCACGACATTATCCAAAAAACCATGATCAATCGGCGCAACATAGTTCTCGTTGACTATGTGCCCAAAAAGCTCACGATCAGCCAAAATTTGCTCACCCTTTGGCGCGAGCTTGCAATCGTTGAAGACACGCAAAAGCATCGGTGTCGGAACCAGAAGAGAGCGTTGATCAGGTGCAATCTCAAGGTTCAGGTCGTTCAACAGAAGCTGCACAAAACGAGGATATTGCAGCCATTTGTCCTTCCCAGCCCTGATGTTTTCCACCATATTCCCAAAAATATAGCCGCTAAAGTTATAGGGCTTATTATATACTAGGGCTAACATAAGTGACAAAGTCAAATGACTTGCCGCATCATACCCCCCTTTCCTTGGCGATAAACATACAATAATAATGTGGCAGAGATACCTCCAGACGCGACATAGAAACTGCTTTCGAAAATCCGACAGCTGATTAGCTGGATATCCCATTCGCTGAAGTCCCCCGTAGATGAATGTAGTGGGGAAGATAGTGGGCATCGTGGAGTTGTCATTGAACTGTAGAACCTGTCTAATCGAGTTCTCGGTGATCTCGATTTCCTCCCCAAACATATTCGAAACTATGCGGGGAACATCACCCTGAACCCTGATCACGGCATGATCATAGAATTCCTCTATTTGGTTCATATATACAGGAGTCGTTGCCGTAATCGCATAAAAAATCCTCGATCTGCGTAGAAATTCGATCATTGGCCTGAACGACGCTGAATTGGCATGCGTCGACTCTAGAAACGCCGTAATGTTGTGACGAGTGTTGGTGCGACGGTAATAATTTTGTAACTCAACCATTGGAAAGCTAAAAATACAAAGAAAGATAATCGAAAACGTTATAAAGTTAGCCCGAACACAGAAAGGTTAGAAAACAAATTTTGACTTTAGGCGTCACTTAGGGTAAGTGACGCATGGCCACTACCGTCACTTAAGGAGTGTCGTAATGTACAGTGTGTAAAATTGAAATCAATGTGTAGCGTCACTTATTGGAAGTGATGCTATCAAGCGTCACTGATGTAAGTGACGTTTGAATTTGGTGATTTAAATTATACGACACTTGCAAAGTGACGTGTGAAGAACATGCGACATTTAACGTAGTGACGGTATCCTAAGACAGTCACTTGGGGTAGTGACGGTATGTAAAGACGTCACTAGGTAGAGTGACGGTTTGAACAATTAAAACAAGTATATGCGTCACTACATGAGTCACTTAAGAAGTGACGCAAAAGCAAGCGTCACTTGTGAAGTGACGGTATTGGTTACCAAATTACCAAGGAGCGTCACTTGAGGTAAGTGACGCAAGAAGTGTCGCAACGATGAAGATCATCGTGCACTGTTCATACCCAGTTTCAAAATTTAGGGGTTTTCAAAAAACGAAGTAACTGGGGTGTGCGCAAGGTAGAGACGAATAAAACACACCCTTTATTACACCAAAACACTATCACACAAGCATTTAATCTAAA
Organism: Pseudognaphalium luteoalbum; assembly: GCA_963422505.1. Classification (NCBI taxonomy): domain Eukaryota; kingdom Viridiplantae; phylum Streptophyta; class Magnoliopsida; order Asterales; family Asteraceae; genus Pseudognaphalium; species Pseudognaphalium luteoalbum. The sequence continues at coordinate 106,972,705 of OY730197.1, forward strand.
GATTTGCAAAGCGAAACCCTAACCGTAACCCTAACTTAAATTTACAGAAAAAATAAAACGAGTAAGAGGTTAAAGTTAGTACCAAATGGATCGTAGGAGTGAGGAGAACAACGATGTATCAATGAAACGCACAAGAAAGCCGTAGAAATCACGAATCAATCGACAAAATACGCACAGTGTAAGTGACGCAGAGACAATAAGAGTGTCGGTGTGTCAGTGCAAGTGACGGTATGAGTATTTGAAAAGTGGTGAGGTTGAGTGTCGTGGGGAAGGAGTATTTATACACCGACCCTAGTATGCGTCACTCAACCCGACACTTATAGCGAAACTTATCCCGGCACTGACTGCGTCACTTAAGTGAGTGACGCAATATCGTATGCGTCACTGGTAGCGTCACTTATGAAAGTGACGCACAGTTCACTTTTAGTGAAAAATTTGCGATTTCTTCGATGGTTTCGCGTTGTGATTTCGGTACTCAAATTTGAAAATGTAACTGTAACTTGGATAATAACTAAAATTACACTAACTTAGAGAAAATAAGACGTACAGAAAATTGTAAATTGACAACTAGAGAATTAACACATTCTTTTTGGTGACGGAGTTGATAAAGTCTGATTAGGGATCATATCGGAATAACATGCATTTATTAGGAACAGTAAGAGTTATTTCGATCATCAGTATATTTGTCCTTTTTAAACTTACTTGACATACTAAAAGCACTTTTTATAAAAATTATTTCAAAACGATTATTAGTATATTTGTCCACTTAAACATGTTATACGTACACCTAGGAGTTATTGTATTATTATTGGTATGTTTATTTCGCTGTGGTGCCCAACATAGATATACATCTTAACTTAAAACATAGACCATGTTTCCATGTACAGATAGAATATAAGAAAATCAATTTTAAGAATCAAGTCAGCGGTGACAGGTCTGTACTGACGTACAACAGAGCGACATAACTTGATCCAGGTTTAAGCAAAACCAGACTTGGTCAAACCATTTTGGCGACCTTGTAAGGTATCTTACTTTGAAAGACTTTTCAAGTTCTTTGACTTGTGTTTGCTTAATTTTTAAGTATATCTTAACAGAAACCAGGTCTATACTTACGTATAACAGAGGAGACTGTCAATATATACCCCCAAATGATATCAAATAAACATCTTTCACAAAAACATGTCTAGTATAAGTAAGAAATTAAGACTATTGTCATACATCTAATGATGTTGTACCACTTGAAATAGACAGTTATTGATTAAGCTTCTTAAGACTTCTCAAAGAGTTTTGTATAACATGCCTACTAATATATCGTATGATGAAGACAACGTTTATAAAAACTGTTTTCAATACGTCAGATAAATCTACTGACACATCCAAGATAAACCTTAAATTTCCATTTTTATGCATGTCACCCAATGTACTATCATATCCCAAGTTGTTTACAGACACAACTTCAACGTCTATTTTTAAAATGTAGCAACCTTGCATTTCTTTAATACTAGAAAGTATAAAGAGTGGCAGTTGCGTTGGTTGCAAATTTTTTTTTTTTTTTTTTTTTTTATATAAAATTACTAAAAAATCCAAGTCACAAATTACTTTTTAGCAAGAAAGAATCTTAAACCAATCATGTTGATTAGTTCGTCAAATCGAGTACGCGTAAAGGCTTTAGTGAAAAGGTCGGCATTCTGCTTTAAGGTGTCTATGTGGACAAGGTCAATTAGGTGTTTTTCATAACAATCCCGTATAAAATGGAACCTAAGTTCAATGTGTTTAGTTTTAGAGTGCTGTACGGGATTGCGCGTGATAGATATAGCAGCAGTATTATCAATATGAATAGGAGTCATAGAAAGAAGTAACCCGTAATCACGCAGTTGATGTTGTATCCATAGAACCTGAGAGCAGCAACTTGCAGCAGCAACGTACTCAGCTTCCGCAGTTGAAAGAGAAACGGTAGTCTGTTTCTTGCACTGCCATGACACTGGGCGATTTCCTAGGAATTGACATCCACCGGTGGTTGACTTCTTATCTATGCTGCAGCCGCCATGATCTGAATCCGAGTAGGCAGAGAGAGCGAAGGATTTCTCATTTGAATACCATAGACCAAGATTGGGTCTATGTTTGAGATAACCAAAGATTCGCTTTACTGCCCTCATATGAGACACCTTTGGTTTAGCTTGAAAGTGAGAGCATACGGATACCGCAAAGACAATATCCAGTCGAGAAGCTGTCAAGTACATCAAAGAACCTATCATTGATCGATAGTCCTTTTCTTTGCAATCTTCTTCATCCTCAGCAAGTCGGAGATTGTGATTAAGCTCGATGGGAGTCCCATAGGTTTTACAATTGAGCAGATCGTATCGAGTCAGCATGTCTTTGACATACTTTGACTGATGAATATAAATACCTTTTGAAGACTGCTCAACTTGCACACCTAAAAAGAATTTGAGCTCCCCCATCGCACTCATCTCAAACTCAGCTTTCATGATTTCCTCAAAGTGCTTGCACATTGCTTCATTGGTAGAACTAAAAATAATGTCGTCCACATACACCTGCACAAGTAGCATATCCTCTCGATCGCCAGTCCGTTCTTTGCGAATGAACAAAGTACTGTCGATATTTCCACGAACAAATCCATGCTTGACCAAATGATTGGATAACCTCTCGTACCATAATCGCGGGGCTTGATGAAGACCGTATAACGCCTTGTTCAACTTGCAGACGTATTCTGGATGCTCAGGGTCTTCAAAGCCAGGAGGCTGTTTCACGTAGACATCAGTGTCCACTTTCCCATATAAAAATGCACTCTTGACATCGAGTTGGTGAACGCGAAACTCTTTGTAAGATGCAAATGAGAGAAAGATCCGAATGGATTCAAGTCTTGCCACAGGAGCGAAGACTTCATCATAATCCAAGCCTTCAATTTGACTAAATCCTTGAACTACCAGTCGGGCTTTATTCCGAATGACAATACCCCTATCATCCATTTTATTCCGAAACACCCATCGAGTGCCAGTTAAATGAGCACCTTTGGGTAATGGAACTATATCCCACACGTGCAGCTTGTTGAACTGCTGCAACTCTTCTTGCATAGCCTCGACCCAAGATGGATCTTTCAAGGCTTCATCAACTTTCTTCGGTTCAATTTGGGATAAATGACAGGAATTTATCCGGGCGATCAAATTCAACATTTCCTGATTTGGATTTTGTTGCACTTGATGCCTTGTTCGAACAGCAGCTTCAGGATCACCGATAATGTTATCAATGGGGTGATCCCTGTGTACACGTGTGACTGGAATTCGATCAGGTGCAAGTACTAACTCTAAATTATTCATGTCCCCTTCAATGATGGGAACGGTGTTAGATGCAGGAACGGTAGTACTTTCTGGTTGCACTAGAGTTTCCGTATCATCTTCATTAGAGAAAAGATGAGAGTGAACCATGTCATCATCCTCGTCCTCCTCCAATGGTGGCATGTTGGGGTCATCGGGATATTCTGTTGTTTTAGATGTTCCTGAAGACGAAGGAACATCCGAAGGTGGAACCGTAGACAAAGGTGTGGATGTGATAGATATTGGTGTAGTTGTAGGTGGTGGAGGTGACGGAGTGGGTGTAGCTGTAGGTGGGGATGCCGGTGTCAAGGTAGAATTGTCCTGACACAAACTAATACCATGAAGTAGAGTGACAATTTCATCCTCATCAGAAGTTCCTTCTGGTATGTCGAATGAGTTGAACACATCCTTGTAATTGAATAACCAATCCGGACCCGTTCCTTGAGGAGGATCCGTGTATCGTAAGCATTTCACCTCAAAATGCTTTTCCACTTGATGAGTCGACTTGATGTAGACTCGTTTATTTGGACAGTTGACGGAATAACCAAGGAAAATTCCTTCAACTGCTTTAGCTCCAAACTTCGAGACTTTGTCTTTAGAGACCATAATCAGACATGGACACCCGAAAGGTTTCAGAAACTGCAAGGTGGGCTTACGGTTATTAAAGAGTTCATAACATGTCTTATTTTTCTTCTTAACCGTGAGCACTCGGTTCAACACATAGCAAGCAGTATTGACTGCTTCTGCCCAAAAGATTATAGGAAGCTTAGAATCGGCCAGCATAGTCCGAGTTGTCTCGATAATAGTCCTATTTTTACGCTCAGCAACTCCATTCTGTTGAGGAGTTCGAGGGGCACTGAACTGATGATCAATGCCTTTTGAGGCACAGTATAACTCAAGAGTAGAGTTCTTGAATTCAGTCCCGTTATCACTTCGCAGTCTTTTCACCTTTAAGTTGCATAAGTTTGCCAACTTATCTAACAAATACACCAGAATGTCTGGTGTTTCACTCTTCGCACCTAGAAAGTACACCCAAGAAAAGCGTGAGTAGTCATCGGTGACTACTAAGCAGTACGATCTTCCACCAATACTCTTTGTTGAAATAGGACCGAATAAGTCCATATGCAATAATTCCAATGGTGCTGCAATGGAATTCACTAACTTAGGCTTGTGAGGTTTCTTATGAAGTTTCCCTTTATGGCAGGCGACACAGTCATCTTTTAGTGCAAATGACTGTTTAGGGACTCCATTTAACAAGTCATTGTTTATCAAGAAGTTCATCTTGCGAAAATGAATGTGTCCCATTCGTCGATGCCACAGTAGTGATTCCTTTTCTGAAGCCTTAGATAGGAGACATGTATATTCATCCTTAGTCTCAACAGTACGCATATTCATGACGTAGGTATCATTTCTCCTAGGTGCCCTTAAAAGCACCCATTCCTCGGGGATAACGAAACCCGGCTTCAAAATCACACACTCTGTCTTTGTGAACGTTGTTGTATAATCCTTATCACAGACTTGTGATACACTCAGCAAGTTGTGAGTCAATTGAGCCACGTAGTTCACATTTTCGAAGCTAACTTTCCCGTTAGTTAGCGTACCTTTCCCAGAAATAGTTCCTCCTGTATCTCCAGCAAACGCAACATGTCCTCCAGAATGTGGTTTAACATCCGTCAAAAGGGACACATCACCTGTCATGTGTCGCGAACAGCCACTATCGACAAACCACTCGCTGTCTTTAACGCGATCTGACTGCTGCAACACAAAAGTAGGAGATTAGTGAGAAACGGTGACCCAAGCCTTTACAGACTTAGGTCGACCACAGTCATCAATAATAATCACATCAGACAAGACTTTATTTTTAAACAGATCAGATTTTGCATCTGATGTGTTATTATTGATGACAGTGGAGTCTGCAGTAGACTCCTTTATTTTCCAAACAGTAGATGGTTTGGAAATTTGCTTTGGAGTAATGTTGGGTTCTTGTTTTGGCAAAGGTTTTTGCCCAACATTACTTGTTTTAGCAGCAGGTTTGGGAGAGACAGAGTAACGCCTAGGAGGAGGTCGTGAAAGAGAATTGCGATAAACAGAAATCCTAGGCATTTCCCTCCCGTAATTCTGATGAGACAGTTTGGGACAATCACGAATTAGATGTCCCTGTCTCTTGCAGTAAAAGCATGAACGATTTTCAACAACTGGTTGAAACTGAGGTTTTACAGCTGGAGTTGAAGAAACATTTCTAGAACATGCACATTTCGTGCATGTCTTAGAATGTTCTTGTTTCGGTTGAGTGGTTGACATAGAAGGTTTGTTACAAACATCATTTGCAGATTTAGATTTGTTTTGCAAAATCTTTACAGGTGACTGTAAAGTTTTAGATTTTGTACTTAAAACCTTATTCTTTTCTTTGTTAGATTGAACTTTAATTGGAGGTTCAACCTTTAACAACTTTTCACATTTTACCTCAACCTTTTTAAACTCAGGATACTCCTCATCGGTAATATCCTCAATCTCAACTATCTCCTCAACATTAACAGGAGATTCATACTTTGCTTTAACAAACTGAGGTGAAGGGTACTCTGACCGTTTAGTTTTCTCCTTCACCTGTTTGTTAACCTAATCAACCTTAGATTTGACACCGTATAACAATGCATAATCAACCGAAATCTCTTCGGTGCCTTCCTTAACCGGCATAGGACAGTATTCAGTAGTCCCGTCTTCGTTTTGTGATTTGTCCTTTGCTTAGTAAGTATATCATTAAAGGCAACAGTAGACGAGGAGGAACTTAAGATCTTACTCTTATAGTTGTCATATTCTACTTTAAGATTAGAAAGTTCCTTGTTTAGACGGTCAATTTCTGCAAGATAGCTATTAATAGCATCCTGTTGACTGAAAACTTTTGACTTATACCTAAGTGTGTCCTGTTGATAAGCTTCTATTTTCTTATCATACAATTGTTCATTTGCTTTTAGGTATCTGTTTGAGTCATTAAGTTTTTCGACCTTTCGTCTTAAGTCTACATTGTCTACCTGAAAGCACCTCAAGGATTCGGTTAATTTAATGCATGATACACAGTTTAAGGGTTCTTCAGTTTCAGTACATACCTCATTAGAGATGTGAGCCATAAGACACTGCTGATAGTTCTCAGCATATATACTCCAATCCGTATTGGTTGGCTCAAAAACCACTAGTGCATCTGCTGTTGCTTGCTTTATTTGATCCTTCTCCGGAGTTCTAGGAGCATCAGGCTTAGTGAAACCAGACGGAGGAACCTTAGGCTTCTCACATTCTCTTGCAAAGTGTCCCAAATTCTGACAATTGTAACATTTTACTTTGCTTTTATCAAAACCGAAGCTGGTTTTGCCATCTCCCTCCAAACTCTTGCGACCAGTTCGTTGCAAGAATTTTTGAACACGCCTGGATATCATAGCAATGTTCCAGTTAAGATCCATCTGCTCAAGATCATCATCATCAAGTTGAGCATAGTCTTCCTTTGCCAATTCGAAAGTGGCATTTGGTTGTGAGACCAAATCCTTGTAAGAGCTTAGAAAGGCTGTATAGATAGCAGCTTGCTCTTGAATTGCAGGAGAAACGGGGACCTGCTGTTTTGACCCCTGAGCGGATCCAGAAGCATATGCTGGATGAGAAACACCAGTAGAGTACAAAGGAGTCTGAAGTGGAGAACTTGTAGAAGAAACAAAAGCCATTCCCCCATACGTTTTACCCGTGTTAACTTGTCCTCCATACAGGGACGGATCTTGAACAAAACCACCTGTCTTGCATTCTTTCTTTTTCATCTCCATTGCATGAGCTTGTAGAATGCCAATTAGCTCGTCCAATTTCATGGTAGCTAATTCATGACCTTCCTTGAGAAGCTGTACTTTAACATCCCAAGAGCTAGGCAAAACGTCCAGTAATTTCTTGTTTACTTCAAGTGGAGGAAAATCGTAACCTCCCTCCGTTAACTCACTCACCAGTTGTGAGTATCTAGTAAAAACTCCTGCAGTCGTCTCATTTGGCAAAGAATCGAACAAATCGTACTGTTTCTTAATGAGTTCCAACTTGGCTGCTTTGTACCTTTGATTTCCACCACATCTAGTTTCTATTGCATTCCACAGCTCATATGTGGTTTCATGTGATTTGAACATTCGCAATACATCTTTAGATAGGCACATACAAATAGCCGCATGTGCCTTTTTCTCCATATCGTAATCTTTCTTTTCCTCTGGAGTCATGGACCTGTACAACTTTTTCGGAGGCATATTCATAGTAGGGAAAACTCCTTCAGCTAGAGGAGCTACATATTTCTCGGTGAGTGGACCCCATAGCTCCGGACAGTGAAAGTTGATGTATTGTTCAAATCGAGCACGCCAATATACATAATCCATATCGGCTGTAAACAGAGGAGGTTTATTATTAGAGCCAACATCATGATTTTGTTTTAACATATCTCTTAGTCCTCTAATATCGTCTTTATCAGCAATAGAAGCCATTGAAGATCTACCTGAAATGGTACGAAAAAAACAAGAACTTGCAAAGGAATTAGTACCAAAGGCGTCACTTGGTAAGTGACGCACTCAAGTGTCGCAGCGAATAGCGACACTAGGAAAGTGACGCTATCGAGTGACGTACAGAGTGACGGATGACACTATTAGTAAGTGTCGGTCAGTTAAGCAAGTGACGCACTCAAGTGTCGTACTTGAGTGTCGTGCTAAATCAAATAGGCGTCAGTAGTAAAAGTGACGCTATAAATCAAACAGGCGTCACTAACAGAAGTGACGCTTAAGGATCAAGTGACGTGCAACAGTGACGCACTTGAGTGTCGGTGTATTAGGGTAGACGACACTTAAGTTAAGTGTCGTATTACCTCAAGTGACGCTTTAAGTGACGCGTCTAAGTGACGGTAAAACCCTAATTCTGGGATTAGCGAGTGTCGCTATAAGTGACGCGTCCAAGTGACGGATCGAGTGTCGCAAAACGGCTGAAAAATCCCAAAACCCTAAAAATGTCAAATTTTCGTAAACCAAACGAAAATTCCTTGAACCCTAATGGAAGAAACCTGTATATGTTGAAGAATATCGACTGTAATTCAGCTGTGCACCTCAAAATCCGTATGAGTTCGTGATTTTTGAATCAAGCAAAACCGAAATCAATCCAAAATACCTTATAAACGTCAATGTTATCACCGCAAGGCTCTGATACCAGTTGAGAGTGCCTTAGTGCTTGGATCTAGATGACAATTGACAGTAATTGATAGGCGGAATCAATCAATTACACTTAATGCTAACAAACACAAACCGAAACAATGAAATTCAAACAAAGCAAACTTGTTTATTAGCTTGTATAATGTATTGGGATCGATTACAGAAAGGCTTAGTCGACAAATGGTGCTAGGGTTTCGTCAACCCTAGCCGAAAACCCGTAGGTTTCTATTTGTACTAAAAATTCAGCCGACATGCGTCACTTGTGGAAGTGTCGCATGTGGCCGCCTTCATGCGTCACTTACCTAAGTGACGCTATGCGTCACTAAGACAAGTGACGCCTAACCTAAAACACGAGTGTCGCATATAATAAAAACTATATTTCTATTAATAACTAACGACACTTATTACAACTCGATAGACCAACTGACAGACACCTAATATATATCAACACATAGGTTCCAAATGGACAAGTGAAAGTATTCTTCTCTTGATCTTCGAGGTCTATGGGGATTTGAAAATATCCCGAGAACCCATCAAGCAAAAAATAAAATTCATTGCTCGCAAGTCTTTCAAGCATTTGGTCAATAAAGGGCAAGGAGAAGTGGTCGTTACGGGTGGCATCATTTAATTTACTATAGTCAATGCAAACTCGCCACCCGGTCACGGTTCTAGTTAGAATCAATTCATCATGGTCATTTGTCACAACCGTCATACCCACCTTTTTCGGCACACAATGCATCGGACTAACCTATGAGCTATCGGATATGGGGTAAATAATACCCGCATCAAGCAACTTGACAACCTCCTTCTTGACAACATCCTTCATATTCGGGTTAAGCCTTCATTGCCTCTGAACAACGAGTTTTGCCTCATCTAAAAAATTTATTTTGTGTTTGTAAAACGAGGGGCTTATTCCTGGTATGTCAGATGTACGCCAAGCAAAGGCGCCTTTGTGAGCTTTCAACACATCTAATAACATGCATTTTTCAGAGTTTTCAAGAATGGAAGAAATTACAACGGGCAATAGGTTTTCCTCTTGAAGATATGCATACTCCAAGTGGCTAGGTAGAGGTTTCATCTCCAAATCTTTAGGTGGATCCTCCAACGAAGTCTTGATCCGCATCCTATCATCATTGGCAAGTTCTTCATAAATGACATCCTCTTCTTGCTCCTCTTCATCCAATGCATCTCTCATGCTATTACCAACTCTTCCTCGGTCATTCTTTCATCATTTGATTCAATCAAGTCAAGAAGCTTCGATTCCGTTCCGAGTAGACCTTGCAATTCTTCATCCACCGTCTCATCTATAATATCAATTCTAAAACAAGAATTGTCAGTAGAATAAGGATGCTTCATGGCCTTATCGACCGTGAAAGCAATCCTCTCTTCTCCTACTCCTAAGGTCAATTGTTTGTTTTTAACTTGAATGATAGCATCCGCGGTGTGCAAAAATGGTATTCCTAAAATCAAGGGCACTTTACTATCCTTATCTATTTTGAGGATCACAAAATCAACCGGGAAAGTAAATTGGCCAACTTCTATCATCATGTTTTTCGCAATCCCAATGGGATATTGAAATGACCTATCGACAAGTCTTATGCTCATGCGAGTGGGGGTTAAAGATCCTAGGGCCAATTTAGCATATAATGAATAAGGCATCAAATTAATGCTAGCACCTAGGTCAGCAAGTGCATCACATGTGATAAACTTCCCCAAAGTGCATGAAATAATGAAACTCCCCGGGTCACCAAGCTTTGGTGGAATTTGGTTTTGAACAAGGGCGGAACACTCCTCATTCAAGAACATTTCCGATGCTTATGATAGCTTGACCTTGTTGCTCACCAAATCCTTGATGAACTTGGCATAATTCGGCATTCCGGCTAACACATCCACCAAAGGCACATTGATTCTAATGCCCTTGATCATATCCACAAACTTTCCATATTGAGCCGCAATCTTTTCTTTCCTTAACCGTTGAGGATAAGGGATCTTCAGCTTGTATGCCTTGACAACCGGTGTAGGTGACACCGGTGTAACCGTTGGTGTAAATGCATCACTTTGCTCTTCTATTTCTTCCTCCTCAATTTCCTCCACAATAGGGTTAGAAACCTTTTCATCCTTAGCTTGAGGTGGTGGAATTTCCTTCCCGCTCCTAGTGGTGATAGCATTTACATGCTCGTTTCTTGCGGGTGTTTATGGTGTGGTTTTGATCCACTTGTGGATGGTTGCCTCGGGTTTTGTTGGGTGTTGCTTGGTAGACCACCGGTTGGCCTACTACTTTGTCCCTCCGACAACCTATCCATCTTTCGCTCCAAGTCTTGAATGGAAGCTTGTTGGTTCTTTTGGCCTTGCTCCATGCTTAACTTTATATTGGTCATTTGAGCTTTCAACCTCTCGGTACAAGCATCTTTTTTAGAAATAAACTTTTTCATCATTTGCTCCATTGGTGATAGAGTTGGTTCTTGTTTTTGAACCGGAAATGGGTTGTTGTTTTGGTTTTGTTTTGATTGTAGCTTTGGTTTTGATTTGGATTTTGGGGTTGGTTGTAGCTTTGGTTGGGGTTTTGATTGTAACCTTGGTTGGGTTGAAAAAATCGGTTTCCTTGATTGTAGTTTCCTCCTTGGTATCCCCCCGAATTTCTATTTTGGTAACCACCCCATTGGTAGTTTCCACCGCCTTGGTAATTGCTTTGTTGGAGAAAATTTACTTCTTCCTCATCCGCCATGATTGGTTGGTCATCTTGCATACAATTAACTGTGGCATGATTACCACTACACTTACCACATCCATCTCTAAACTCTTTAATCTCACCCTTTAGAGTCTTGAATTGTAAATCAAACTTTGAAGATAGAGCTTTCAATTCTTTCATCATTGCCGAATTATCCGAGCATCCACTACCATTACTACCTTCCGCAAAAGCCACATGTTTCCTAACCGGATTTCCTCCTCTATCTTTTGCCCAATTCAAACTTTGGATGAATTTATCTTCAAGCACTTTCCAAGCTTCATTCGGTGTCTTGTAAAGAAATAAACCTCCTCCCGAGGCATCAAGAACGTTTGTCGATTGGATATCAAGACCATTATAGAACAAAACAATTATCTCCCCTTTCGATAACTCGTGACCATGACAATTCCTTAGCATCTCCTTTATTCTACACCAAGCTTCTTCCAAAGTTTCTCCTTCTTGTTGTTTGAAGGCTCTAATTTCATTCAACAACTTTTCGGCCAAAGCTGGAGGGAAATACCTACTTCCCTCATTTGATCCTAAGTTCTAATCGTATTTGGTTCAAGCTCTTGGTACCAAATCTTGGCTTCACCACATAAGGACATTGGAAAAGTCCTTAGCCGGATTGCTTCATCCATATTAGGGCCGTACTTGAAGTACTCCCAGATCTCAAGAAAGGTAGCTATGTGTTTGTGCGGATCGTCCCGCACTCTTCCATCATATTGGAAGTCCTTGAGGGATTGCATATGATGTCCTTTCAAAGAGAATTTGTTGTTGTCGATGTTTGGCCTTTGAATGGCCGACTCGGATGTAGGTGCAGCGGTCCTCGTCCTTGAAAATATAGGGATGTCATCTTCATCCGCCATCTCTTCCTCCCTTGGAACACCTTCTTTCGCTTCTTCCGGTGATACAAGTTCGTCCTTAAAAATCTCCTCAACAATTTCGTTCCCCGAAGATGATTCGGTTTCCGTTTAATTACTTGTTGAATCCGTCGGTCTTTGCTTTGGTTTCTTCCTTCGTTTGCTCTTGGTGGTTTTCTCCGGATTGGACAAAGGACTAAGAAGCTCTTTACCGGAGCTCCTCATGTTCATCCACTACCAAATAAACCTGTAAGAACACAAAAGGTAAAACCGTCAAATGCACCGGCGCAACACAATTAAAAGTAACTTTCCAAGAATAAATTCCTAAAAAGGATCAACTACTCACACTTTAATTATGATCTAAAACACAAGTTCCCCCGCAGCGGTGTCAAAAACTTGATGTGTAAAATCTAGTTATAAAATTTATCATTGAAATGTGAACAAGAAAATACCTAGCTAAGACCAATACACAACTGGGCCGTGGACCCTATCGTGTAGTAGTATAGTCGGATAAGTTCGGGTTCGAACACAGGGAACTTAGTTTAGATAATCAAGTTGAGTGTGAGCAATTTATAAAATAGAAACAAAAATGGTGGTTTGTGTGACCGAGTTGTCACGCTGCTTAAAACTACAAACTTAGATTTAGAACAACAAAAGTGGACTCAGAAAGAGTCAAAATGGTTGATTGGAAACTTTCATATATTAAAAATAATACTTGCTTGGACTATATCGCTAGTGATTTCGGGGTGTGAAGTTATAACCGGTTAAATTATGCTAAAGTAATATACATCAAACATAGGCTTAACGTTCGCCAAAACCAAATGTTGAACTTCAACTAACAAACCCATGATTTAATCTAATAACGGACATTCGCCATGGCTACTAACTTGCATATTTGAGCTTAATCATTTAACCCATTCCAAAACTACATCCGCAATATTGCTCAATCATTTTTAGACAAACAATAGATAGTTATTCACTAAGTAGAAAACCTTCGCTACATCTATTAGTAAATCGCCAAATAAGTTAAACCATCAAATTCAAGCTCAAACACGCAAGGTTCACGATTAAACATAGATTTAAATTCAATGAGTTTACAATTCATCCGTACGAAAAATGTTCGCCATATTCGCTAATTTATATATGCTTAACTTACTAGTTTTACTTGTACCACATTTTGCTTTCGTAAATTATGGTCTATTCATACGTCGACATACAAATTATAAGTATTTTTAATAAGCAACAAACATTCGTTATAGTTGCTTAGCTAAAATACCAACAAGTTTCACCAAAAACAAGCTAATTACATACAAATTCATGGATGAATCTTAAACTCAAATCATAAATATCACACAAAAAAATACACCCCTAATCAACTAGCTAGTTCATCCAAGCAAGTATACAAACTATTTAACCACTAAACATAATCATATCAAAACAAACAAACATAGTTATTGAAATAAAAGAAAACATGGTTATAAATGAATAAAAGTGCAAACCGAGTTATTACAATGTCTAGATGATGATTCCTTGACACCACAAGATGTAAGATGATACAAGATGTTTAAGATGATGAAAAGTGGCTCCAAGAACCCTAATTTTCGCCCTTTTTGCTGCTGGTTCGTGTGTTTTTTTTGATGATAAAAAGTTGGTGAGATCCAAAAGGAAAAGTGCTTTTCTAGTACAAAAAGTTTTTGGCCGCCCAAAGAACCCGGCTGATTGCCATGTTACCCGGCGGGTTCTCGAAATTTTATAGAGCCCGACTGATTGTGTATTCCAGCCGGCAGGTTCTTGTTAGCTGTAAGAACCCGACTGATTCTTCTTCAAGCCGGCGGGTACTTGCTGAACATGAGTACCCGGCTGGTAAGACTCCAAGCCGGCGGGTACCATCCATTTCCAACAACCTTTCATTTTTTATCACAAGAGTTCAACACATTTCACACTTAGCTTGATTCTTCACCCAAATGTAATCCAAACTTCATTTCTTCTACGCTGGCACCTAGAAATCAGTTTTAGCCAAATAAGTACCAAGAGTTCTTGAAAATCAATTCAAAACACATACAAAGATAATGAAATCGCGAGTGATATACATATACAAAATGAGCGATATCACCCACAGCTCCATGACTTTTGTCCATGACGAATCCACAATCTGCTAAAATGTTTGAGCTTGATCAAAAGTAGCTTGATCACTGCATGACAGAATTGATCCTATCGGAAATTCTACAAAATGACATATACCACCCTTTAGTAACCCTCATCATAATTATAGTTTAGTATATAAAAATTTTCTAATGAACGTGTTTTGCTGCTTTAGCAACTTGGCCCATCTCTTCAAAAAGCGCAACTCCTTGTTTGTCTTGTCCAATTATCATATCATAATTATCCCTATTGAACCCCTAAAAAGGAGAGTTAATAACAGCAGGAAAAAGTAAGAATGCTAGTAAATGCAATCTAAAGTATTCTATCTTTGATATGAAACACATTGACATGACAGTGGAATACTTCGTTAAAGGATTCCTTGCATTCAATAATAAAAAAGTTACCCTAATTATGCAACCTTATTCCGGATGTCACAAGTGGTACTCCTATTGAGACATTTTGTCATTTTGAAGCAAGAACTATATATACACTAAGTTATTTGCATCCTAAATGAAGGATCTGAAGAATATTTTAAGGCATAGTGTCAGGTTATACTATTACACAGGCTCGGTGTAAATTTAAAGATTTCAAGACTGAAAGTTGCAAATTAATGATTAAGAAACAGTCTTCAAATACTTGCAGCCACAACCTCCTCAGTAATTCCAACAAGAACAACATGACCTAGGTTTAGAATGTGACCCACTGGTTCAACACACTTCACAACCCTGTCATAAATACACCATCACTAATTTTTAAATAGCACAAACAACATGTCTAAATATGTCGACAAAACCAAAAAGAAAAACACCATGAATCTATGAATTTTATTTGTTAAAACATGAAGAAGTGGGATTCAATGTGGGATCGACATTTCCTTGTATGATAATGCCATCGAAGCATGCCTTCCCTCGGCCATACCAAATCGCCCAATGCCCCAATCCAATCCTATGGTACGCATTTGATGACACCAACGTTTTCAATAATCCGTATTTTAAACATTATCATAAAGGGTAAGATGTTAAACAGAACTTTGGTCATTAAGGTACAAGCGGATTGACTGATACAGTAACCGGTGCCTTTACAAGTGTCAAATCCCCATTTACTAATGAATGGGTGAATTTGGGTTATATTCATCTATAAAAGGTCTGATGAGCCAAAAGTTACATAAAGAGTATTCTTGATGCATAAAACCTATTCCAAATAATTATATTGTTGGAAGAATATAAAAATTTAGTAATCGCATTTGACACAAAAATTCATAAAAATGATGTGTTTCAAGTCAGCCCAATCCTTTCGATCGCTAGAAAAATATATCTAAAATAACAACTACGCGATACATACAAACCGTTCATTCTTTCACCTCTAAATGCCAGGGATTACAATTAATAAAAGAAACATTGGTAAATGCAATAAATCATCAAAACTTACCCAAGCAATTGTGGTAACAGATAACATGTTCTATATGGATATTAGAGAAGACAATGATGCCTCCGAGACATCAGTACGGTTTGTGATCTGAGTATAAGAGCCACTGAAGATGCAAATACATGTTGAGAACAAAAAAAACCACCAACCTACAGTATAAGATACAATATGAAAATGTAGAAATGGTCACAGATAAGGAAAAGAGAAACGGAAGTTGAATGCGAAAAATTTGAATCACAATCCTCATGACCTATATTCCGGTAATAGATAATGATCAACCCATTTCCCTTATACACCTTGGTATTCTTTTTGGTGGCATGGGTGCTAATCGTGATTGTTACTCAAAAACAGAAGTTAAATTCATTGAACTGAGAACTAAAGTTAAATTTACACTCAAAAAATAAAAAATTGATACAGAAAATGTATGAAACATAAAAATCGAATAGTATATAGAGAGTAAGACATATATTAATATATTAAAAAACATGGTTAAAGAAAACAATCAAGATAGTACAGTTCCAATGGAAATTTAATTATTCTCAGCAAATGAATTGTATATAAATATAGTCTTCACCTTAAAAGGTTCCATTTTTCATTAGACACTAACCCTATACTTCTTAAAAATGCATTAAAAGCTTTACTTCCAGTAGTGATGTGGACAACATCCTTTATCTATTTCACAAAGGATAACATCTATGCAAATTGTAATATCATCGTAAACTAACCGAACAAAACACAGATGCAAAATTGTATTCTAGGACCAATTGATGTTTTATTTAATACATGTTAGTGGATACCTTCTCTTCGAAATTGCCAGCTTTGAGCGGATGTCGTAGGCATGTGGAAAATCACTAAGGTTGCGTTTAGTTGTGGAAAATTTTTCAAAATTTTTTATCTCCAATTTTCTAAGAAATGAAAAGAGTTTTTGTTTACAAAAAAAGTATTGAAAATTTAGAAAATGTGTTCAAAAGTAGTGTATTTTCCATTTTGGAAAAATGATGTTAGGAGAAGGCATTTGGAAAAATTTAGAAAAAGGGAGGGAGATGTATAAAGGAAAAAGATGAAAAACTTGAAAAATGAGTTTTCCAACTTCAAGTTATATCATGGAAAAATGAATTTTCCATTTTCTTGGAAAACTTTTTCGAAAAATACCCATTTTGAACGCGTTTCTAATTTTCTACGTTTCTTAAAAATTTTTTCTGAAAAAGTGATACACTTTTCTTCAACTAAAGATAAAAATTAAATCAAAATATGACTATGTTGAAGAGATTAAATCAGAATATGACATGTCATATTTTCTATTTACTAGACGTTGTCTTACAATTTTATTCATATTCCTATCTTTTTCCAAGTAATATGAACCAATTTTTTTTTTTTTTAAATTTAGTGAAACATTCTCATGATAAAATTAAGTTGAGGTTCTCATATGAATCGTAGGCAATTAGTAGCATATAAGTATGCAGCAGGGTTTATAAAGACGGAATTTACACCCGCCCCAAACATTCTGCAGATCCCCTTCCAAACCCTCAACGTTGCTCCCCAAATTACACTTTCGTCATCATTTATCGTTCTCAGTATCGTCGTTTTCCCCATTAGTATAGCTTCAGGTAACTTTACTTCAAATTACATTCTGCTGTATCTAATCTAATAATACATGTAGTTATAATCTTCAGTAACCGTTAATACCTGAGTTTGTTATGCAAAGATAGTGGAGATAACCTTCCATCTTTAGTTAGGGTTTTTAAACACACTATTATTGTGTATGTATAAATCCTACGATCATGATGTATGGATAAAACAATTAGTTATGCAACTGTATTTGCTTTTCGAATGTAGATATTTAATTAGGGTTTTTTTAAGCACGCTACTATTGTCTATCTATCTATGTAACTGTATATTGGTTTTCGAATTTAGTTAGAAATGGGGAGCGACTTGAAGACGTGGGTTTCGGATAAGTTAATGTCTCTATTGGGATATTCACAACCTACTCTGGTCCAGTATGTCATTAGTTTATGTAAGTTAATTCTGGAATTTTTATATTTGTTGTATATTGGTTGATGTTAAATTGTGATGGCATAGTATTTTATTGAGATTTAGACGCGTGCTTGATTGTTTTTGTGTAATGTATCATATTGCAGCTAAGAAAGCGTCATCTCCTAATGATGTATTTAATCATCTTAAAGACATGGGGGTGTCGTCTTCAAGTGACACACGTACATTTGCTGAAGAAATATTTCGGAAAGTGGAGCATAAGAGTACTGGATCAAATGTGAGGTTTTTTTTTGTTTATTTGTATATGATTTAAATGGTTGGTTAGTGTTATTAACTTTTGTCATTATTGCCTTTTAAATAGCTTTATCGACAAGAAGAAGAAGCGGCAGCAATGCTAGCCAGAAAGCAGAGGACTTACAAGCTATTGGATGCAGATGATGATGATAATGATGAGCATGGTGTCTCTAGTACTGCTGCTTCTCAGTCGAAAAAGGCGGGTAAACGAGAGAAACGTTTCAGGAAGAAGAGTGAAAACCAGGAAGATGAAGGTGATGAGGTATAGTGTTTCTACTCTTATTGATTATATTTCAGTTTATTTATTTTGAAAAGATGCTCTATTGGTGTCTCTTGTATTTGACACTGTTTATGACTGTGCGGTTTTGCAGGGACCTGGAATTTTGAAACAAGACAGACGGGTTAGACAAAAAGCGTCCCATGACGAAACAGATGATTCTGAGGTATCTATAGCATATTATTGGTGTTCTGGCATCAAAACATAAGTTAGCTGTTCCATGAATCATTTCATTCAATTTGCATGTTATATCATATCCTCAACGTCATGAACTAATAGTTATGATTGCTGTTGACTCTGTATAAAACTATCAGCAGCGGTTGAAGTTTAAATTCTCAAAAGTTTCTCCGTACTTTCAATATCATATTTTATAGTACTATGGAATTCATGGGTATAAATAGGCCTAATAGTAGTTCCTGTTTTCTCCTTGTTATAGTCTGAAGAAGAGCGATTGCGTGACCAAGAAGAACGAGAGGAGCTGGAGCGCCATCTAAGAGAGAAAGATGCAGCAAGGACAACTAAGGTTCAGTGTAAAACATCTTTTCGCCATTCCCTTCTTAACGTGATATAATATTTGCTATGTCAACTGTCAAGAATTGATAGATTGTGGAAAGTTATGATACACTAACATAAGGTCCGGATTCATGATGAGAATCATGTTCTGAAAATAATGATTGCATGCATACTTTTGTATTACCGAATGGAGTAATAATATATGCTATTTCTAACTTCCCTTTATTTTTATTAACAGTTGACTGAACAGAAGTTGTCCAAGAGGGAAGAAGGTATGTCTTTCTGTTACAGATTTAGTTTGTTATTGCAGAAATCTACATAGAATTATATGATAATATTATCCGTTGTATGTATGTGGACAACAGAAGAAGCAATTAGGAGAGCCAATGCCTTGGAAGATGATGACATTGGAACTTTAAGGTCTGAACTTATCCTTTTAATCTGTGTTAAATTGTGTGATTTTAGTTTCTTGTTTTGTCACACTCACCAAGTATGATACTGCAATGACATGATTGGTTAAACAATTGATGGATTTATATATATTAGTAACTAAAGAAGTCTAGAGCAGTTGAATATCTTGGTTAATAGAACAAGGATGCCATAAATAGTTATTCACTTGGACAAAAGTTCGTAAAGCAATAGACTTGGTTCATACAATTTACGGTGAAGATAATGTGATTGATCTCTGGCTTTTGTTAGTAATTAGTGATATAACTGAGGTACATGGTTTAAGGTTACGTGTACGTAAGTTATCTGGCATTACCTGCTTGCAGTATGTTTGTTCTATGTATTCTGACTGTGTTTTGGCTATCCATATTTCAGAAAAGTTTCAAGGCAAGAGTATCTCAAGAAAAGAGAGTTGAAGAAATTGGAGGAAATAAGGTATTGATAAAGATTCACTACTTTTAACTCTCATATATATCCAGTTTCTAAAATAGAAGTGCATGCCGATCTTTATAAATGTGGCCTTTGTAATATATTTCTTCTCCTGAAAATTTTGCAATTTCAGGGATGATATAGAAGATGAACAATATCTATTTGGGGATGTCAAAGTAAGTGAAGTTGAAGAGCGCGAGTTAAGGTAATTTTCCTAATATTTTTTTGGGTGAAATGTGTACCACCTGGATTGCACTCATCACTTATACTCTGTACTAGCGAATCATTAAATATATGTGTAAATCATAATCATAATTCGTTTATGTTTTGTGTTTATAAGCATGTTTTCATGTGGGTTGTGAATTTGGCTTTATTAGATGCATATCCTATGTTTTCTGATGTGAGTCTTCTACATCTGCAGATATAAGAAACAAATTTATGATCTGGTGAAGAAGCGAACTCAGGAGGATGATAACATTAATGAGGTTATTCTTTGCTTCTTGATATCTCCTTCTTTAACTTGCCTTTTCTCAATCATACTTTGAGGATCGAATTGGCAAAATCTGTCCGGGTTTTGAGTTTTGCGTTTTGGTTTCACTTTACAAAAAATTTCAATTGCAACGTGTGTATTTTGGTAATTGGTACATAGAATAATAAAACCCGAGAATAGATATGTAATATTATATGTTGATAAATTAATATATATGTATCCATATTGATTTATTATGTAATGGCTGCTATTCCTTCCATCAGTCCATAGATCCAGTTGATTGCCCGAAATTATTTTCTACAACTCCAAGTATCTTCTAAAAACTGACGTGTCTATGGTGCCATACAATCTCATTATGTTGTAGACTACCTTTATACTAATGTTTGGAATGCAACCATATTCTAATAACATTTTGTGGTATGCAGTATCGGATGCCTGATGCTTATGATGATGAAGCTGGTGTAAATCAAGAGAAAAGATTTGCTGTAGCTATGGAGCGCTACAGGTAAGAATCCAGCATTGATTCAGTCCTTGTTGTAACTTGTAACATGTGCTGCATACATACATTGTTGCAAGCATACCTACCTTTTATTTTGTTTTGGAAATGCCGCTGTTCCAAGCATATTACTATAGCTTTTTGTTCTTTGTAGACTCAGCTTGATATTGACATGATTTTGTTTACTGCAACTGTAGAGATTCAAAGGATGGAGATAAGATGAACCCGTTTGCTGAACAAGAAGCTTGGGAAGATCATCAGATTGGTATGTTATATATATTTCTAGTTACCCAGGGTATTCTGTAATCAATAACTTATTAATGAAGGAGACGTTAATTTTCAGGAAAAGCAACACTGAAATATGGGTCAAAGAACAAAAAGCAGTCTGAAGACTACAAGTATGTATTTTCTAGATGCACTTCTTTTACTTTCTTGATTGGGATATTTTTTGGGGGTATAATCTGCATATGAGTAATCTTATGTTACGTTTTTTTTCTTCTTTAGTTTTGTATTTGAGGATCAGATTGAATTCATACAGGGACAAGTCATGGGTGGTGAAAATGTATGTACTCTATCTTATCAAGGTGTGTTTTTTTTCCTGTCCTTTTGCCTATCTTTTAGCCTAACGTATCTCCTATTTACAGGTTGACGTTGAAGTAGATGAGGAGGAACAAGAAAAATCTATAGCAAAATCAGCACATGAAAAACTTCTGGTATGCTGTCATTTGTGAAGTATCCATCATCATATTTCTATACCAACTTACCTTTATGGTAAGAGTGTAAGTTGTGTTCACACTTGTTATTCTATGTTTGGTCTTCAGGCAGACAGAAAGACTTTACCTGTATATCCATATCGGGAGGCTTTGCTCAAAGCTGTCGAAGAGCATCAGGTCTACTTGAGTTCCTTGCATTGCTTGCTCATGATAATATATTTAGATTTCTGCTTTGGCTATAATGAATTTTATATCCAATTGATGCATTTTTAGGTTCTTGTCATTGTTGGCGAGACTGGATCTGGGAAGACAACTCAAATACCCCAATATCTTCATGAGGCTGGATACACAAAACGTGGAATGGTATAAATTAGATGTATTAAGCATTTAAGCCTTGTCATAATTTGATTAAAATGGAATGGTATATATTAGATGTATTAAGCCTTGTAATAATTTGATTAAAATGGACACAGGTAGTTCCATAGATCTGGGGGGTTGGCAAAAGTTGAATCTAGGAGTGTTATATCCTGAAACTCCCTTTGGGAAGCAGTTTCTGCTCTCTTTTACCGATTATTTAGGATAAGGATTATGATATCCATCACTTAATCTAGTTTTGTAGATCGTATCATTTTACAACTTCTTTTACTTTCATGTAGATTGGGTGTACACAGCCTAGACGAGTCGCTGCAATGAGTGTTGCTGCTAGAGTTGCTCAAGAAATGGGAGTCAAACTTGGTCATGAGGTATGTATTGTGGTTTCGTTGATAAAATATTTCCTTTATTATGCCCTCTCTCACACACTTTATGTAAAGCCCGGTTTTCGTTTATGCTACGTATAAATAAATTTTCATTTACAAATACATTGACTATAAAAGCACCACTTACGAAAGTTTGCATACTCACAATTTTTCTTACCAAAAGTGCAACCTACTACATTTGATTTTTAACAGCTACAAAATACTATACAAAGTTTTTACCTATTAATAAAGTCTATGCACTCTTGCTATCTTCATGCCTTCATGTCATTTCCAAGCCGTGCTTTTACCCTTGTCAGTCGTTCCCACTATCGATTCACTCGACGATGCATATCACAGATTTCTAGTGGTTAACAGTTTGTTAATCCATTCATACTCACACAAAAGCAACATAAAGAGAACACCCATAATGCTAAAACATGATCACACAATGAGATGTTTTTTACGCTTTAACATGCTTATGCATTACTGCCATTACATAATAATGGCTCTAACATTTGCGGATATACCCCAGCTAACATGTATGTATAGAACATACTAATGGGTGTGCATTTACTGTTGCGGATATACCCCAGCTAACATGTATGCGTACATACTACTAGTTGGTTTTATGTAAATACCTTATGTACAAATTATTAAATTAATATGCGTGCATTTACTGTTCCAAGTATAAACAAATAGAAAAGCAATTCTTCAAAGTAAACACAGTGATAGTTGAGCTTTTACACTCTCTATCCGTGCTTAAGAAGTAAAAGAAGTACTTCCTCTGATAACTTCAGCTAAATAGTTTTGCAATAGAGAACATGTAAATCTGATCCTCCTACTGATAAGTTATGTACATGATTTGGCAGGTAAAATCTTACTTCTGTATTCATAGTTTGTGTTTTTGCTTATTTGACGCTGAGTTTGGTTTATGGTTCAGGTTGGCTATTCGATACGTTTTGAAGACTGTACTTCAGACAAAACAGTACTTAAGTATATGACGGATGGCATGTTACTGCGAGAGTTTCTTGGTGAGCCTGATCTTGAAAGTTACAGGTATATCATATTTATCATCTAATATTATGAGTGGCAATTTCAAACCGATTTGCCTAGAATGGGTTGATTTGGTTGGTACATCATCTCCAACTGGTCAAATGGGTAAAAGTTGAAATCCTGGCTAATACAAAATGGGTCTCACAGGTTAAAAATCCCATGTTATCACAGGTTGAAAATGGGTCTATTCAACTTGCAGCATCCTATAGTAATTGTTAACAACAAAAAAGAGATTGTTTTTCCAGTTTTGTTATCATTTTTATTAAACTATAAATATGTAGATTTATAAACACTAAAATTGTGTTGGTCAATTCAACTGTACCCATGTTATATGTATAATATTAGGCCTTTGGCTTGTTACTGAACCCACCTGTTTTCACCTCTGTATTCTGAATTTGTTCATATATATTGCAAACTGATGTATATAAACTTGAAAACAGCGTTGTTATGGTGGACGAGGCTCATGAGAGGACGTTGTCAACTGATATCTTGTTTGGTTTAGTAAAGGTAGATCTAAGACTTATACCTTTGCATATTTTAAGGTTCTAGTTATGTAAAGAGTTGAAATTGTTTATGTTAATAGAAAATTGGACGTGTGACCTAAATTCTAATTATACTGTTTTTTGTATATTTTGTCAGGATATTGCTCGGTTTCGTCCAGACCTTAAGTTGCTTATCTCGAGTGCCACTCTTGATGCAGAAAAGTTCAGCGATTATTTTGATTCTGCTCCAATCTTTAAAATTCCAGGAAGGCGATTTCCTGTAGAAATAAATTACACTAAAGCACCAGAGGCTGATTATTTGGATGCTGCAATTGTCACAGCTCTGCAGATTCATGTTACCCAACCACCTGGAGATGGTGACATATTGGTTTTTCTCACTGGCCAGGAAGAAATTGAAACAGCCGAGGAGATTCTTAAACACCGAACACGGGGATTAGGGAGTAAAATAGCAGAATTGATCATTTGCCCTATTTACGCAAATCTGCCAACTGAGCTCCAGGCAAAAATATTTGAGCCCACTCCAGAAGGAGCCCGCAAAGTGGTCCTCGCCACTAACATCGCAGAAACCTCATTGACGATTGATGGTATCAAGTATGTCATTGATCCGGGATTTGTTAAGATGAAATCATATAACCCTCGTACAGGGATGGAATCATTACTTGTCACTCCTATCTCTAAAGCATCTGCAAATCAACGAGCGGGTCGATCTGGACGAACTGGTCCCGGAAAATGTTTTAGATTGTACACCAATTACAACTATTTCAACGACTTAGAGGATAACACTGTTCCAGAGATCCAACGAACCAACCTTGCCAATGTTGTGCTAAGTTTGAAAAGTCTTGGGATCCATGACTTGTTGAATTTTGATTTTATGGATCCACCACCGGCTGAAGCATTACTTAAAGCTCTGGAGTTACTATTTGCCATAAGTGCACTCAATAAACATGGTGATTTAACGAAAATGGGTAGAAAGATGGCTGAGTTCCCACTTGATCCAATGCTATCCAAGATGATTGTTGCATCTGAGAAGTATAAATGTTCAGACGAGATCATTTCGATTGCTGCCATGCTCTCCATTGGAAGCTCTATCTTTTATCGTCCTAAAGACAAACAAGTTCATGCAGACAATGCTCGTTTGAATTTTCACATGGGTAACGTTGGGGACCACATAGCACTACTTAAGGTGAGCTGTTCAATACATAACTCAGTATTCTGAAATGCCAGTATTAAATATCTAATCGTGTGTTATGAACATGTAAATCACCGAGGAGGTTTGACTTAAGTTATTCTTATTTTGTTTACAGGTTTACAGCTCATGGAAGGAAACTAACTTTTCTACACAGTGGTGCTATGAGAACTACATTCAAGTAATTTTTTTTGAAGTACATCTTGTTAACGGTTATGTGGGCTAGTTTTTGTACTCATGAAGTATAGTGTTTATGTAACTTAAACTGCTTTTCAACATATGTTCTAACATAACGTCTGTTTGTTAGTCTTTATAGACTTTAATCTTGTGATCTAGATAAGATAAGATTTGAGTTGTGTTTCCTTTTTCCTGGACTGTTATGTATAAACTACATTCTTAGTTCTCGGCATTTCTATCGGCAGGTGAGGAGTATGAAGCGTGCGCGGGACATACGAGATCAGTTGGAGGGGCTGCTGGAACGAGTTGAAATTGAATTAACCTCAAACCCTGGTGATTTGGAAGCAATTAAGAAGGCCATAACCTCAGGTTGTACACAAAGCGAATGAATATTGATATTACTTATCAGCTCGTTTTTAACCACCATTGTATCCTTAACAGTATTTTACGTTTTTCAGGATATTTTCCGCACTCAGCAAAGATGCAAAAGAATGGATCTTACAGAACCGTCAAACATCCTCAGACTGTCTATATTCATCCAAATTCTGGTTTAGCTCAGGTAACTTATCTTTAAGTTAAACTGGTTATTCTACAAAGTGGCCTGGTCTGAAAATTACTGCACAGTGGCGATACGGAATCCTGAAACTAGAAAAAAAGGGATGTGCTACTCCCTCCGTCCCACTTATTTTGTCCACCTTACTATTTCTGTTCATGCCAAAAAGACTCTGTACTTAACAAAAATAAGTATTGAAAATCATTGAATTTCTCAATTTACCCTCGTGTATATTTTTTAATCACTTATTTCGTAAACATTTCCAGTCAAACTTGCCTTGAATATAAAGGCAAAAAATGAGATTCATCCAAGCTAATTTAACTTAAATCAAACAAAATTGTGAACATTTAAAATGGGACGGAGAGTATTATATTTTAAATTATTAGTAAATTTGATGGAAACATGTTTTTTAGGTCCCACATGATGAGTAACTTCATACCCAGATTGTAAATTGTATATGATGGTTATGTCTTTATTCATGTTTGATTGTTCTTTGTTAAGGTACTTCCTAGGTGGGTAGTTTATCATGAGCTGGTCCTGACCTCAAAGGAGTACATGCGACAAGTCAGCGAGTTGAAACCCGAATGGCTTGTGGAAATTGCACCTCATTATTATCAGTTGAAGGACGTCGAAGATCTTGCATCAAAGAAAATGCCTCGTGGAGAAGGCCGTGCATCCAAGGATTGATATAACATTCACAAAGATATAGAGATAGAAGTGGGATGTAAATACAATTTTGTAAAGCAGGTTGTGTAAAACACAGTAGATGAAGTAGGTGCCTACTATTTATCTGTAGACGAGAATTTTTATGTAGTTCTGCTGTGGTGCAGAAATTGTGATAGATGACATAGTAAAGAACTCTAAAATACGTCGATACTTGATCAAGAAGTTGGATATATTTTTTTAGCTTGCTTGCTCCCCTTTGGTTGGCGAGGCTATATATTTGCCTATGGTGTTGACCATTGGATGTCTTGATTTTGAGAAGGACGATGACATTTTGTGCACGGGCTGGCATTGTGAACGCGTCATTCCATATTTTTCTATCAGCTACCATGAAGACTTGACAACAATTGTTTCAAACATGAGATTAGTAGATGAGTTAGAAATACTCATTATGGGTTATCAGCTTATATGTCATCAGGGGTTTTGCATGCTTAGGCCAATAGGCCCTACTAATCCAATGTAAGCTTTGTCATCTCGGTGAACAAACTTTCAGCTGTCTAGATTTGGTAGCAAAGTTTTTTTTTTTTTTTTTTTATAAGAATCACATTGACGATATTTAATGACCGAGCAAATGTCAAATGCTCATCATGAAGGACATATATATCGCTGTCATTACTAAAATACTAGCATTCTTTTAGAGTCTGAAGAAATTAGGGTTAGTTTAATTCTCAAAGTTTCTCTATTTTTTCGTTTTAATCTTTCAAAACCTTTTCTCATGATTTAATCCTTCAAGTTTTAAAGTTTTGATGTTTTAACCCTTTAAGTTTATATGTTGATGGTTTAATCTTCAAAATTCATCTTTTATAATAATTTTGTCATTTAAAATTTTTTTAGTTTAATCATCCAACTTTCAAAATTTTAATGAAGGGTCAAACCTACATTTTACCCTTTGAAGAAACCAACAATTCTATGCAAACTTCATGAGAAAAAATTTAATTGGTTGAAACGAATATAAATATGAAAATTTGAGGATTAAACCATTATTAACCCTAAAAATTATATCTAACACATTTCGGGGAGAACCAACTAGCTCTGGGTTCGAGTGGCGTTTCACCCCTAACCACAACTTCTCCGTTGATTCTTCAACATCAGTCGGTTCAAACCTCCACTTAGTTTCACCCAAGCTTCATCCTGGTCATAGATAGATCACCTAGATTCCATGACCACCTAGGTTCGAGTCCATAAGCAGTGAGAATTGCTCTATAGCTACGGTTCCGGTGGGTTCCCTTAACCAAGCCATTGCCTATGAGTCACCGGCTCATTCTTCCACAGGCATATTTTTTATGCACTTATAATGACCGTTTTTAAGAAGTAGCACAATTTATATGTCTATACTTTAACCACTAACCATTAAAATACCATAAAGTACAATCTTGTTAAGCATTAAACATCTTTCTTGGAAACTCTCAATATTATCGTTATCATTTATTCATTTCCCAACCTCTAGATACATTTTAAACAGCATTCAACCTATTTATCCAATTTTAACTACATTTAACCAATTTATCTAATATCTGAATGAATTAAACGTTTTTCAAATTGCCACCTTTCAAAGATTATAATAGTAGCCAGCTAGCCATGATACAAATTTCATAGCGCAATGCAGTGGCATCCGATGTGCATACAAGTTTTACATAACAATCTGATCACATACCCTGTAACCGCAATCAGTAAGGAAGGTAACGTTTTGACAATAGTACGATTACCGTTGAGTGATCAATAAAGGAGGAGAGAATTTCCATATAAATAACTGAAGTTCAATGAACCAATTAAGCATAAGACGGTTCAATCTATTTTCCAAGCAGACGACGAGTACGTTGATTCGCACCTTTCACTCGCAAATTGATTTCCTCAACATCATCTTGAAGAGGATTTAGCGATTTATTTTGTCTGCACATTTTAAAAAAACTTCAAAAGCCGTTCAACTTTCTATCGAAGTACGTATGTTAAGCATTAGTGTGCAGATATGAAGCAAATATAACAACCTACACGATTAGAAACTGCATAGGGGGCCATTTGATTAAAAAGATAGAAAACACTAACCTCTCGATCTCAGAACCCATGTCAACAGCCATTTCCTTTAGTTCTCCCAATATGTCACTCAAATCTGAGAGCCCGTCATCCTGCTTTGCCTTTTCATACTGTTGAGGAGTTGAGCATTAGCGTCAAGAAACCTCTATAAGTTAGAAGAGACGAATTTCACAATACCACTGACAAAACTCAATTAGACCAACCATGATCAATGAGCCTTTCGGACATATGATTCATTGCATATATTTGTCCAAATATCGTTCTTGCAGAATGTAACGTTCATTTTTATTTTATTTTTCACAAGAACAATAGTTAGTTTGTGGTTCAAAAGGTCAATGATTCGAGTCGATACCTCAACTTTCTGCATTGCATCAGCAGATTCGGGAAGTGGTGTTCTTGAACGTGATGACCCCTTATTTGGGGTATTTGTTAGTCCAAGTTTTTCTCTTTGCTCCAAATGGTTACCTTTCTTCCAATCAGGATCATCTATAACATTTCAAACCTTAGTAAAGCATTAAATCATCCTCCCACCGGCATATTTTACAAGGAGTTTATGAAACAATATCTAACGGCAGGACCTAATGTTCGGTTAATTACCTCTAATCATCATAGGTCCTTTTATCGTCTGACCCTTTTTAGGCTTCCAGGTCCTAGAAAAGATTCCCCCAAGACTTCCCAAGAGCTTCTCGCCCTAACGAAAGAAAAGCAGATCTATCAGATCTGATGGCAGTGACACGTTGGCCCATTATACTTTGGGTTGGTATAAGCTGCCTATAGCAATAATAAGATATATTGTAGGGTAACATGTTAGTGGTATCTTAACCAGGAGAAGATACTGGAGTAAATTGATTGCTGTTACTTCAGTTCCCACTCCACTAACCGATCAAATTTGTTGAAATGACATGATAATCCTCTTTTTCATGAGAGAGCGAATGACGTGGCATTTTCGATTTAATCTTGTGTTATTACATTTTAATATTTATTTACTAGAAACCCTTATCTTGATTACAGAGGGGGCAAGATGATCAGGTCAAGTGGGTTGGGTAACGGGTCAAAATGAGCTATTTTTAGTAAGGTTCTAAACTGGCCGGACCGACTTGACCTCCTTACCACTTTTTTGTTCATTTTTAAGTTGTTATAAATATTTAATGTGTTAATTATGATTATAAAAACAACATTAATACAATAATAATTAACAGTAAAAAAGAAAGATTTAAGAGTAGTATGCATCAACTGTTGACATTAGGAAACTCTCAGACCATTCAACCTATCTGTCCCATTCCTCTATTAAATAAACTTACCGTTTGAGATAAAACACAACCCAGTTCAGTCTAGTTCAGTTTAACTACTTTGGAGCTCCAAAAGAGCGGTTCGGTCCATGGTTCGGGCCAAAACGAAACTGAACCAAATCGAACCAAGCTATTTACATTCCCACAACTACCAGAAGACTTAGTTCAATGATTCAAGCTAAAAAAAATAGAATTTGGAAAGAAGAAAAAAACTTACCCTACTGAGATCCTGCTCGATGTCAGCTGCAGCCATGTGTGTTCGGTTAATCTGCTCCCCTTGTTGATGCAAGGTAATTAAGGTGTTGGTGGCACCTTCTCTTATATCCTCTGCAATCTTTAATGCACTATTAACAGCCTTGGTAGTTTCTTCAGCCTTATATGCTGCATAATGTTCCAATTCTTGCACACTTTGGTTCTCTATACCACCAGAATCAAGAAAATCGTTCTTGTATTTGTTTCTTGATGCAAATGTGGTCCCTTTGACCTGATTATCATCGAATAGACTGACGGTTGAATTTGGTTTCAGTGAAGAAGATTCGGATGACGTTCTGTTTGATGGTTTCTGGGTTGACTTCTTATCAATTTCATCATCAGAGTCAAACGGATTGGATGTAGGTTGACTTTGAACTCGAGAGTCAGCTGAATTATGTTTAGCGGTTTTGTGAAGATGAGGTTTCTTGTGCCCAAACATACTTGATTTTGCAGGATATTATTATGCACAATTATATAGTTCCTGAAAAGAGCCAAGAACAATGGAAAATTAGGCAAAGTTGTTTGAGAGAATTTTGACTTTTTCAGAGACCTGTGTTCACTTATTAAGTTTGACATCAAAGTATTAGGGAAGCATAAATCAAACCAGCTTCACTGAATCAAAGATTGCTAAACCATGCAAACATCAAGAACAGATTTATTAATAGATAACTAAAAGACTATTAAAAGTTCAAAACTTTGCTGATCATTTTCATATCGGAAAATCAAGAAAAGTTAAAACACCTACTTGAATTAAACACCACAAATCAAGAATAAATTTAGATGAACTAATTGAAAAGATGACTTACCATTGACTTGTTTACACCTAATATCATTTTAGGGACAATTTCTTGTTTTTGTTTTTGATCCACCAAATTATATATTAGTTGACCAAACAAAGCAAACATCAACAACATAAAAGTATTTCTACAAATACACCTAAATTAATGAAGTTTCAATTTTTATTGATCATTCTCAGCAACCAGATACTCACCAACTAATTTGATGCAAAACCCATGATGACTATCATTAAAAATAACAGAACCCACAATAATCAAACACCAACATCAAGAAGCCAACAAAACCCAATTAATATAAAAGGAAAACTTTTTATAACTGAACATGTATGTGTATGATATGGGTACTGATCATAATAAGATAAAGTTGAAACTTTAAACCTAAAAACACAAGAAAATGATGGAATTTTGAACCTGCAAAATTTAGGAGATACGATGGATTGCTGCCGGAGAGAATATGCAAATGGAAAGGAAGATGAGTGGGGCAGTTTAGAGGAAGTTGAAAGTGGGGGGAATTGAATATTAAAATAACAACAAATTGATGATTCTAAGACAAAGTCTTTTGATGGGTGAAGAATAAAACCATTTTAGGGACAATTTCTTGTTTTTGTTTGTGGACCTTCAAATTTAATAAGGTCCTTTTCGATCTTGATTGACTTCAATATTCCAGAAAGGGATACCAAATTTTCCTATTAAAGCATTTTTAGAAAATATTACTAGAAATTAAGGATACTTTTAGATAATTTATTATATTCTAAAACATCTGTTTTAGGTTTGAATAATTAAGTATTTAAAGTTCTTTTAAAAAAACACACATAATCTACGAAGTTAATCAATAATACATAGTTACATACGTTTGGATGGCCATTTATGAAAGACTAGGTCAAACATATTCCACATACGTGACTTACTCAATGGTATGCTACAAAGTCGACCAATTTAGACCACTTGGAATAGGGTGTTATAGGGTTGTGTAGTGGCAAGTGGGGTGTTATAAGGTGGCGCGGTGGCACCACGATGCCATCACGCTCGCAATGGGTGGCGCGGTGGACCAGCATCGTGGAACAACGGAGCGTAAAGGAGAAAAAGTGGAGTCCACAAGCTTTTTTTTTTCTTTTTCATTTTTTTCTTCCCCTTTTAACCTAAGTTGATTTAAGTAGTGGATTCTGCTCTTCCATAACACGGCGTGGTGAGAGTTACCATTGCATATATTATGAGATAATACCATGTTATGTATAACGTGACACCTACAAACACTACAATGACACCACCAAGACCGTTACCAATGTGTGTGGTGTACTGGTGTTAGAGACCAATATTATCAGTACTATTGGGTCAACTACCAGTCAGCTGAGTCAACAAAGTATAATAATATCTAATTAAAACTTAAACATTGAGCCAGTTAAATTAACGTTTCATAAAAAATAAAAAAATAACATGATTAATTAACAATGATGATCCAAACATTTTTTTTACCAGAATAATGTTTAGCTTAGCATATTTATATCAAGTTCGATTTTTCCATCCTCCATTCATATACGGAGTATTGTTTATCAGTTTGTGCTACCGGCAATA
The DNA here is from genome assembly GCA_963422505.1 of Pseudognaphalium luteoalbum. Classification (NCBI taxonomy): domain Eukaryota; kingdom Viridiplantae; phylum Streptophyta; class Magnoliopsida; order Asterales; family Asteraceae; genus Pseudognaphalium; species Pseudognaphalium luteoalbum. The sequence continues at coordinate 107,004,917 of OY730197.1, forward strand.
TAATTTTCTGATTCAGCCCCTGGTTGCTAAAATAAGTGTGATATAATATGAAGAATCACTACTAATCATAAGAAGTCACGCAACCCCTAGTTCTGGAAAGAATCTGAGATATTGAATTATTACTACGTTGATATCAAGAGGAGAATCTACTTGCAGGAAACTTCTTTTAAAACACAAACCCACATTGGTTCTATCACCAGAACTTGGACATTGTATTGAACAAGACTGCAAATTAATTTGGCCAAATTTGGGGCCATAACGTTAGTTAGAACAACTTTAGATGTACATTTTGTTCGAGTTGACCATATCGGCTACTCACTAGATACAGCTGAGTAAAAATCCTTTTCTTCACCCAGGAAAACAATGATCATAAGTTATAACCACAACAATATGAGAACACGCCTTTGATTCTTTCAACAAGAACATTGAATGTCCAAACGTCCATATGGCGATCACACAAATAATCATTTGTGACGTTTGAGGCATGAAGGCGAAACCACAGCGTCACTGTTTACTTTCACATGGCGGTTCTGGCATCAAAGATCTGGTGTGTCAATGTGTTTAAGCCAGATTAAATACAAGCTATTGTAGCACGAGGCACAAAGTTGGGCACCTGCTAAGAAATATCACGACCACGAATCATATCACCAACTGTGGTAATCATAACAATCGACAATTTAGTAATAATTTTTTTAAGTTGTGACATACAAAAATGTTTGTGATTCTCTTGGTATATCCAAGCTTTTAATATGGAGCACGGGAGAACTAAATTAATGCAACACTATACTCCATGTGGTATTGTGAAGCACTCAAAGTCTCAAACATTTAGGTAGATGATTTTTTTTTTTTTTTTTTTTTTTTTTGCAGTTTTCAACTAAGAGGGTAAGATATCATGACAACACGAACTAGAAAGTCATGAGAGGTTTCGACCATTACTTTGCATTAACAATGTATATGAAAACCTTTTTACACTTTCAAACAAAAACGATGGAAAACCAAAGTTGGAAGCAGAAACCTAGTTAATTAAAGGGGATCTCTCAATTGCATCAAAGAACTAAATTACTAACCTCGGAAGCTTACTCAACATGATTACTGCATTCTTGGAAATCAACTTCTAAGGCATTGGGAAGATTTCTAACATCAGCAAAAGTTTTCCTTCGTTCTTTTTCAATCTTAATCACAACAACAAAGACGAAATTGTAAATAATCGAATAGTGGAGTTGTAAAGTTAATTCTTTGTAATTTCATATCAATACCTGAGCCTCCAACTCGGTTATTCTTTGTAAGGCTCTTTGTTCAATGTATGCACGTCTTTTGTATTCTTCATCAAGCAATCCAGTTAACTGATATCTCAACTCTGCCATTTCCTGAGCTAGATCTTCACCTTCTTCCTTCGATTTTAGTTTTTCGTCTCTTAGTTGTTCCTGTCAACAACTCAAGATGGAAATTATATAATAGTGGTTCCTTTTAAAACCTAAAAAAAAAAGGAATAACGGTGATACCTTCAACTGGTTCACAAGAAGTTCATATTCAAGTACTTGAGATGATAATTTCTTCATTTTGCTTTCTAAATCCACATTGGTTTCATATGTTTTAAGCTTATCCTTCAATTCTTTATTTTCCTTGACTAAACGTGTAACATTTTGCGCATATTGTATTTGAATCTTGTAGTTTTTGGTCAGTTCTTGCATCTTCTGATGTTCTTGAGCCGCTTCTTCCTGGACCTTTTTAGCTTCAAGAAAAGTATCTTCTATGGCCATTAAATCAAGTTTCATGCTTTCTATGTCACATTGAAAATCAAGAGATATATTTGAAATAGACTCCTCTAGTTTTTCTATACATAGGGTTGAACTCTGCAACTCGTATTCATTGTTCTCTAATTTCTCCATCAAACCCAAATTCACTGAATTGCATGCCTTCAAATCTTGCTCTAAACTTCTCACAATTTCGTCCAAATCTTCTTTTGATTTGAGCTTCAACTCTAGACTGTGGATATAATCAGTCATATGATTTATCTGAGTGTCCCTTGTGCTCACCTGATCCTGCAAGTAATCTGAGAGGTGAATTGCAATGAGTCAAGCTTATTGGACAAGCATACATCAGAAATCAGAAGAGTGCACCTACTTAGAATCGTATTATATTAATATACAATTATAGTTGACACTTGGTAAAATGATAGCTGCTCAATTATCCAATATACATATAAACAAAACGCAAATACATATCGTGAACTAATATGCAGAACCACTACCTATTTCTTGGGAGCAATTACTCAGCTCTCTTTCCAAATCTTGGATACGCTTCTTGTCATTAGAGCGCGTTTCAGATAATGTTTTTGCATGAGATTCCAGACTCTGTAAGCAAATTATCAGGTCAAATTATTGCCCATCACATAATGTATTTAATATCCATGAAGAACATATGCATTGTTTACCATATTTAATGGCCGATGAGAAGTTTTTAATAAAATGAGATAACTTACCCGGATGAGTTCAACGCTTGATTCTTTCAGCATGTCCTTTTCTATCCTCAACTACATCAAAAAACAACAGAAAATGTTATAAGTGCCACGTTACTTGGATGAAAACTCAAACACTACAAGAACATATCAACATAATAAACACTACCGTGTAAAATTTTATCAGCATAATTTAGCAATGGACAACATGAAGCATGTCCAATATGGTTAAAAGCCTTTTCAAATACGTTGTTTAGAGGAAGTAAAATGTAGTTCCATAATAAAAGATGCTACGTAATTTGCCATCTCTCCTAAGTAGTATCCATTCACTTCAATAACGTGTCTGTGGTCTGTAAATACAGCTTACAATACTAATAATGGTAGTCCCATAATCTAAAACGACAAAATAGAGTTAACTCAATAGTCATATATCTAAGGTAACTGTTTGTGATCAATACAATAACGACAAGCTATTCATCCAATACCGTTTAGGTAAGTTAAAAATCAAACGAAAACGGAACATAAATGATGCAACCCAACAGTGAACACACTTCCACCAAGATAATACTCCTAAGTCTCGGAAAAAATGGAAACTTTAGAAAGCTTAATTTAATAATGCGTAGTAAGTGAACATTGGTAGCTTATTAATGATTACATTTACGAATTCATGAACCTATTACACCACTTTCATAATAGTTAATGGAAGCTGCTTTTATAACACACGAGGACTAAAAACGATCATCAACACGGATTCGAAACTCAAACGTACCTCTTTGCATCTTGCTTCAAACTGTAATAACTCCTCATCATCCACAAAGTAACTGCTGCCACTGCTAGAACAAGTAGACATCTACAATATACCATATATTAAAACCAAAGATAAGCAAAATTACACTTCCTGATAACACCAAACCATTCAGATTTACACTTTAACATAATTGATGAAAAAAATTCAAACTTTGTAGCATAATTGAACAATTAAATGCTTGTAAATACAGAACATAGATTCAAAACACAGAATAAAAAAAGGGAAATGGGGAAAACCGTTTGTTCTAGGGTTTCGAACAAGACCGATGAAATTGAGCCGAATTTGGGAGATGAATAATGGGAGCTTGAATTGAATTGTGGTATTTAGGTATGAATTACAAGAAACGGAATCTTTTGGATGAAATTGTGGATTTGGGATTTGGCGTAGGTTTGTGGTTATGTTTAGATTTTGGTCGACTGCAAATTTGAATTAAAAATTAAAAACAAAAATCAAAAAAGGTTAACACAACGTTTCACGTGCGTCAAAGTCAAAATACGACTTTTCTTCCAACCTGGAAATGGGTTGAAGTCTATCACACACGAGAGTTGCCCGGGCTCTCATCGAGACTATATAGCAGGTGTACTGGGGTCTTTTGTTTGGACTTATTATATCTTAAAAACTATTATTGGGCTTATTATATCTTAAAAAGTGTTATTTGTATTATTCATTAAGCCAAAAACCATTAAGATGTTTTGATAGTTTTTCCTAATTAAATATTAACTTAACTGAAAAACCTCTTATTTAATAAGTTATTTACAATTGCTTAAAACTTCTAATTGAGAAAAACAAATTTCCTAACTATCTATACATTAGTGTCTCGCATAAATGGATTTTATATGTTTAGTTTAGGTGATAAATAACATTTCCCCCCTTTTTGGTTTATGTATTTTAGTTTTCTTTTTATTCATGACAATATATACATTGAAGTTATTATTGGTTTATAAAACGTTGTATCGAGAACCTCTTGTAATTTTCCTTTTTCTTAAGTGGAGTCGTTTGTAACTCAATGTTGTATTCATCTAATTTGTGTCACGCTAAAAAATGGTTAAACGTGTGTATTCATATGTTTGCACTTCTTATTTATCAAACGATCTTAATATTATGTATTCAGATTTCAGCTGCTAGCTCTTATTATTCAGAACTGGTTTTCAGATTCAGCTTTCAGTATTCAGAAAAAACAAAAGACCACTAAGTCATTTCCCTCTTCATCGCTCCCCCGATCCCCCGTTTGAAAATAGCGTAGGTGAGAGGAGTTCTACCCGATACAACCGGCTATCTTCTATCCACGTTTCTCTTTAAGATTACTAATTCTACTTTCACTAAATTTTTACAAAAAATAATTCACAAAATAATGTGGAGTTAAATGTGAATCAAGCAAAATCATTTATGTTCTCTCTCCTAACTAAAGTTCAAATGAGTACAACATTTTTTTATGAGAATTGAAGAATCAATAGAAATGTGTCATGTGTCACTAACCTCACTTTCCATCATATTTTTAAAAATTAAATATCTCTCAAACGGTAAGTCAAAAAATCACAAAAAATGCATCATAATAATTAGTGTTTAATTCTCTTTGATTAAAGATGTTACAAGGTATACTTTCGACGTACTTGTTTTTTTCATTTCCGGTTGGTTTTAAAAACGAGTAACACATGTAGTACTGACAGATAACACATGTGGTACCGGCTAGTTACACATGTGATACCGGCTAGTTACACGTGTGGTACCGACTAGCGATTACCACATATGGTACTAATTTTGTACAATTTCTAAAACTCAAAAACAAAAAAGTCGGTGAAAGTATACCTTGTCACATCTCTAATCGAAGAAAATTAAACGCTGATTATTATGGTGCAATTTTTATAATTTTTTAACTTACCGTTTGTGAGATATTTGATTTTTAAAATTGTGAGAGAAACTGGATATTATAACACATGGTACATTCCTATTAGTTCTCATATTCTCACCAAAAGTTTTATTTACATTTGAACTTAACTCCTTCTCTCTTATGTTTCTCTTTCTTCACATGATTAATAATAGTCATTTTGTGATTAAATTTTTGTTGTATGAGTAAAGTATCTTCTCCTTTAAAATAACAAGTGTCACATTTATTTGCTGGTGGTGATATTTTCCAACATCCATAATAATAAATCCACCTTATTAATTGACTACAATATACAATTTGTTAATGAATATATGTGATAGATTTATCATTTTGAATAGTGAAAATATCAATTGTCGTGTTTATCACTAGGGGTGTCTAAAATATTTTAGATGAACTCGAAATCGAATAATGCAAATTCAAAGTTTATTCGACTACTTGAATTTAAATATTGTGAATTGGAATAACTAAAATCTTATTATAATTGACAGCAGGATGAGTATTTTATAAGGTTACTGATATTTCAATATTATTTTTGATAGATTCACCATGCCTTTACATTAAGTAGTGTACCATATGAATCAATAGTTGTATATTATGGTGGATTTATAAAAATCATGGTGAAAATATCACCACTCATTTATAATCGGAGTATCTTATTATACTATACAAAGTACTTTTTTTATGATGTATGCTTCATGAATAATTTTATGTTTTGGTGCTATTATCTTCATTGTTTATTATATACTAGCAAAAATCCACGTTATGCAGTGATAAAATTTTTGTATTCGATCAAGAAATATTGTGATTAACTGTTGAATTGTTTATGCAATTATTATGTGTTACTGTTAATTTGGTCATATTAATAACTTCGTCTTAATATAAATAAAAAATAAGAGTTATGTTATTATCGAGAACATCAGTCATGTATGTTTTTTGGTCATACTAAGTTGAAGTCTATCTTGAAAACTATTAATTTTTTATTTTTCATTTTCTATATGCTTCGGACATATCTCATTATTTGAATACCTCAATTGTCAATTATTTTCTTTGGCAAAGATAATTAACGTATGTTATGAAAATTGTGAATTTGTTACATGTGTGATATGTTTAGTTTTAGGTCCGATCTAATTGTTAAATAATGAAATAGTGTAAGCTATTCTTAGTTTTTTTAGGTTCACCTTTTGATGTACACTCTGTAAATAATTTCCATATATAAATTTAAATTGATATTAAAATTAAAATAATGTTTTGAATAAAATATGATTTCGTTGATATTGTTTTCAATTTTAAAAGGGTTGTTTTAAATGAGGGTTATATTTGTCTTATGTAATTAGTAGGGGTAGTGTAATCTTTTTGATCTTTAAAGTTGTAAGGTCGTGAAAAAAATGTATAAATACTTTTATAATGTAGTATAGATTATCCATTTCTACTTTTTTCAAATAATGATATAAAAAATTTCAGTATCATAGTTTGTCAATGGATTTACTTTCTAATTTGTTTGACTTTCTTGTTAACCATTATCATATTACTATAATAACATATGAATGAATATGATTTATGCTTGCTTAAACTTAGCACGCAAAAGGTTTTTTCCTTTTTTAAATAAAAGTTGTTTAGAAGCCGTGAAATTTGCGGAATCGTTCATGAAAAATACGTAAGTGCCCCATATATATGTATACTAGTGTTAAACATCCGCGATGCACGACTAGCATTATAAAATGTCGTAATATGTGAATTACAAGTCAAAATGATATATGAAATGGTGAAAACTTTCAGATTATAAAAGGAAATTTTTTTATTGGTATTAGTGATACTTTATAAATTTTAACCCCTCAAAAATAAACGAATAACAGCAAAATTTCCCACAATATATCAATAAAATGGGAAGGTTAAAAAATATGTATATGTTATAAATTGACATTTTTCTAGCTAACAAAAATTGTCTAGTCATTGTGACCTTTCCGTTTCCTATAGTTATAATATGTTAACCTTGCAACAATTAATAAACAATGTGTACGTTAATAGTCTTTGGAAAAATAAATTGTAAAAATTACTATAACAATTTAGACGTTTTATTGAATAACTAATGTACATATATATGCACAAATATAAATCATTCTACAACAATCAAATATATACCTACATTATATAGATTTGAAAAGTAATATAGAATTTATAGAGGTACACGTCTTACCATTCGCATACTGAATTGTAATTAAGTTGTGTAAGATTAAAAAAATAGAAAAAAACTCTTTAAAAAATAGATGATGACCTTGATCTACCTATCCATAAAGCTTGTATTCAGTTTACTAAATAATAGAAATTGAATTCTCTTAATCTGAAAGATGATAATAATAAAATTTTAAATTAATAAAACTTTAATGAAAGATATAATTATATTAAAAGTAAGTTCTCATAATTTACTAAAAGTTTATTTATTTATTTTTAGAAAAGAGAAAATTAGAGGAATAAGAGTTAAGATTAAGATGAAAAAACTAAAAGATTAAAATTAAAAGGAAAAAATAGATTATAGGATGTCATGAGTTTGGACTATAATAAAAAGTTATAAGTGTTATCATTATATAACACATTATTTTGAATTAAAATAATTTAATTTAATTTTATTAATGACCTTATTGAATGAAAATAGTTATAATATAAATTTTAATTGAATATTACCTTAATTGGAATAAGGGTGTATGAAAATCCACATCATCAAGTTTTTTTTTTATATGGTGATGACACATAGGATTTGTATGATGTGGCATGTGTATATATTTGACAAATAAATAAGGGTTTCCTCCCTTATTTATAAAGATAGATAAGTGACATCATCAATGTACACAATTAGTCATGAATTTTAGCATATGAAGCAAAACGTAAGATATAATTCGAATGATATGAGTATATAGTAAATGTGTTTATGGATTGCATTATTAGATAAAAAAAATTGTGATCAATAAACTGTTCAAATGTTCAGCATCTGAATTGGACGACTTAACTTAATTATCAACGTATAAGGACTATTATGCTAAATCATTTACTATGATTTTTGTTTGAAGTATGATAATTGATAAACGCCAAAATGTACTAGATTATAGTACTAATTACCCCTTTGTTAGATAGGTTTCTAATGTATTTTATATGAATAAGATACTTATTTCGTTCATATTTGCATTTAGGAATTTAATTGGAGCTTGGATCGAAAAGAAACAGAAAACGAGCTTATTGCGAAGAAAAGTAGCTAAAAGAATAAAGCGTTGGACAAGAGAAGATTGGATCGGAGTAAAAGATGATCAAAATGAAGAAAAAGTGAAAGAAGTCTGAAAACTCATCCATACGCCGTATGGATGAGGTGGTGGAGGCCCAGTGTAACGCGGAGCTGGGCCGGGCTTCTTTTAAATCCATACGCCGTATGGAAATTTCATACGCCATATGGATTAATTTTTCAGATTAGGTTAAAAAACTAATTTGCCTCATTTTCTAATAACTTTTCATACTAAAAACTAAAAAGAGGCAGCCGACCAGAGGGGGGTTCTACCCCATTTTGAGAGCATTTTGATGATGGTTCGGAGGCGTAAAAGGCTAGGATTGATTCCTATCGATTCTACTTCGAACGGTTTATGATTCGGTTTGCATATCTTTTTCCGATTTCGATTCGAACATCATCTATATGTTTTGTTTGAAATTATGAAACTGATTTTGTATAATGGAATGATGAATTAGACTTTATGTATATTGTTTAGTTTAAGAATCTTTGATTATGATTGTTTGAAGGTTTTAATTGTGTTTTGAATAAGTTATCTGATTCAAGATTGTTATGTTATCCGTGAATCCTTGTTTATTGGTGATTGTTAATTGCTACTTAACGTGGTCAATAGTGTTGTCGAGATTGAGTTCCTTTGACATTGTTGATTATTGATGATTATAGACTCAGGTTTATAATTATTGCTAATATATTGAGTTTGATAGGTTAAGAGCATAGTAATTAATTAATCTAAAATGAGCAAGCTAATAAGTGATTATTAGTAGGTATTGTTGAGTCATACCACGAGGATTAATCGTAACAAGTCGTGAATACTTAATGCACAATCTAGGAGAAAACACGCAATAGAGCAACATTCTTGCGACGTCGGATCGATGTTTAATGTGGAACCCTAGGTTGTAGATACTAGTTGGACCCGGAACGTTGGCTAATATATATTCAACTTGGATTTTTTGATTAGTAACTAAGTTAATATAAAAGAAATCACAATCAGACAATCAAAACACATGAATTGGATAATATGAATCTGAGTAGAAGACTTTGAGCAATTACATGTCTATCTCCAATTGTTTATCTTTTCCTCTTTATCTTGTTTTCTAGTTGTTTGGGTGAGTTATTTAGTTCATATTGAACGTTCGCACGGAACTAAAACGTACCCCTTATCTTACTGATTTATTAGTTTAGTAATTCCAATTTAATTGAATAACATTGTTCCTGTGTTCGACCTGGACTTACCATAGCTATACTATTCCGATCGGGTATTCTTGTCTGGTTGTGTGATAGTAGTGATTGGTATATCCTGTACTTTATAAATAACAAAACTAGACGCTTTCATACGCATCAATAATATATATTTTGCTATATTATTTGTTAAAATTCCTGTACCTTTTTCATTATTCGTAAATTTGTTTATTTATGCTTTTTACAATAATGAGAAATTGTTTGAACAATTCAAGATACTCGTTAGAGGCATGAGATTGTTATTATTTTTTCAAGAATTATAACATGCACTTATTTTAAAATAGATCCACATGATATTGTGATAGTGTAAGCGAAAAAACAAAAAACAAAAACCAAAAACTAAATATTTTGATATTAAAACTTCGTATCGAAATTTTATAACACTTTTATTGGAAATCATGTGATGTGATCAACTTTGCTTGTATCATCATCATTATCAAATGCGTGGGTATGGGTTTGGTGATTGGTTTCAGTCATACCCGTCCAATTATCCGTACCCATTCTATAGTCGTTTACCCGTATACATACCCACATAATTGTTATTATTAATTGAAGTTTTATATCCACTATGCATATAATCTTTTTTGTATATAAAAAGATAATATACATATCAACCGATGAATCTTAAATCATACGCTTTTATATTTGGATTTCCATCATTATTACATTTTAGTTTTGTATGATATGGAGACATGTAATTGTTCATTATCTTGAATTACCGAAACTTTGAATTAGTTAATTAAATAGTTAAATTGTTAGCTTTTAGATTTGAAATCTTGAATATACTACAATTTTTGATATCCCGGTTTATTACTTTTAACCGTATTTCAAATTTGCATCGTATTTTCAATATTTTTTTTGTTTAGTCAATGTTATATACATGGGGAAAACTGAAATCCGCAAATAAATTTGATAAACTGATAGGTAATAGTAACTGGATACTCGACAGGTATTCAACCAGCTATGGGTACGAATATTCCAAAATTACACTAAAACCTGCTCGAATCCGACCCGCTGCTATTCTAATCCAAGAATTTGAAATTAGAAATTGATAAAAGAATTAAAAAAAGACGATCATATAGAAATTTAGATCAATGTGTGATGGAATGAAGTCATGAAGTTTTTTGAATTGAAAAATAACGATTGGAGTTTTCTTTCCGAAAAAACATAAAAAATTGTAGGAAAAGTTTGAATTATGAAAGAAATAATGAAGTAGTTATTAAATTAAATTTCATAGATTGTAGGAAGAGTGAAAGTTATGGTAGAAATAATAAAACAATTATTATATAGATTTTTCATAAAATATTTGAATGATTATCTACAATAAAGGAAAGACTGAGGAATTATATTGTATATATAGAATAGTATATATTGTAAATATAGAAGATATATTAATCTTCTAATCACATTAAAATGGGATTAATGATGTCATTAAATAAATAAGGACTAATGGTCCTTATTTTCATAAAAAATTACATCTAATATACAAAATAGACTAGCATTTTACCCGCGCAATGCAGCAGTGAAATTTGTGACGATGGGTAGAGGTGCGGATCAATGTTTTAGAATAAAAACATATTGTACTCCGTCCGTCCTGTTTAAATTGTTCACATTACTATTTTGAGATGTCCCATTATAAGTGTCCACTTTGATATTTAACCAATAAAAAAGAATTTAGTGGGTAGTTTTAATATTTGATTAATGAAAAGTGTAGTTAGTGGAGAATAAGTAGTAAGTGAGACCCACTTTACTTAGTCTTAATTTTTTTTGAGGAGAGAGTGTTAAATGTATTAGAGCTTGCCCAATGTAAAAAGCTTTACAAAGCTTTTTTTCTTAAACACATCATCAACCTTTAAAAAAGTTTTAGAAAAAAACTTTATCTCCAATGAAAAAAGCTTTCGCAAACCTTTTCTTTTGAAACCTACACACACAATATGGTGAAAAAGTTTTTGCTCAAAAGCTTGAGATATGTCAAGTTTTACAAAATAAAAGGTTTTACTACATTTTTTGCATAAAGATAAAAACTTTTGAAAAAGCTAATCATTAGAGATGCTCTTATATAGTAGTATAGATTATATAGATTATTAGCTATAGCCTTCATCCAATCAAAGTGAGAGCAATTTCAGTATTGGGAGACAACGTTTTTGCAAGATAACACTTTCAGTACTGCAATACCCAATGAATATCGGAACAATAGGAAAATAATAAGTGGAATTCAAATTTCACGTATGTAAGTAATGTGGAACAAAAATATTAAGACTATGTGTTAGCATGATGAATTATACTAATCATCAAGTACCGAAGATCAATGTATATTCGTGTCGCACCCTATTCGTGTCGCACCCTCAAATTTACTGTTGGCGGAAACATACTTTGGGTGCGACTAATCAAGTAATCACAACACATAAGATAATAATGAACGACATCTATATGCGCCGTTTTGATAAAATACGTTAATTTCATAAATGATACATATTGTTTACAAAAGCATTGAGTTCACATGATTTCCTTGCGAGATTCTAACACATATCTAATTTATACAAAATATAGAAATGCAGTGAAATCTCTTGATGTTATATGTTTACATGTGACTCGAGCTAAGATATCCTGAGTGGGTAGTCCTACTACTGCTGATCACCTGAGAATACATGTAAAAATTGGTAAGCTAAAAGCTAGTGAGCTCACAGGTTTAGATGATACAAATTAATGTATGTTACGCAAGATTTAGTAATATAATTTGCAATCAAGCAAATAAATAATGTGTATATTACTGCCATGAGCACATAGTCTGTATAACACACTTAAAATATTTCATCCATATTTTTTTTTAAAGATGGAAGCGAAATCCCATTTATATTATAAACATAGATAACATGACGTCATCTACAAAATTTACATAAGTTATATGTACTAGTTATTAATGTTTACAAACCACTAATTGTACTCTAAACATTATATATATCAAAACATATATCAAAGTTTGAAGAACATCAGAGTATGACTATGGTCAAACATTCTTCAGTCATTCCTTGCTCGGCCCAAATCATCTCAAAACCTGCAAGGAGTAATTAACGGGATTAGCACGAAGCTAAGTGAATAAACCTGTTACTAACAGTTTGACTTAGCTCAACAATATTAATTATCAACAAATAACACATAGACACTACATCATCAAGAGGATCGGTGGTCCTTGTGGCGCCCTCAATCCGCGGTGGCCCACCAAGCGACACTTACAATCACTGCAAGCCAATACAGTGATTTACCGATAACTGAATGTTACCTTTAGTCAATATGTGTTCCATTTTCAACACATGATCACAAATCTCACATTGACTAACCTGTAACAATCAGTCCAACAGTAGTTGACCTCCAATTCATTACAACCATACATCACAATTATATATATATATATATATATCAACAACAATCAATAATCACTATGTTTATTTCGTTGTAACCAATATGTTACAACTAACCCGAACCGAAGTTCCAAGTCTATTCACCTGTCAACTTTGCTCCAATTACTCAGCTGACTAAATCACTGAGTCTTCGGGTTATCTGTTAATACAACAAAGCACTTAAGTTAATAACTCAATTCAACTTATTATAACTTACTTAATATAAACACATATACACTTATGCATTCACATAAAAGCATAATCAATATTTATTCTGATTTTATTTCTGTTTCAATTCCATACCCGATCGACTCTCATTGCTTTAGCCGATCGGCTACATAGCTTTACTCGATCGGCTCACATTGACCCGATCGGCTAGTATAACTAATATTAGAGACCTTCATTTAAACGCCAAGTTCTGTCATCAATTTGCACTAAATTAGCCGTTCGTCTAATCTTACCCGTTCGGCTATAATGTACATACCCGATCGGCTGAGTTAATCTAGCCGATCGGCTATGGATCCTCAACACAGAAACCCAACAACCTGCAACTAGCTATAACACGAACCCTAACTATGAATTTCACACTAACACAACTTCAAACTCAGGTTTTAACTATGCTATAGTCATATAAACATCATATAACACCAAATAAGCATCAATATCAACTACAAACACTAATTCTATACAAAATCAATCATATATCTAACCTAATTAAATCAAACCATGTATATCAAATAAAAGCTTCAAATACACTTACAATTAAGAAGAAGATGAAGATGATGAACTTGACATTAAATCACTTGAATCACAGCTTCTTAATCTCTAATATGTAGATGAAATATAGGTAGATTGGATGATGTTTTCTCAAGAATAGGTTTAGTTTAAGATTTGGGAATAGTTAGACAAAAGAGGTCAACACCTCTTCACCCACTGTTCTATTAGTTGTAATTATTATATCCGTTCTAACTCTATTGTCTGGAACCTAAATACCATTTGCGGGAAAGCTGTTTTATTTTATCGTGAACTATAACTATTTAAAACGGTTACTAATTCACTAGTCACAATTAACCCTTTAACCGAATTTTCTAAGTTATAATCCAAAACATATAAAACACAATATGTAAAATATATCAAATAATAATAATACATAAGTAAAGAAAATTACCGAATTACCCTCAGGTCACAAAAGTGGATGTTACAGGCTGAGCTTAACTGTGGTGTCAGGATCCGCATTTAAGGACCTGATTGAGGGTGCCTCCCTGAGAGTGCCTAATCTACACTCTTATGAACAAATGCTAATGCGCCTGTTTGTCCAGTTGGGGATTCCAACCCGGACGAGGATTATCAATCCTATATGGTACCATACACTAACATTCACGCTACAATGTATTACCAAACTATGCTTGGAAGACTTAAATGATTAGATGGTAAACTCATGTAGAATATAGCGATATTTGATACTTGCGTTTACATGTAAAACAAAACAAGCATGTATTCTCACCCCTAGAGTAAAAACAGTAAAATATGGGCTATGAGATTCACCTGAGTCTGATGTGTGGCTGCGATGTGAGAGCTAGCGAATAGTAGTAAATTGTTGCCCAATTAGAGTTCCTTAGCGTCCTAAACGCAAAGGATATTGTCATGAGTACTTGACCACTAGTCAAACTATGTTAATGCTTCAATTGTTTTGTAAGATTCGTTTGAGTTGAAAAGTGTACAATTCGTTGATGATGATACTTTGAGAATTATTAATGCCTCTTGGATTGAAAACATTTGTATCTCAAGTTGTGTCGTTGAGATACGTGGCGACACTAGGGTTGTGTCGCAAGTTAGTACCGCTAGTTATGATTTCCCGTTTCCACTTCTAGTTAGTTTCCACTGCTAGTTATAATCCGTTTCCACTTCTAGCTAGTTTCCACCGCTAGTTATAATCCGTTTCCACTTCTAGCTAGTTTCCACCGCTAGTTATAATCCGTTTCCACTTCTAGCTAGTTTCCACCGCTAGTTATAATCTGATGTGACCTAAAAAGTCATGTTTTTAAGTACATATTTCTGCACTTTTTGGACTATTAATTGGTGAAAACATTTCCAAACCATCATTATTCACTAAAAATCACCAAGGTAGTCTAAATATAGACGTTGCTGTAAAAATCGGTTAAAACGTCCAAATAACACGTAAATCGAGGCAAAACTATCACCTTAAATATTCCATCCTTGATTTCCTTATGTAATTAGATCTTAATTCATATTTTATGATTCCATAGGAAAATACAAGACCGGAGGTGAAAGAATCAGAAGAAACGGACGAAGAACGGAGAAGATGTGCAGTCTGGAAGCTCGCCGATCGTCATCCGGAACACGCAATAGTCAAACACCTCCAAATTTGGAAAACTTAGTGTCATTATAAGCGTAATGGAAAAAAGAATCCAACGGCGCAAGAATCAAGCAAAACGGAGCCCGAACGAAGAAGATACGGACGAACCAAGCAACCGAGAAGTCAGCGGAGGCCAAACCAAGCACCAACCCCCCCTGGACACCAAAGTACCGTATACGGTACCCTAGGTTCCGTATACGGCCCTTAGGGTGCCGTATACGGGGTCTCTCCTCTTGTTAGGTGCCGTTTGACCCCCCTTGGTCCGCTTGCCCCGTATGCTGCTTTGATACTTGTATTTGGTGCTTCAAGACTTGTACCAAGGCTACCTCCCTTCCTCTATAAATAGTGGCTTCATTTCCACCATTCCACACACCTCTCATTCCATTTCTCTTATCTCTCTCTCTAGCATTCTCTCTCTAGCACTACTCTTAGGAGTTAGAGGAGAATTAGTAGGTAGTAGGTTCTCTCTCTAGTCTTTCTCTCTAGTTTCTGTTAGGGTTTTAAACCCTTGGACTAGTGAGATGATTAGGGAGGGAAACCTTTCCTTTTCTTTTATATTAATTATGTAGTTAATTAGTAGATGCTAGCTTATGTAATGCTTGGATATTAATGAAGAAATACAAGTGTTATTCTGCTCGCAATTCCTATCGGTATTTTCTATCCTTTCTATTATTAATTTGTCATATTGTTCTTGTTTGATGTATGTGATTTATTAATATTAGAAATGTTTATTGCTATGCATTGTGAGTAGTGTGCTTGTATGTTTGCCATGATTTAGATAGTAGTAATGATGTTACTTTAAATATATGATGATTGGGATAATATCGTTATGAAACAACGGAGGTAACGTTATACGGCTTTCATTTGTATAGTGCCGGAAACATCACGAATGTGTGGAGTACGGAACGTGGAATCTATGAAAGTCGTGGGCACAATCCGTTGTGCAATAATGTTCCCGATTATTATATATTACGATTGAAAACTTGTGGTGCTGTTTAACTATACATTTATGATTTCAAACTAAACTATCACCTTTCCTCCAATAAACGTGGTTAGAACCCTTATGACAAGGAGTAGCTAACCATTGATCGAACGGTCACTACCTATCTATGTTTTCGAAAATAAACATGATCTGATTTTGAAGCTGTGGAAATACTGCCCAACTTATCGTATACTACACCGTGAATTAATTAGGGATTTATTGGGCTGGGATTTATAAAGTGAACAGGTTGTTTAGCTATCATAGATGGTTTTAATGTAATACAAGCTTAGATATATTGAGTTCAAATAGCCGTAAAGTATGTAATCCAGGATAAAGCCCTAAAACGTCCGAGTATCCGGTAAGTCGTGGAAAGGCCGTAGGCTGAACACTGTATTAATCCTGGTGTAGTCTGTGATCCAGGAAAGACCGTAAAACGGGTGAATACACAATGTAACTGTGGAAAACTCTGTAGGTTGATGACTTTATCACAACCGAATAACTCTGAACTCAGTCACAACCATTAATGTATAAGTTAGCAGTCACCAACTGTCTTAATCTTAAATGCCTTGCCCAACTTAGATATCTCTGTATGTGTTAAAGAAAGGTCAGTGGATAAATTGTGGACTGTCGCCTTATTCCTGCACCCCATCTGGAGGGTCACTTGGTCTCGTCACAAGAGACGGTGAGGGAGGTTTCAAGGCAGTCCGATCTGATCATACTCTCGATAGCCTAGTACTCAGTGACATACTGATCGGTTCACCTAATCAGTAGGGTGCTAGTGTTTACACTACAAGATATCTACGTGAAAGCAAGACACAAACCTTTAAAAGACATTTTCAAACTAAAACATTATCTCAGCTATTCTAAGTCATGGTGAACCACGTTTTCATTATCCTTAAGTGTTATATATGCTAGTCTCCCTTTAGTTTTATGCTTTATTAGTTTCAATAGTTTAGTTTAATTAGATATAAAAACCAAAACAAACACCCTTTCAATTATCAAAACCCCAACTTAATTACCGATTTATCAGAACTAGCTCCGTTTCAATTCTGCCATCGTGAGGAACGACCCTGGATCATCCTTACTGCATACTCATATCTGGTATTCATATCAGTATCAGTAGGTAGTACGGAGGATTAGGCTCCCCCCGACTATTACAAATTTAAAACTACCCTGTCGTGTATCTCGGTGGTCGGACCAACAACTGGAGTAAAATCCGACCGACACCTAGGTGCGCGACAAGTTTTTGGCGCCGTTGCCGGGGACGGTAGTACGATTTGGAGATTGTTTAGATAAATTAGTTTTTTAAGCGATCCTTTTGCTTTCTGCAAGTAGATTAACGTAGATTAGATTAGCTTAGCTTAGTTTAGATTAAAACCCTTCTCACCTCACATATAATTCTTAAACCTTCTTCAAATGTCGTCTTTACTAAACACTTGGGTAGAAACAATTAAAGATCAATTGCAAAGTCTTGCTCAAATATTTCAAATTGGATGTAGGATATGCGGTATTCCCCACTTTGACGGAGAATGTGAGGGACATACGATGTTAGGCATAGGACACTTAGATTCTCAATCAAACCCCTATAGCCCCACTCAACATCAATCTTTATCTTTCGAAGTCAACCCACACTCCACATCTAATATAGTTAGCACAGACTTGCACTCAACTCCAACCAATGATCTAGTTGAACCCTTAATTGGCTTAGACTAAGTAGTCGATGAGAATGTTGCTACAAGATTGGAGACAAAAACGGATACTGTCCCACCTCCATGCCCAGAGTACAACATTATAATTGACCAAAAGACCATAGGAAGCAAGGTGGGTTCTGCGTCATGG
Source organism: Pseudognaphalium luteoalbum (assembly GCA_963422505.1). Classification (NCBI taxonomy): domain Eukaryota; kingdom Viridiplantae; phylum Streptophyta; class Magnoliopsida; order Asterales; family Asteraceae; genus Pseudognaphalium; species Pseudognaphalium luteoalbum. The sequence continues at coordinate 107,023,171 of OY730197.1, forward strand.
TTTCCTTTCAAACCATCTCTCCACCATATAATGTCTTATACACCATTGAGAGATGAGGATTCCTTCGACCAACTCATTCTGACAATCCAACCCACGGAGATGTTAGAAGTTGAGAGATTTGTGATACCTCCGCTAGAACAACTCCCTCACTTCGAACCATATCCTTATATTGGACATACCCTGGCCTTAATCTGCTTTAAAATTTTAGGTATGTACCAATATTACCCTTTGTGTCTACTGATGGATGTAAGGAAACCCCTAGGATTGCCTGAGAAATAATGCTAGAGTCAAGCTAGATACTCGAATAAAAACAAGCGCTTCTCGGAAGGCAACCCGTGTTTAACATAGCTTTAGTAATAGTAGTAATATCTAACTTCAATAAGTAGAAGATGAAACCCTAAAATGAATGTTCCAAGTTTTCTCTCTTTATGAACAAAATGGATGGTTTGCGGAATTACTTCTCTGAAAGTCAATTTTTTTGTCAAACCTTAATACTTCCTACTCCCAGTCGTTTGAACTTCATTGCAACATCCATTTGTCACCATTTTCTAAAGTTCTTAACATCCCTTTCAGTCACAAATATGGAAACCTACTAGGAACTAGGAGCCTTAGTCATCTTAAACGCCCACTGACATGTTTCGAGCATTTGAGGTACTTACATATATTATTGTGAACATACAAGCGATACTAATGCTTAATCTGATAACATGATTTGTATGTCAATATGTGTATTATGCTCGAACTCGTTTAAAAATATGTTCTTTGAATATCTTTATACTTGGCCACCTGATTCAACTGATAATACTAGTATTTCCATATCTGCTGTTTGTGCTGCGGTAAAATTATAGGAAACTAACACTTTTTATGTGAGATTAAACTCCAAGTCATACACTGGTTTGTTTCATCTACAAAGCACTTACTTTGATAGGTTCTTCACAAACCAGTGAATCTATGATTTGGAGAATAATCACTTGTTTGTTAGATCATGTTTCTTTGATCTACTTGTAACAGACAGGGACTGACGCCTATGGATAAAGAATCTTTAAGGATAATGGAAAGACGACAAGATGAGCTTACAGTTCATTGAGTAAGGGAATCTTTGGAGTATTGCTTTGCAGGGGATAAGAGATGACACTTCTAGATACAAAGATGACTTCCAGTTGTCTATGACTATTTCGTCAAGATAATCAGTTCAATACTCATCATAAATTCCAAATCCTATAGCTAAACCTTACCACGTAATGGAACCCAAAACCATCACTACCATCCACATCACCATACCCACCCCACATTCACCCATCCATCCACCCCTTCGCACGTAAAACCATCACCGTCAGGGACCATTCAAACAAAGGAATAGATACGGGATTAAATTGGAAACTGGAGATCTCAGCCAATAAAAGAACAACATTAGATTCATTACATCAGTTTGTTGGTGAAAATCTCGGGTTATCAAACATTTGGTGTTTCTTGGCTGATCCCGCTTTTGTCGGAGGGCGGCATCACTTCTTATTGTTTTCTACAATCTATCCTTTTCGTCTTAGTTATTTTTGAGAGAAGTTGGTGATTTGATTGGTTGATGAATGAGCGAGGAGTACTAAAGAGATGAAGACCATTCAAGAAAGAATCCATGGAGTCAAAGGCAGACAAACAAGCTCATACACCTGCGGACCATGGAACTTACATACATCTCTGAGGGAAGGAGCATGGTCTATCTTCTCTCGAAACTCGCATGTGCCAATGATCTTCAAAGACTTAAGTGTGGGATGCAATCCCACATTACACACACTTAGCAAGAATCGTTTCCACATCTTAAACACTAAAGTGTGGGATTCACTAATAAGAATCTCCACCTACATTATGGGCTGATTCTTTGCTAATTCTGGACTCTAGGCACTATGCACCAGATCGACATGTCCAAAGCTGAACCATTCTTCACGGAACCAGAGGATCAAAGACTCACTTCGTCTCCTCTCATTTACCGCTCTCAGCTTCATAACGTCAATCGTTATCTGGGGAGTTTCTAAACCTTCACTCTGTTTCTTGATTTAAATTTTGCTTTGTTAGCCTGTTAATCTAAGAAGTAATCTATACTCTATCCTAAAGCTTATCACTAAGTGTGGGATTTCAGCCCATTACATACACTTGAGTAACATTTTCTATATGTTCAAACTCTAAGTGTGGGATTATACTTTACAGTACAATCTCAACTCAAGAGAACATTAAGGGACAATGTTCCTCTAAGTGTGGGATAGCAGGTATAGAATACCTTTGATGGAATGTTTACAGATTTTTATGTCCGAATAGCTCAACTCAGAAAATGTTCCTCAAAATTTTCAAACAAAACTAATAAAGTATGGGCCAAATCATTCGATTAGCTCTGCTATTTTTGAGTTATAATATCTTTCAAGAGGATCCATTTCTAATATGACTTTGTTATTCAGGAATATTAGGGAAATTAAGATAGAAATTTCTTAAATAAGTAGTGATAATCTAAAAGGAGCATGGCTAGGTACATACAACCATATTTGCAGTGAGGTTTTGAGCCTTAAAAGCATTCATTTTAAATGGTACATTGTTCATTTCTTGTGTGTGCCGATGCTAGTATCTCTAAATTAGAACTTGCTCCCGATATACGTTTCGAGACCACATTGGAGAGTACCGTACGCGGTATAGGTGCAATTAGACGATCTCGACATTCCTTAGGATTTAACCCATTCTTACATACCTTTTCAAACCCAAAACCCTTCCGATACTCATTGTTAGTATCGATGATCCGCCTAGAAAACCCTGTTGAGCCTAAACCTTTCATTTCTTCAAAACCCTACATCTTTAACCACTCTTCCCAAATTCCCAACAACTTATCTTGGAATTTCTGAGGATTATGAAAAACATCTTGAAGAATCTCCTTCTGAATTGATTTACTCCTCCGTGTTCACCAAAATTAGAAAATCATGAGTGCGAAAAATTGGCACAAGAAGAAAAGACTCGAAGAAGTCCGTGATAAGAAAGAAGAGATTTCCGAAAGAAAAGCAAAAATATCCTTGGAAGTTCTCTGACAAAAAAGTTCTGAAGAAAGAAAAGAAAATAAAAAGCAGAAAAAGAAAGAAAAGAAAAAGAAAAGAAAATAAGGCAAAGTGCTTCAAAGTATCAATCGTTCAAAGAAAGATCCGATGAAATACGAGTAGCTACCTTCTCCGTTCTACAATAAGTTTTTCATGATTCTTAGGATGCCTAAGATAAGCAACCCTTTCAACCAAAAATCACCACTATCCATACCCCTTAACCCTCACAAACATTACAACCTACTTGAATGTCTTGGGATAATTAGCGCCGTTCTCTTCCTAAGTGGTGGAGATCCGATTCTTGACCAAGCTTATGATGATGAGTGCTGCATGACTGGCTATTTGAGCGATTTCAATTGTGCTAGAATGATAGGAAACCCGATACACTATGAGTGAATTGAGCGACCACCTTTAGTGAGATCGCCTAGTCATGTATACTCCAAGATCATGAGATTTGGAAAGTATGCCTGGGAAAGTCAGTACTTATTTCTGAAAAGATCATCTTAACTTTCCATGTGTTCTCTAAATAATTTCCCCATATGACCAAGTGGTGACTTCTTGGAAATATTTTTAACTCACCCAAACTATTATAAAAATGTTTTCACTGGACATAACTGAGTTGTTGCTTGAGGACAAGCAATTTCTAAGTGTGGGATACTTGATGTGACCTAAAAAGTCATGTTTTTAAGTACATATTTCCGCACTTTTTGGACTATTAATTGGTGAAAACATTTCCAAACCATCATTATTTAGTAAAAATCACCAAGGTAGTCTAAATATAGACGTTGCTGCAAAAATCGGTTAAAACGTCCAAATAACACGCAAACCGAGGCAAAACTATCACCTTAAATATTACCTTCTTGATTTCCTTATGTAATTAGATCTTAATTCATATTTTATGATTCCATAGGAAAATACAAGACCGGAGGTGAAAGAATCAGAAGAAACGGACGAAGAACGGAGAAGATGTGCAGTCTGGAAGCTCGCCGATCGTCATCCGGAACACGCAAAAGTCAAACACCTCTAAATTTGGCAAACATAGTTTTATTAGAAGCGTAACGGAAAAAACGAATCCAACAGCGCAAGAATCAAGCAAAACGGAGCCCGAACGAAGAAGATACGGACGAACCAAGCAACCGAGAAGTCAGCGGAGGCCAAACCAAGCACCAACCCCCCTGGACACCTACGTACCATATACGGTACCCTAGGTTCCGTATACGGTCCTTAGGGTGCCGTATACGGGGTCTCTCCTCTTGTTGGGTACCATTTGACCCCCCTTGGTCCGTTTGCCCCGTATGCTGCTTTGATACTTGTATTTGGTGCTTCAAGACTTGTACCAAGGATACCTCCCTTCCTCTATAAATAGTGGCTTCATTTCCACCATTCCACACACCTCTCATTCCATTTCTCTTATCTCTCTCTCTAGCATTCTCTCTCTAGCACTACTCTTAGGAGTTAGAGGAGAATTAGTAGGTAGTTTAGCATTCTCTCTTTAGCACTACTCTTAGGAGTTAGAGGAGAATTAGTAGGTAGTAGGTTCTCTCTCTAGTCTTTCTCTCTAGTTTCTGTTAGGGTTTTAAACCCTTGGACTAGTGAGATGATTAGGGAGGGAAACCTTTTCTTTTCTTTTAGATTAATTATGTAGTTAATTAATAGAGGCTAGCTTATGTAATGCTTGGATATTAATGAAGAAATACAAGTGTTATTCTGCTCGCAATTCCTATCGGTATTTTCTATTCTTTCTATTATTAATTTGTCATAGTGTTCTTGTTTGATGTATGTGATTTATTAATATTAGAAATGTTTATTGCTATGCATTATGAGTAGTGTGCTTGTATGTTTGCCATGATTTAGATAGTAGTAATGATGTTACTTTAAATATATGATGATTGGGATAATATCGTTATGAAACAATGGAGGTAACGTTATACGGCTTTCATTTGTATAGCGCCGGAAACATCACGAATGTGTGGAGTACGGAACGTGGAATCTATGAAAGTCGTGGGCACAATCCGTTGTGGAATAATGTTCCCGATTATTATATATTACGATTGAAAACTTGTGGTGCTGTTTAACTATACATTTATGATTTCAAACTAAACTATCACCTTTCCTCCAATAAACGTGGTTGGAACCCTTATGACAAGGAGTAGCTAACCATTGATCAAACGGTCACTACCTATCTATGTTTTCCAAAATAAACATGGTCTGATTTTGAAGCTGTGGAAATACTGCCCAACTTATCGTATAGTACACCGTGAATTAATTAGGGATTTATTGGGCTGAGATTTAACCGCCTTTGTTTTGCCGCTTCCATTCTGGCCGATCCTACGATATTCGAGTAAATTTGTACGTTTAATTTCGTTATCTTTCATATTTATCGTTATTTAATCGTAAGATAACTAATAATCCGTGTTTAATTTTGTATCTAGATTATACTTTTGAGTTTAGATTCATGTTTAATCTATAGTCAGGTCATTAATTCAACTTGTTTATATCTCAATTTTATGGTTTCAAGTTTAATTACATGCTTAATTATATGATTATGTCATTAGTTTAACCTGAATATATCACTATTATATGGTTGTAAGTCTAATTTAAGGCTAATTGGATCAGTATGTATAAATTATGATTGTGTTGGTGAGTAATTGTTCTAGTTTAATCTGTAATGATGTGAATCTGATGTTGCAGTATGTAGGTTAGGGTTTTGGGTATGTGAACAGCTCATTTGTCATAGTTTACTAATTTTAGTAGACTTGTATGGTTAGTTTTTTAAGTTCTTCAATTTCATTTTTCTAGTTTAATCACTATGTTTATGATTGATTATATGTCATAATTAAACTCACTTAGTCACTTGTATGAATTTTGGGACTTCATTGTAACTTCAAGCACCTAACAATAAAATGGAAAAGTTGGGTGCTATTGGCTTAAAGAGGTGGATATTGATGAGAAACTGCACTCATCTATCTACGTCACTATATAAAACATAGTTATAAATATGTAATTTGTTAGGTTTCTAATGACAAGATATGCTATAAAAATAGATGTTAGAACTATAACACCCCTCATTTAGAACCCAATTTAAGTATTTTTAATTTGAAAGCGTCAGCCTAATTTCATCATTTTTGATTTATAATATTTACCTATTTAAAACATACTATTTCCAAAATCTTATTCATTATAATTTTACAAAGTAAAACCAAAGTACATTAAACTGGGTGTTATATAATTCCACAAAAACATTTCTGATTTAACCAAATCAGATATCAGAGTACACGCTTGGTTGTCAAACATTCCATCCAGTCCAACTTCTTGCCCAACCGTTATATCAAATCCTTAACCTGCAAGAAGTATTAATGTGGGGATTAGCTTAATACTAAGTGAGTAGACATATAATCAACAGTCTAACTTAGCAATAACAAATCATACAACAAGATAATCGTAAATACGTAATATCAATGAGATAACATCTCAATAACACAACATATCAATGATGATCGATGGTTCTTGTGGCGCCCTCAGCCGCGGTGGCCCACCAAGAACGCTTATCACAATCTGTATTGGCCTATACAGAATAAACCGATAGCTTGGTACTACTATTACATGACCTAATTTCCTGTTAACGACATGTATAAGGAAATTCCTGTCGCCCAACATTAGTAACCAATCCCAACATCCGGTTGACCTCAATACACAATGCACAAAGGCAATATCTCAAGTGATCATATATTCACACACTCATCATGTCAGACCAAACATGCTATCAACAATATTATTACTATTAAACCATAATCATCATGTCAAACAAAAACAGTAATAATAAGTTTACCCGTTATAACCAAACCTGTTACAATTAAATCACACTGAGGATTACAGATCCACTCACCGAATACCTCAGTTGTCCACTCAGTAGTTTAATATCATCGAGTCTTCTCTATATCTGAGAATACGACAGAATAACACAAGTTAATCACTTGTCTCAAAATGTATACAACATCATTCAAATATAATTACATCAACATTTAAAATACTCGATTTATATGAAGTTACACAACCATCATAATTATTAATATTCAATCCATACTTACATGGATTCATATCATATATCTCAACAACATATTTAGTATGATACTACAACATAATATTTAACTCAAGTATCAACTTTCTTGATTTATCACTTAATCATGATTAATTATCATGATAACCACTTTCATGTTATAATTTCATAATCACTCATCAACTTTATGATCATTATGACCATCTTATCACATATCTTTATCATTGTTAACTAATATAATTAAACCATTAACAAGACTATTAGCACCATATATTAAGAATTCCTCAAAACCTCTATACTAGGTGTAAATGAATTCTTAAACAACCATGTTTATTTTCACTCTTTCATTACAATTTAAGTGTTCATAATTATACTAACCTCTAACCACATACCTTGTTACCAATTAAGGTGAATTAACACCTATTCGTCACACTTTTCACAAAACCCACTTTGATTACAACTCATATAACTTGATTAATCCACTTTTTGGTTAGATAAGGTTACTAACCATCTTATTAACACTTATTAATACTACTTTAACTATCAAGCTTTAATTTCGGATTAAAACCATTAATCCATCAAACTCATTATAATCATCAATACTCTCATGAACACTTAATCAATTTACACATTTTTTTAAATAAGGTCAATCATCTTCACTAATGAGCTCAACTAACCTCAATTTTAAAAACTCAACCTTTAATTTCGGATTAAACTCACTAATTAGCTAAAACCCCCAAAACCCTAAAATTTTAGGTTATAGAAATTGAAGTTCACATGTTCATACCTTGTTTAGGATGATTAGAGAAGCTTGAATTCGCGTTTAAAAGCTTCAATTTGATGTTTCCTCATGTTCTTGATAATTGATTTAGGGTTTCATAGGTTTAGGTACGTAAGTATGTGCATATGTATGTAGATATAGGAAATAAAATCCGACCTATACTCTTGGTTGTATAATATAAGTGTTTAAATTTTATTCCCCGTACTTATCATTGTCTGAAACTTGAAAACCATTTGTGGGGAAAACTATTTTATTTTACCGTCAACTATATTAATTTAAAACAATTAATAATTTACTAGTCACAATAAATATATGACTATTTTCCAATTATTTTCAAATAACAATTGAAACTATTTTCTGACACATTCAATAATAATTCAAAGTCAAAATATTAAAATACTACTAGACCCAAGAAATGGGTGTTACATGAACACACTTAGTGTACTCTTTGAAGTTTGGTGAGGTATCTCTTGCATCACCTCATGTGTCAAGATCTTATATGTTTAATTTTATGATATAGACGATGAGGTAGCCAATACATTAGTTATGGAGGCTCAAGAGGTAGAAGAAATTGCAAGTAAAACTTACTAAGTTACTTTATATCATTAGGCTTATATTTGGTAAATCGATTGTCATTTTTGTTCCCATGTCAGATTTCATGATTTTTCAGTTAATCTTGTTGCTAACAATTTGTATTGTTTCTTATTAATCCACACATGACGGGTAAACGTAAAAGACATGCAATTTCTGCTATTGAAGTTCAACAAAAAAGCACCTGGGTGGGGCAGGGACATGTTAAAGAACAAAAACTTAAGGTGACTGACAGGTGTGACTGAATTTATAATCTGATTAATAATGTTAACCTTACTTTAATAGTAACTGATGATGTACAATGTGAACTGGTGCTGCTAAAACTAGTGCAAATGATAGTATACAATCATCAAACCAACAACAATCAAGTTCATCGGAAGCTACTAAGATACTATCAGATTATGTAGTCTGCTTTTATCCATTTTGCTTACTATCTTACCTTGTAATGGTTTAACAATTCTTTCTCTAATTGTTCAAATAAAACTATTAAAGCAGGTCCAGCAAAAAAGGTACGAAAAAACACTAGATTGCAATATTTATGGGATATAGAAGTATCTCATTAGAATTCCTAGACCGGAGGAAAGTACCTAACAATAAAATGGAAGGTATGTGGAACATTATGAAGGTAAATGTATAAGATGCTTAAAGTGATTGTCTGACATGTGATCAAATTTCAGGTCATGGAAATATGAGTTGAGAAAAAGATGGCATGATAAGAACTCAACGGTAAATGACATCGTGGATGCTCAAAATGATTCAAGGGCAGATAAACACAATTCAAGAAACTAGTGACTCCTTGGTTTAACCAGAAAGTTGAGGTAATTAAATTACTTGCATCAGTTCTGGAAAATTATCAGGTGAACTTTTAATTAGTTAGCAGATATAAACTGCAAATAATATGTGTCAATGACACAATGGACAGGTGGAAAGTGAAGAAAAATATTCGTTTCAAGTATAATGAGCCTCATGTAACTGGAACCAAATCTTTTGCTAGGTATTTTGTCAAATCCCTTGCCAATAACTTCATTAAAATTGTATGTTGTTGTACAACTAGTTGTCTACTTGACTTCTACTATATGTGATGCAGTTTATATAGTGATGTGGTTTTTTGAGCATGTTCTTACTTGACAAGCAGCGAGTGTACTATGCTATTTGCAATTCCTTCACAGGTGTTCCTCCTCCCGTTATGTTTCACCAAATCAATACACTTTTCTGTATGTTTGTAGAAAGATGAATTTATTTTTTAATTTACATATCTAATAATTCACCGGGCAAAATACTTTAGGCGAGATGTATACCCACATTGACCCGTTGAAAATAAAATACATTAAAATCTTAAAAATGCTGGACCTAACATAAGTAGCATATTATATTGAACCTAGCAAGCTAGCTAAAACAGGTCAAAGCAGTTTACTCATATTAACATCTCTAGTTTCCCACTGAAACACTATAACTTTGAATAACCTTGTAAGGATTGATTGACTCGTTTATGCATAGTCCCTGTAATAACTGAATTGTTTTTGCAATACTTTGGCTTGTGTACTTTATTGATCTGATTATGCATAGGACTTGTACACGGGGAAAGACTAACATTTACGTTTTATGTTTTTCTATTTTGTAGGTATTATCAACCACTCTAATGGGAGCTATTATTTTGCGTAGTTATTTTTAGCGTACATTTTCTAACCTTTTATATTAGGATTCTTAGAAAGTTAGAAGTATTGTATTGTATGTATTTAATAACACATATTTGGATCTAGTTTGAGAAATAAAATTATTCTTTATTTGATGTGTGATCTTTAATTATTTGAATACAATCGTAATAAAAGAATAATAACTAATGAATAAATAAAATTTAACTTAATTACTCAAGACTTTTAGTGACTGAGTATTCTTTCACTGTTGAGCATATATAACCTTGCTTCAAAACCCTTTTCTTGATTGAAAATACAGTCATTAGATATTGTGGAGTTACTGTCTGTAAACAGTAGACAGTTAGCGATGACGGTATTAGTTACACCTATTTTTTCAGAGGGAGAAGGTCAAAGCGGATATGGTGACTATTTTTACAGTTTTACTGACACATGTTTTCAGTCACTGGAAACCATTTATCTTGTAGTGAATAGTTTCTAATAAGTACTTATAAGCAAAGAAATCAAAAACCCTAATCGCAGTTTCTCCAACATCTGGGGAGGATTCGATGGTTGAGAAATCATCTAACAAGGTGGATCCTGATGGATGGACGTGGATTTTTCGCAAAAATAAGGAATCTCATTCAAAAAATATCGGAAATCCTTTTCATAAGGAAGTTGACAACGTGACGTCGTCATGTTATGTTACAAACTTCCCGGCTTCAGTTGATGCGAAAGGATTATGTAACATATGTGCACCTTATGGACGTATCGTAGATGCGTATATTGCAAACAAACGTAATGGGCAAGTGTTTTGGTTTTATCCGGTTCGTAGGCGTTAAAAATGACAATGCATTTGTTAGATCGCTGTCTAATATCTGGATCCACGATTATCATGTCTATGTCACGTTGGCAAGATTTCAAAGGCGTAACACAAGTATGTTAGAGAAGAACCGAAAGATAGATAAGGTGCGTAACCCGGATATGAGATATGAGACGTCTAACCCTGATAAAGGAACCTCGAATGACACTGGATACCCGTCTATCAAACCATCATTTGCATCGGTTGTACATAGTAGTCAAAGAATGAATGAAGGGTCTCCATCGAATATCAAGGTAAACACTATCTCGTTAAATGAGCAGGATCTTATTAGGGTTATGGCTCCTCCAAAGTTACTTTGGTTAAACTGAAAGAGGTGGAGTCCATGAGCAGTTTGTACAGGATGTGTAGGAATGAAGGTTTTATTGGGTTAATAATTCACCATGTTGCAGGGTTATGGGTTTGGATTTAATTTCCATCAGTAGATGCGTGCATGACCTTTATAACTAATGCGAGCATGAAGCGAATTTGATGTAGTGCACGATTATGATAAATAGTTTAAACCTGTTGATTCTTATGAATACCAGGAAAAAACTCTTCCAAGCACGTTGATTCATCAAGAATACCGTGGATGGGTATGCTTTGATTCACAAAATTGTATTCACAAAATTGGAAGCAAAATCTAAATTCTTGAAAATTAAAACTGAGTTCATTACAATGAAGAAGAAAGCTTAAATAATAAGCAGAAATTTAAACGGGCCTAAATACATAATGGGCCAAACACAAAGCCCAAAACAAAAGTCCAAAATGAACAAAAAAACATATAATGGGCCGTATCTCCCAAACGGAGCCGTTTTTGGGCTTCGAGCAAGCGGCTTGGTGGGCCTCGAACCGAGCTTCGATTCGCCTGCTCGTGGGCCTGAAATGGAGCCCTGTAGCCCAAGTTATGCCCTTTTCTGTGCAGCCCTTTTTGTTACACGCTCGTGGGCCTCCAGAAACACGTGGGCTCGATCTTCAATACTTGGGCCTCCATCAGAATTGCATCTTCGATTAAACATGTAACACCAGCATTCAAGGTTGATGGGCGTATGATTTGGGTGGAAATAAGTGGACTTCCTATGTGTGCTTGGGGATCGAATGCTTTCAAGAAAATGACCAGTGTGTTTGGGAAATACATGTTTTTTTAGGTTGAACAATCCTCAGCCATGAGTATGGGTAGAGTGTGCTGCAAAATCCCAAACCTTCTTGTCTGAAAAGGTTCGTATTGACATCCATGGAAAGGTTTTTGAGGCTCAAGTGCAGGAGCTAGACACTTGGAGCATTAACATTGTCGATGATTATTGTGACTCATCTACTAATGATGACGAAAATACCGAGGAAAAAGAATGTGAAGATACCGAGAAGGAGTCGGACGATGGAACGAGAGATAGTTTAAATATTGATGATGAAGTTAAGGAGGGTTACATTGAATCAGGTGACAATGACTCATTCGATAATGACAAGTGCAACATGTCGAATGACGAAAATGATTGTCATCCCTTACCTTCAAAAGTGGAGGTGTCGTCAGAATTGAGTTATCCTCCTTGATTCGAGCCTTTAAAAACTGGTAATGATTATCCCTCTCATTCAGAGGGTTCGCACAGTCTTAGTAGGTGTTCAACTTCCTCTGTAAGATGTTGATGGAAAGATGTTAAAGGGATATCTCTTATTCATGAAATGTCACAGAGAATTGAAGTTGGAGGCACATTGGGTTTTGATGTTTGAGGGTGTCGTAAGTCATTGAATCGTATGATCAATGAGATAGGGGTTCTGATGTGTAAAACCGAGTTATAAAAAGTGAAGAAAAATATATAAGTATGGACTCTTATACAATTAGGTAAGTGTACCAAATCGAGTGGTAGTATATCAAAGATAAGTTTCCAGGTTTCGTCCAAAGAACAATTTAAGTATTTTGAAGTTATTTTTGATTAATAGTTAACTAAATGAAAAGAAAGTAAAAAATGGGAGTTTTTGCCTCTTATCGACACATAGTCGAATAGTTATATTTTGAAAGTAAAGACTTAAACTAAACAAAGCAATTAAAGATAGTTTTATCTCAAATTAGAGGAACATCATATAGATCTTTTACCTCTAGTGTCGGACAATTTGATTAATTGACATACGTGAGTTAACTAGTAGGTTTACTTGTTCTCACAATGTAAACACTTAAGTAAGATTACAAAATGCAAGTTTCCTTGACACTTTAGACCTCTCAGATATAACTAATCAATTCAAGTAAATTGATGACTCAATCATGTAGTATTATTCTCATAAAAACCAACAATCATACAAGATTTCACTTAGTACGATCCACCCATATCTTAATTCATCTAATTCAATTTAATTCATTTATTGTCTTCAATCAAAATTACAAGATAAACAAGTAACCATAACGTTAAATGCAAGAGTTCTAACTCATTGAAACAACGCAATATCAATTGATTAAATTAAATAAACCGCGATACAAATCGTTCGATGATCAATCATTAATTTATCATATTATCACGAATCAAGCACTAAAAACATGTCCAACATCTAGAGTTATTGATCTAGATGAACATCAAGAGTTTAGCCCATGATTATGGACTCAAAGCAGCAACAATAATATTCAATAAAGAATTCATAGCCTTAAGAACAAGAACCGATGAAAATAAGTGTAATCCAATGTTAGATTATTAACTCTATATCAACTCCACGATCCCGTTTACTCAGCACCTGACCGGTGAACTGCTCCATGTTCATCATCGCAAACACACCGCAGTCCTGACCATTTTTATGTGTTTTCCACTTAGTACCCATCACCTCCGGCCTCTGTATTTTGCTAATTTTCTGATACGCGGGATGATCAAATTCAGACAAATGTTTCACAAAGAGAGATTGCTACAAGTAGAAAAAAAGATACATATATGTATGTTATTTCAGGAATAAAAAGTAAAATATATTTTGAATACTAAAAGTTATGATACTTACAACTAATTCACAAAATGTCCTTATACTTGACATCATAATCAACTTTCGCAACACTGTTGTCGATAATGTGAAATGATTTCTTGTTGAGGTTGAAGAGAAACACAAAAAAGTGATTTGAAACAATGACAGGGAAGCATACTTGTTCATACATTAAGTTTATTGAAACTACATAAAACAAACACATTTGGTAACACATCTATTAGTAAGCACATGTATTATTAGGCAATATTACTTGTGTTACTTGGCAGTATCATATGTGTTACTAGTTAGTATCACATGTGGGTAATGTATATTTAATCACAACACATACTATGCACATATTGTGTATAAACTTACCAACTTAATATTTCGCATTGCCATTAGTTCTATACTTCTTGCAACCAACAGCTGACAGATGATGTGAAAGCTTTAAACTTTTTTACATCGGTTTGTTTGTGAGTATCTTCGACCTAATAAACAAAATAAAACATAAACATAGAACTGAATAAAAAATAAAACGAACAAACAACGTAGAGAAACTTACAAACATAGAAGTTGGAAAAAAGATTCTAGTAGGTGATCCTGAAGTATTACGGTTCTCTTCATAGTTCATAATTGCAGTCCAACTGTCTACGGTATTCTCGCTGACCCATAACCTGGCGCCAGTGTTTCAAGATCCTCACATGTAGCCTTGTGTCCCAATGTGCTTTCAAAAAATATTTCACTGCTGGAATGAAAAATATAAAAGGAAAAATTCGAATATTTAACCAAGTAACACACATGATATATACCACAAAATACAAAATAAATATAGAAAAGAACGGTTACAACTTGTCGCCTAACATGAAAAATCCAATTAGAAAAGCTTCAATTCGTATAGCTTCACGTTGGGCCCCAAGTCAGTCTTGACGTTCATATATGGAGAGAAAGCAAGCAAAGCATACTTAACATTAACCTCCCCACCAACAACCCCACCATCATCAACCGCACCCTTGGACTCCTGAGTCAGACCAAGTGAAGCATTATGATAATCGGAACTAGGTAAGGTAATCGACGTAGGTAAGGTAACAGAGGTAGGTATTGTTAATGAGATAGGCGTATCGGTTAATGTAAATTGTGACGGATGAAAAACAAAGAGAGTAGTCATATCAATAACCTCAACAACATCTTCATCCATCGTAGAGTATTATATTCATGCACATATTGAGGAACATCGCCATCATGACCCTTAGACCCTGGCCCATCTCCTTTTCCTTCACCTCATTTGTTATGTCTACAATCACCTTTATCATCAGACACCTTGTCATCAACATCCATAATATCCAGATGATATACACGATTTCTAAAAACTTGTGTTATTAGGAAACTTTTCACTTCCTTCATTCATCTTCCTTTCAATAATAACTTGAGTCTTTTTCACAGAATCGATCATCTCTGAGATGATATCATTCCAATCTTGTATATATACAACCAAAACAAATAATCGCAATATAGAGTGAAAATCAACACCACTTGTGTTGGTATGTCACCACAGTAACACATGTAATCCAGCAGGATACAGCAGTTAACAATTGTGATACCACCATGTAATACTTGTGATAATAGTAGGTAACACATGTGTAATCAACAAGCAAGCATAACAAAAAAATAACTGCCAAATCAATTATTAATGGAAACATACAATTAGAAAAAACTTGTAAAGTACTTAACTTGCACCATATTATCATGGCCTTTTGGTGGGTTAACAAAACCTTATTCTTGATAGGAAACATCTAGATTGTATTCACCAGAAGTTTACAACTCACCAAAAAGATCCACTAGCTACTTCCTCGTCTTGAACGAGTTTCATCAACGTGCTACTCCAATTATAAATAATTGGACGTTAATGAACTACATAACAAGATGTGGGCTTCACCGAATCAAGATACAAATCATTAAATCTTACTAAATATAAAAGTTATACTTGATATAAGTAACATTTATATATTAAAAAAACAAGCACATTAACTTATAGTGAGGAAAGTGATCGGACCATTATAGTGAGTGGATTGATTTGTTTTCCAACTGATCGTTATTTTCTTCATACTCTTGATCACAAAACCACACCAGTCAAGCTTCTGTACTTCCAAATCTTTAAATTTGTAGACAAAATGTGGCAAAAACTTTCCATTGCTCATGCATCTACCCATGGTATTAGAAAACAACATAAGGAATTTTAACTTGAAATTAAACCCGTGTGCATTATCTTTAACAATCTTCTCAACCATATCCTTAGTACTGATATACTCGTTAGGAAATTTTGGAAAATCATTCCTCAACTGTACCATACACGGATACCCCTGATTGACATCCGGTAATCCCATGATTTTAGTACCACCCTTGGGTATTCCAAACACATCATGCAAAGCCTCTGATGTGATCTTGATACAAGAATCACCGAACTTGATCTCCATAGGTTCAGGGTCAAAATTGTCAACCACAAAGTAACCTAATTGACCTGCCAACTAGAATTAAATAGTTGTAAAAAATAAATCAACTAAATGTAAATGTAAATGAGTAATTAATAACACATGTCATATCAACTAGTAACACACATGATACAACCAGTAACACATGGGTTAGTGACCAGTAACACATGTGCTAGTGACCAGTCACACATGTGTCACTAAAATATAATTATAATATAATCATATATCATATATCAAAAAAGTATAAATAAAACCAGAAAGCATGAAATTGCATGGAAGAACACTGATAGGAAGTTCGATGAAAGCACCGAAACCAATGTCCCTCAGACATTCCTTCTGTTCAAACGAAAGCTTACTCCCAGCTTCAGACAACAGTTTTAGTGCTTTCATACACGAATCGAGAAAAACTTTGAAGTTTCCTCTTCTACATCTTCTTTGATAGGCTTCATACGCTAGAATTCTTTCTTCTCATCCTCATCTTTAACAGGTGATTTGCGTTTCCCTACAAGTTCTTTACCAGAATCAACCACAATTGACTCATTCTTATCCTTTTCACTTTTGAAGGAGTTTTTTTTTTTTGCCTTCATATCCTCGTCATTTTGTTGTTTGTTGTTATCTGCTTATCAGCTCTCTTCTCCTTTTCCTCTGCAGGCCTTTCTTTCTTTTTCTCCGCAACCATCTTCTTCTATTTTTATTTCATCTTCAGGAGCAACAATCTTTCTCTTATACTCCTCATAAGCAGCCTTCTTTTTCTGCTCATCGGCTTGATTCTTTTTCCTCTGCTCCTCATCCACAACCTTTTTTTTAACTGCCTCCTCCTCAACTTCCTTCTTTCTCTTCTCCTCCACAGACTTCTTATTATGTTCGGCTTCAACAACAACCATTTGTTTCTGACTCTGTTTTCTTCTTTTTCTTCTCCACATCACCTACAACCTTCTTTATTTGCTCAGCACCTAAAGCCTCTTGTCTCTTCTCTTCGGCATTCAATTTGTTCTGCTTCTCAGCCTCATCAACATCAAGCTTCTTCTGCTTCTCTACCTCAGCAGCCATCGACTTTTTAGTCTTTTGTGCTTCATCAACCTTTGTGTGCTTACCCTCTACATCAACCATATGTTCTTAACAGGCTTCTCATGCTTAATAATTGGTTCTTTATTAATGTTATTTCCTTAAACCGACTGCTTTTTTTAGTTTTTCCTTTGTCTTTACAGGTTTAGGATTTGGTGACTCAACACGAGCTGCGCTTGCTTTGGTGAGCCCACCCTTTGATGGAGAATCACTTTTGGCATCAGATTTAGAAGATTTGGATGCTTTAGTTTTGCGAGGATTTTGTCTTGCGCCTCTTATTTGTTCATTTAGAATCTCGAAGATAGTGAGAGAAGGTACTGACAGCTTACTTCCTGACAATACACAAGACAAATAAAAATAATGTGTAAAATAGATTAGCATAACTGAAGAAAAAAACATATAATAATGATAGAATGTACAATAGAGTGTAAAATTTATGGCTACTACCACATGTGATACATCCTGCTAACACGTGTGATAATCAGCCAAAATCATGTGAGCCCATTACACTAATCAAATTTCAAATAATAGCAAAAAAACAAACAATCAAACGCATATACAAGTAGGTATGAAGTTATGAAACATGTGATACTAACGGCTGAAAAACTACACTAAAATGTGATTGATTAAAGGACATATACCTTGATCATCAACATCACTATTATTTTGACTTTTAAGCCTTTTTTTTATAGACCTTTAAAGGACTAGAATCCAAAAAATGGCAACGTTGTCACAATTAACAACAACTATTAAATAAAAATAAACCACAGCAAAAAAAAAAAAACACATACAAAGAAAGAAACATGATATTCATACTCTACAAAATAACAACATGATATTCATGCTCAATGTAACTATATATCACATAAAAACACAATCCATTTTCATTAGGGGTGGAAGGGTATTTTAGTCATTATACATTATGTTTAACTCTAATTAAATAAATACAAAATACACAATATAGATATACATAATATATACATACACATACACGTACGTACGTAACGATCACAAACGCAAGGGTTTTCTCAAACCGATCACAACATAGGTCAAACCGAAGGTACCTATTACCTTAATTCGGCTCAAAATTCTTCAATTCAAACAACGAACGGTCGATTTCTGCTATACATGTGATTCGATTAGGTTTTAGGTTAATGTGAGGTTTGGAGATTGTATATTGTGCGATTTTCACGTTATTAATCTTATTTCATTTACGATTTGATTAAAGAAAACACAATAGCATACTAACTTTTACTAATTCATGAATCAATTTTTAACGAAAACGTAAAATCAAACCACGTGCAAATCGTACGGCGATAATGAAACTATGTTCAATTGAATCACAACACAACTAGTGTGCTAACATATGTGTGATACAAGTAGCGAATG
Organism: Pseudognaphalium luteoalbum; assembly: GCA_963422505.1. Classification (NCBI taxonomy): domain Eukaryota; kingdom Viridiplantae; phylum Streptophyta; class Magnoliopsida; order Asterales; family Asteraceae; genus Pseudognaphalium; species Pseudognaphalium luteoalbum. Next base: position 107,042,026 of record OY730197.1, read on the forward strand.
AATATCAGTAGTCTACATAAGTCATGTGATTCGTCTTTAGTTGTTAAAATTCATCAAATAGAGTTGAAAAAAAGTTTCAGATTGATTTTTAAATTAAGTAACACACACATGTGATAACTGATAAATTCGAAACGTATTATGATGCAGTACTAAAGAGATGGCTGTAATAAAGAATTTAAAGCTAATGATATGGATCAACTGAAAAATGGAGAGGCAACACATAATAAGAATTTTGATATCACTTGTGTTAGTTATGTAGTATCACGTGTGTTAATATGTGGCTCCTTTGTGTTCGTTTATACAATAAGTACCACATGCTATCTAATGAAAAATTTTGTTCATGAAGTGTCCCGTGATTTAATAAAAAGAATATCATCTAACTATAAAATAGTAACATATGTGATACTATAAAAAAGTGATAGATACAAATGACATCTATCATTATCATATGTGTTATTAGGTTATATGTGTTATTAGGTTATTACCATATGTGTTACTATTTAATATTACGTATGTTGTTACTGTTTACAAAAATCTTATATTTCTGCAAAATCTTTTACAGGATCAACAGCTACATCAAAAATCATACAGTACATTTCAAATGAGATTGAAACATCGGGTGAGACTACACTCTGGGTACCATATGTTGGACAAGTTTTTGATGAGTTCAAGATGCGTACGAGTACTGTTTAAGATACGCGTTTGGGGGAAGATTTGGAGTGAGGAGTTCAACTCAAAAGAGGCTAAAGAATAAAGTGGTGTGTGAGAAGCACCATATATGCAGCAAGGCTGGATATCAAGAGAAAATTGAAAAATACACGTTGAAAGAAAAAGAAAAAAAAGGTAAAATAAGAAAGAGAGTCTCTAAAATTAAAGTCACTGGATGCACAACAAGAGTAACCGTAAAGCTGATTCAAGATGGCAAGTTTGAGGTAATCAAGTTTATGGAGATGCACAATCACATGATGTGCAACAAGGAGCACGAACATCTACTGAAAAAGTTGATAAAACTGACATTCCAGCAACAACGGTTCATATTCAAGCTTGGGACGATGAATATTGGACCAACTAAGGCACAAAACATATACAAGACACTTAAAGGATCTTATGAGATTATGAATAGGAGGCAGCGACACACAAATTCTAGTGACGAAGATGCTTAACACAAAAGTTTGTGTAGCCGACTTCTCGTTTGAGTACAAATTTGAAGGACGCAAGTTAGCTTCTTTGTTTCGGGCTGATGAAGTAGCTAAGGCTAACTTCAGGGAATTTGGTGAGATTGTCTTTTTTGATGCCACTTACGCAACCAACAAGTATATATAAATCAAATTAAAAGGCATGTCATATAATATACTAGAATACCAGTATCACATGTGTTACCAGTAAATATCACATGCGAATAGTAGTAAGTATCACATGTATTACCAGTAAGTATCACATGTATTATCTGTTACAATCACATGTGTTACCAGTAATTACCACATGTGTTACCGGTTAGTTTCATATCATGTGTATCGTTACATTATTCTCATATAGAATTGAGACATAAAACATAATTTATCCAACATGTACAACATGATGTGCGTACCTTTCACCGGAATAGACAACCACCGGAAAAGTGTGAAGTTTGGTGTGGGCTTGCTAAACAATGAAACTTCCGATAGTTATATTTGGCTGCTCAACGCCTTCCTAAAGATGTTTAGAGTGCAACCAAGAATTATCGTGACATATCAAGACATATATATGAAAACAAGCCGTGGATGAGGTCCTAACCGAGTCAAAGCTCAAACTTTGCATGTGGCACATCACACAGAAGCTACCAGGAAAGGTAAGTTTGTTGTACTATTATATGATAACACTCACATGCAAGTATGTCACATGTGTTAGAATGTAGCTTGTTTCATAAAACATGTGTTACCATATGCTAACACATGTATTAGTAAATGTACTTGTGACTAGAGACACTTGATGATGTACCTGATGACACTGAGTTCAAGAAAAAGTTCAAGAAGATTACACGGAACATGTGGATTACACCTTCACAGTTTGAGGAAGAGTGAGCAAAGCTGATGGACGAGTACAACACACAATACCACAAATGGCTAACCAAAATCTATGATATTAGGTCTACGTGGATACCGGCCTACTTTGAAGACGTTGAATTGGGTGGACTCAAGAGGACAACCTCAAGATCAGAGAGTGAAAACTCTTTCTTCAGGACCTTCGTTGACAAAAAATCAACACTTGTCAATATTATGTTGTGCTTTTAGAATGCTATGGAAAAGCAAAGGTATAACAAGGATGTCCTTGACCACCAAATGATGGAAACGCTTCCAAAGTACAAGACACAATTTAGGATTAAAAAACATGTGGCCAAGATGTACACGAGGATAGTGTAATCTCTGTGGGATTGCTCGATAGACGGCTTGCAACTGATGATGGTTGCCAAGAATACATAATCAAGGAAAGGAGGAAGTATACGAAAGAAGAAAGAGCTTCAAATGAAGACTGGAAGTTAAATTCTATCCTGAAGATAAAATGAGAAGAACATATGACTATAAGGTATGAGATCTAATGATTATAAATCAGTAAAAATTTGATTACGTATTTTTATCACATGCGTTACATATATATCAATAACACGTGGTAAATCTTAGTAGCAGTTAAAAAAATATGATTATGTAACTAGTTACACATGTGATACTAACTAGTTACACATGTGATAGTAACTATTTACACATGTAATACTAACTACTACCTCTCTTTGTTTATGCCACTTAAGGTGCTTTACATGTTAAAATATGGCTCAGTGGAATGTAACTGCAAGAAGTAGACACATTTTTTGTATGTTTAAAAATTGTGACATTGAAGAGAAACAAATCCGGTACATTTTAAGAAGATGGACCAAGAATCTGATTCCCATTGAAGTTCATAAAAGAAAAGCTGCATTCTCTGAACATGTCCCTACATTAACTTTGATCAGGGTCTAGAAGCTTCCTTTTGTGGTTCTTGATTGCATTCTTGATCATGTTCTTAATATCTTCATCGCTGTGTGCACGAGAAAGAAGCTTCTTTTTGTGGTTCTTGATTGCATTCTTTCTTATTTCTTAATATCTTCATCGCCGTGTGCACAAGAAAACTGATCAACCAGCTTTGGACTCTTTCTACGAGGATGTTGTACTCATGCAAAAGTATCTTTGCAGCAAACTTTATCAGCAAGCGGATAAGCTGCATTCTCTGAACATGTCCCTCTACATCGAGCCCGCAGTCCCACTTACTCACGAGCTGATGAGCGTACTACTCCATGTGCAGCATGGCAAACACACCACAATGCTGACAGGGAAGAAAACATGTTCATAAATTAAGTTTTTAAAATTACATAAAACAAACAGATAGGGTAACACATGTGTTAGTATATAGCATCACATGTGTTACTTAGCAATATCACATGTGTTACTAGTTAATATCACATGTGGTACCATATATTCGATCACAACAAATACTATGCACATATTGCGTATAAACTTACCAATTCGACATTTTGCATTGTCATAAGCTCTGTATCTTCCTGGAACCAACTACTCACAAACGATGTGAAAGCTTCAAACTTTTGTTTATCGGTCTGTTTGTGAATATCATCGAGCTAATAAACAAAAAAAAAAAAACTAATAAAACATAAAAGAATAATCCAATAATTTTTTTTAAAACAACGAATAAACAACGTAGGGAAATTTAAAAACATAGATGTTGGAAAAAAGACTCTGCTGGGTGAGCCGGGTGATCTTGAAGTTTTATGCTTCTCTTCATAGTTCATAAATGCAGACCAACAGTAGTATTCACACTGACCCATAACCCTTGCGCCAGTGTTTTCAGATCCTCCCGTGTAGCCTTGTGTCCCATTGCGCTTTTGAAAAAGATTTTAGTGCCGGAAATAAAATATAAAAGGTAAAAATTGGACAGTTTAACCAAGTAACACACATGTTATAAACACTGATTTGATGATTTGAGAGCTAGGGTTTCGGAAGTTGAATGGCAGAAAAGAGAGCGAACAGTAGAGAGAGGAAAGATTTTGCATTTGTTTTGTATTTTTTAAAATAAAGTGGAAAAAAAGAATTAATTAATTAGATGATGAAATTACTATTATGCCCTTTCACCCAAAATTTGATTTAAATTTATTTATTTTTAATTAAAAAATGGGGTGGTAATCTGGGTCCTGGATTTGCTAGATCTGATGACTTACATTTATTTCCTCATTCTCAACCTAAACTCTTGTACTCAATTGAACCCTACTCTAATAATTGATCTTAACCAAAATAGAAACATCATCATATTCAACACAATAATGATCATATCTGTCAAAAAATACATCAAAATAAATATCAAACTACCAAAAACAATATTTTAGTCTATTATAATGGGCGAGGTTCAAATGAGAATGACATTTTGTTAGAGAATGTGGGAACCAATCAGAATGCTCCATTTTATCAAGGGGTGAAAGGGTATTTTGGTCATCCTACATTATATTTAATTCTTCTTAATTAATTACAAAAACACAAAACTATAAATATAGATACATACGTATACATACAGAATATATACACACGGAAAACTTCGTACGTAAGAAACCCCCAATCGAAGGGTTTTCTCTCCAATCGATCAACGAGATATCAAAATCGAAGGTACGCATTACTTTAATTCGACTCAAAACTTTTCAATTCAAATGATGAACATCAATTTATGACCTGTGATTCAAACGTCGATCAGATTTTATGTTAACGTCGATTAGGTTGTTGTGCTCGTATTTTTGCGTGATTTTAACATCATTAATCTACTGTTTTTTACGATTTGATTAAAGAAAACGCAATAGCATTCTGATTTACGATCATTCACAGATCAAACTTTTTAACGAAAACATGAAATCGAAATACGCGCAAAATAGTATGACACTTATGATACTTTGTGTTACTAACTCATGTGTTAGTGGATCCTAATACATGAGTTACTGTATGTTACACAAGTGTTACGGAGTGAGGAGCTCCACTCAAAAGAGGCTGAAGAGTCAACTGGTGTGTGAGAAGCACTATATATGCAGCAAGGCTGGATATCTAGACAAAACAGAAGAGGACACGTTGAAAGAAACAGAAAAAAGGCAAACAAACGTAAAACTAAAGAGAGAGTGTCCAACATCAAAGTCACTGGGTGCACAACAAGAGTAACGGTAAAGCTAACTAGAGATGGCAAGTTTAAGGTAAATAAGTTTATGGAGACGCACAATCACATGATGTGCCTCGAGGAGCACGAATATCTACTAAAAAAGGTGAGAAAATTGACATTCCAGCAACAACAGTTCATATTCAAGCTAGGGACGATGAATATTGGACCAACCAAGGCGCACAAAATATACAAAAAACTCAAATGATCTTACGAGATTACGAATGGAACTGTGGTGGATTTCAAAAACTTTAGAAGAGACATGAACGCGTATATAGGAGGCAGCGATGCACAAATTCTAGTGACAAGGATGCTAAACAAAAAAGCTTATGTAGCTGACTTCTCATTTGAGTACAAAGTTGAAGGAGGCAAGTTAGTCTCTTTGTTTTGGGCAAATGAAGTAGCCAAGGCGAACTTCACGGGAATTTGGTGATATCGTCTCCTTTGATGCCACTAACTCAACCAACAAGTATGTATAAAAGCAAGTTTAAAAGCATGTCACATGTGTTACAAGACAGTAACACATGTATTACCGATTGCTAACACATGTGTTACCGGTTGCTACTAACATATGTGTTATCAGTTGCTAACACATATATTACCGGTTGCTAACACATGTGTTGCCGTCAATTCGTTATCGCGTCCATCGTTAAATTTTCCTCATATACATAATTCACACATAACATATATTTTATCCAATAGGTACAACATGATGTTCGTACCGTTTACTAGAATAGACAACCACCAAAAGAGTGTGATGCTAGGTGCAGGCTTGTTAAACAATGAAACTTCCGAGAGTTACATTTGGCTTCTCAACGCATTCCTACAGACTTTTGGAGTGCAGTTGAGAATTATTGTGACAGATCAGGACAAATCAATGAAAACAGCCGTGGATGAGGTCTTAACCAAGTCGAAGCACAGACTTTGTATGTGGCACATCACAGATAAGCTACCGGGAAGGTATGTTTTTTGTACTATTATATGATAACACTCATTTCTAAAGTATGTCACATGTGTTGCAAATGCAGCTTGCTTCATGAAACATGTGTTACTGCTTGCTAACATATGTGTTACTGCATGCTAACACATGTGTTACTGCTTGCTAACACATGTGTTACTGCATGCTAACACATCTATTACTCAATGTATTTGTGATTGCAGATTCTTCATGATGTACCTGATAACACTGAGTTCAAGAAAAATTTCAACAAGATTATATGGAACATGTGGATTACACCTTCACAATTCAAGGAAGAGTGGGCTAAGTTGATGGAAGAATACAACACACAAAACCACAAATGGCTCACAAAAATCTATGACATTAGGTCTACATGGATACCGGCTTACTTTGCCGACGTTGAATTGTGTGGACTCATGAGGACAACCTCAAGATCATAGAGTGAAAACTCTTTCTTCGGGACCTTTAATAACAAAAGATTAACACTTGTGAATTTTATGTTGTGCTTTGAGAATTCTATGAAAAGCAACGGTATCATAAGGATGTTCTTGATCACCAAACAATGGAAACGGTTCCAAAGTACAAGACATAGCTTACGATTGAAAAACATGCGGCGAAGATGTACATGAGAACGATTTTTAATCTCGTGCAGATAGAGATAGTGAAATCTCTGTGGGAATGCTCAATAAACGGCTTAAAAACTGAAGATGGTTTCCAAGAATACGTAATAAAAAAAGGAGGAAGTACACGGAAGAAGAAAGAGCTTCAAATGAAGACTAGGAAGTTGAGTTTTGGCCTGAAGATAAAAAGACACGAACATATGACTATAAGGTATGTGATCTAAATGATTATAAGTCTGTAAAAGTTTGTTTATGTATTGCTAACAAATGTATTACTAATAGCTATCAGTAACACATGTGTTAATGTTAATATAAGTTAAAAAATGTGATTCTATAATTTTGTTTTTTACTAACACACGTGATAGCTATTAGTAACACATATGTTAGTGATGCTATCACATTTGTAACATATGTGATACTGCCAAAATAAACACATGTGTTAGTGATGAGTAACACATGTGATACGAACTGTTTACACATGCAATACTACCTACTATCTCACTTTATTTTATTTGAATCAAGGTGCTTTACATCATAAAGGATGAGTCAATGGTGTGTAGCTGCAAGAAATTCACTAGGCGTGGATTCTTAGACCACTCCCATCGGCATAACTGATGGGCCGTCGGTTTGCACCGATGAGACCGACGTCGATGGCACGGCCTCGTCGGTTTGGCCATCGGTTTTGCCTCATCAGTTAGGGGACGAGTGGGGTGGGACCTACAACTTTTATTATTTTTTATTTTTTGAAACTCTCCGTTGGTATAAAAAAATAATATTTTGTTTTTTAAAAAAATCCAAACAGTTATATAGGTGTTTTTTCGAATTTTTTTTAAATTCACTTTTCACCTTTAAATACAACAACCATTTTACCCATTTTTACACAACAATCTTTCACACTTTCATACACACATTCAACATATATTTTCCATCTTTCTCACTCACTTCCAACAAACACCTTCCATCTTTCTCACTTTCCTCCAACAAAATGTCAAAAAACACCAAATCAAACTCCAAACCCAAAATCAAAAAGAAAGATTCACAAAGTGTCAGCCATGATATGTGGCAAAATTTGTTGAACAACCCGGTACCAAACCCGTCACCTCCAAACACTCAAGCTTCTGGTTCCTCCTCTCAACCACAACAATTTGCCAACTTCCCACCGATTGCCCAACCATTCAATCTTGCTTCGGATGATCCGAGAAACAATTATCAACATTATGGGTGGTAACAAAACACACAATGGTCACCACAACAACCACCATTTTCTCACCACCAACAATGGTCACCACCACAACCACAATTCTCCCACCATACACAATGGTCACCAAGCACTTCCAATCCCAATTTTCACCAAACTAATTTCACCGTAACCCAAACGTTAGAAGAAAGCTCCGACGAGGCCCAACCTGAACCCGAATCCAAACCCGAACCCGGTTCCAAAAAAAAAGCAAGAAAAGGGGTAAACAACCCGCCGAGCCTAAACGCAAACAACTACGTTGGACCAATGACGAGGCAAGAATTTTGGCGGAGCGGTGGATCCATTGTTCCGAGAATGGGGTTCAAGGAAAAAATCAAACGAACGACTCATTTTGGGGTAAAGTCAAAGCCGGTTACAACTCTTGTGTGCCATCCGAACGCAAGCGCAACCTCAATCAACTTACCGGCAAGTGGAATAAGATTTCACACGGTTCCAAAGCCTTCCAAGGCATCTACAAACACTACAAAGAGATTCAACCACAAAGCGGTGCCGACGAAAATGATGTGTTAACGGCTTGCCAAAAAGCATTCCCCAAACAAATGAAACGTGCTTTCATTTATGAATTATCTTGGAAATGTTTTAAACATTTCCCAAAATTCTTTGCGGAGCCGGGCGTGATGGCTAACGAAGACATTTTTGCACCTTTTGCCACCGATCTTTCCATGGATGACGAGCCGGTTGCTTCGGCTCTAGATGCAAACATGAAATGGTTGTTTCAAGACGACTACCTCCGCCGTCCAGCGGGCCGAAAGGCGGCCAAAAGTACGGCTTCTAGCTCTTCCGGTTCGTCTTCACGAAGTGTTCGTTCAGAAAAGATTGATACACTTGAAGCCGTCAAGCAAACCGCTCAAGCGCAACAAGAAGCTATCAAGTTGATTAAGGAAAACGCAATGAAAAAGGTGTCTTACAAAGCTATTAGTTTTCTTGCTAAGACACTAGGAAAAAAGCAGTCTAAAAGGGAAATTAAAATGATCAAAAGTGCTCGCAAAGAAGTGGTATCACAATACAAAGCACAATATGGCCGTGTCGAGTCGGAGGAAGACGAGGAGGAAAAGGGCTCCGATTAGATTAAATTAGGAATTGTAGTTTTTAATTATTGTAGTTTTTAATTTTTATGATTTGTAGTTTTTTATTTAAAAATCATTGTATTTTTAATTTTTAGGAAATTTGTAATTTTTATTTTTAATGAAGTGTGTTTTATTTAAATTGTTGTGTTTATTTGAAATATTGAATTTAAATTGATTAATTAATTAGGCAGCGGGTCCCAAAAAATGAAATGACGGACCACTGATGGGAGTGGTCATTCAGTTTCAGTCAGTTTGAGAAAAAAGCTTATGTGGCGCTGACGTGGCTCCGTCAGTTTCAGTCACTGATGGAAGTGGTCTTATGTACGCACATTTTTTGTGTGTTCAAAAACTGTAACATTGAGGAGATACCAAGCCGTTACATTTTAAGAAGATGGACGAAGAATCCGATTCCCGTTGAAGTTCGTAAAAGAAAACAAATTGCAACCGAGTATGATCAACTCTCAAGCGAGGCGGCTTCCACTTTTGATGTTGTTTGCATCTGTTAGGAAATAACCAAGAAAAAATGGCTAATATTGTGAAAAAGTTGAAAAAGATGAAGATGGATGTCGAAGCTTCCGCATCCGAGACTCAACCTCAAAGCAAGAATGAAGTGATAGAACAACTACATGGGATTAAGAAACCGGATGTATGTGAAATTCAAAATCCATATGTGTTGAGGTACAAAGGTTGTGGGAGAGACAAGCGTTTGCTACCACAAAGAGGATAAATAAATGCGGAAAGTGTGGAGAAAGAATAGCAGGTCATAACAATCGGTCGTGTGACAGAAAGAAGGCAGAAGCTAAGGCTAGAGCAGAAGCAAAAGAGAGAGAAAAAACAGAAGCGGAGGCTGAGAAGATAGCAGAAGAGCAAGCTAACGAAAAATAGACAGTGATTGTTTCCGTATTAACTAACACATGTGATACACGTTTAGTATCACATGTGTTACTAGATGATATAAAAAATTGATAACATTTATTGTTGGTTAACATTTCAATTACCTTTTTGAAACTGCTTGTTGAATACTATTTTTACATACAATTGATATTATGATTTGTTTATTTTTAGAGAAGTTGTGTGTTGCTTGTTTCTAAAACATATGATTATAGTCAATAATACATGTGGTACTTTGTTGTTTTATAACACACGTGTAACTTAATACTTGTTTTAATGCTTTATAACACATATTTTTAGTTTGTGTGCAACACATGATATAAGCATATGACAAAAACACCACAAAAAAAAGTTGTTAAGTAGCCCATGTGTTACATGTTTAATACCACATGTGTTACTTCATTAGTACCACATGTGTTAAATGTTATATTGCCAGTGTTCAAAGAAAAATGTATAAACTTAAGTTTTGACCTAAAAGTTAGAAATCATTCAAAGTAATTGCTAGTTGCTTCACACGTTAATTTTCATTTTATTTTACTTAACAAAAATCATTTTAATCGATTATCCAAACTCATTCAAAGTTGTCAATTGAGCTCTAAATATTAATGTATTAGAAAAACATACTAAAAATAGTTATTACCCGTACAAATTAAGTTAGAAATCAAAATGTAAATTTGCTAGGAGGGTTATTAAAAACAACTTACCTTTGTTAAAATATTTAGTACCACATGTGTTACATGTTTAGTACCATATGTGTTACTTAACTAATACCCATGGCAGCTACTTGTTCGTAATGTTTTCTTTTTTACTTGTCTTGGAGCCATGTCTTACTTAGTAACACATGTGTTACTTGATTAGTAACACATGTGGTACTATTCAAGTTATTGATTAGCAACAAATGAGTAAGAACGTTATTGATTAGTACCACATGTGTTACATGATTAGTACCACATGTGTTACCTGTGTAAAAATAACACAGAAAATTACACACATTAAATCATCTGATAAAAACCAAAGTATATATATATAATCCATACCTTTCTTATCCCCAAATTACAAATCCATTACAAAAAAAAATCAATCAAAAAGTTTACTTTCCTTCAACAGTGTTTTCTTATCCCAATTCCCAGATTACATCAGATAACATTCCATATCAAAACTTTACTTTCCTTCAACAATGTTTTCTTCTTCAGTTTTACGCTCCATGACTAGCTTTGGCGGTTTTCAATGGCACTTTTGATTTCATTCTCAATCACTTCACGTGTTTGCTCATTCATAAACCGATCAACAAAGATCTGAACACGGTTGCTGTGAATGTTTACCTCATGCAGTCACATCTTTGCAGTGTTCTTTATACGCAGACAAATAAGCTGCATCTTCTGAGCACAACCTTCCACATCAATACCACAATCAAATTTTGAAGAGGCCTGATCTAAGTATTGATCCATATGCATCATAACAAAAATTCCACAATCATAATGATTTTCTCGAGTCTTCCACTTCAACTGCATGCATCACTATAGCCCTCTCTACCTTTTTAAGCTTATCGAAAGGAGGATGCGTAACATCCTTGAGATGTTGTACAAACAAAGATTTCTACGAAAATAAAAATAGTAACAAAACATTTGATATAATTACTACTTTGAATATGAACAAGAACCTAAATATTATATATCAAGTATGGTTACTCACAACCAAGTTGCAAGTTTCCTTGTACTTCAACTCGTAATCAAACTCACAAGTGTTGTCAGGAACATGGAAGGTTTTTTCCGTCAAATGGAATACCAGTAAGTAGAAGTGATTAGAGCGAAAAATGAGGAAGAAAACCTATCAACATATACGACATGTGTTAATGTATTTGTATCACATGTGTTAACGTATTTGTATCACATGTGTTTCTAATTTAGTACCACATGTATTACTAATTTAGTAACACATGTGTTACTTGATTAGTACCACACGTGTTAATTTATTTGTATCACGTGTGTTACTGTACAAAAGAAACAAAAAAAATGGTATATAAAAAGCAATAAAAAAAATGGTATTACCATATCAACATTTTTTAATGACAACTAAACATATGCTCAGGCTAACAAAAAGAAATTATCACAAATGAAATATAATAAAAAAAAGCTAATTAATGAAAAATGGACAAATAATACTTTTATAATAACTTACGAAAATTGAACTTGGAAAAAAAGTCTTTTTGTAGCTTCAAGATGAGACATTTCTTCATGATTAAGAATAGAAGCCCAAACATCACCCGTGTTACCACTGATCCACAAAACCGGTGCAAGAGTTTCGAAATCTTCACGAGCAACCTTCATCCCGAAATCATTTTCAAAAAGTGTTTCACTAAAATAAAATGTAACGTGTCAAAACAAAAATTTTATAAATAAAGTAATATCAAAAAAATAAAGGAAGCAAAACTTACAATTTATCCCCTATCATCGCAAAAAGCCAGTTAGAAAGTCTGTATTCACGAACCATAATATGCGTAGTTACATCAGTTTTCTTGTTCATGTATGGTGAGAAATTGACCACGGACGGCTTAGATGTATCACCCACCCCAATACTAGCATCACCATCAACGCTAGGTACACCCTCATCGGACTCCTAAGTTAGACCAAGTGAAAAATTAGGAAAATCAGAACCAGGTAACGTTATTGAGGTAGGTAAGTCGCATGTGTAGGTAAAATAGGTGATACATGGGGTCTACGATTGAAAATTGTGAAGGATTAAAAACGCAAAAGGTAGTCATGTCACAAATCTCAACTATATTGTCCTCCATCATGAAGTAATTCATCAAACTTTCATCAACTTCGCCGTCATCAGCTTTATCTCTTTCAAATTCTTGCCACCTCCATCTTTCAAATTACCTTCTGAATCCTTTTTTTCACCACCACCATCGTCCTCGCCATTACCCTCTGCACCATTGGATGATACTGGATTTGGAGGAATCTCATCACGAAGATTCATTGTATGAATTATATAAGAAGCGATGATAATTTTAACCTCTGTTTAAAGAATTAAGGTTTCACAAAAATGGATTTTAGTAAAAACTAAACCGATGGAAAGATGAAGCAAAGAATGTAGGTGAAGGAGACGATGATTTTAACAAGAAACAACAACGATTCGATGATTTGATGAACATTTTTATGATTTTTAGGTTTTCGTGTGTGTGAATCGCATAAGAAAAGCTGAGAGGGAATGAACGAGAATGGGAACGAGAAGTCTGCAGCGTTTGAAACAAAGTGAAAAAAAAACTAATTAATTGATTGGTTAAATTACGACTTTAACCCTCCGCCCAAAATCTATTTTAACTTGATTGGCAAGATCCAATGGCTCATATACATTCCCCCATTCTCACACAAAAGATTTGTACTCATTTGAACCCTACTCAATCCTAGTAGGATATTACTATTCACATGAACAAACATACTTAACACTTGTGTAAATTCAAGCCAAAACAGACCTAAAACACTTCTATACCTTAAATTCAAGCCAAACTGAACAAATACTTGTGCTACAAAAAACATGATTTCAAACCAAATATATATACACATATAACAACATGCAATACAACATCAAAAGCAACTGAAAACACAAATATGAACATATTCAACTCTAATAATAAAAAATAAACATCATACAAACTAACGCATTAGCACGGATCAAATAAGCCTAGCATTAATCGGGTTGGACGAGGTTGTTCCTGAAGCAATCTCCTCACGAATGTCCATTTGTACTAATTTTGAGTACACAAATCCATACTATTTTGATTTTTAACGAGTGTCTCACAATTAGGGTTTCAGAAAACGTAATTAGGTAAAAAAGCAAACCGTGAGAAAGATTAAATGAAGAGTGAAGATGAAGAAAACGATAATTCTATCAAACAACAACGATGATTTATGATTAACACTCATTTTTAAAACAAATCAGATTTGAACTGTCGATTTATTGATTTGCTAAATTGGGCTGGACATTGATCCCCAGTATTTCAATAATTATGCATTTTAATTGGACTCTAGTTTCCAACTCATTTCTTATTTCTTTGACAGTAGTACAATTTTTCCAAACATTTGACAGTAATAAGACATTCATAAATAGTTAATTTGCATAAATAACTAAATAAAATAAATAAACGTAAAACACAAATGCTTCTCAATTTAGACAGAAAATATACCAATTTAAACAGAGAAACCACGGCTGCATAGTTCCTGAACCAAATTATCGAAATCATCTCTAATTTTTCATGAACAGATCCAAACTCCAGGAAGCATTAATAGGCGATTTGTATATGATTTACATAAAATGTACAGAAGTTTAAGAGATTTTACAGAGAGCGATGAAAAATGTAAATATAGACCAGTTTGAATCGGCTGGAAGGGAGCTAAAGTTTGTGAACAACTTTTATTTAGGGTTAGAATTGTATCCAAAATTACTAATTTTAACCTCCTAACCTCCTAATGAACCTTGACGGTGCCCAAAATATTTTTTTTTAAAGCTGATTTTGTCAAGTAAGTTTTTACTTGTTACAAGCAAACAGTACAACTGTTTATGCATATAGTACAACTGGTTAATGCAATATTTCCTTGTGACGAATAAAAGTTTACTTGCCAAAATCAGCTCCTTTTTTTTCTACGTGTCGTATTCAAAGAGGTTAAACCTAATGATTTGCTAAGGACTGCTAAAAAACCCATGTTACATCGGGGGAAATTGTTAGTGTTTCTATCAAGTGGTTTTAACAATTAATTTATCATAGTTAAAACACATTACGTTAATAATGTTTTAATCACTGGACTTTCAATTTGTTTCTGTTTTAACCACTCAACTTTTTTTTAAATGTTTTAACCACTCAACTTAGGGTCAATAATGGTTTAATCCTGAACTTTCAATTTGTTTTCGTTTTAACCACTCAATCTTGTTTTAAACGTTTTAAGCACTCAATTTATGAGTTGACTATACTTTAACCACTAAAGTTCATTTGCCTATTAAAAAAAACACTTTCGTTAACTTACAATGAAAGTTTAGATCGAGATATATAAACTTTAAACTGTTTTATCGATCAAGATTGTCAAGATATAGATCTTACCTAGGATTGTTTTTGTCTTCACAAGATCGAAATCGTAAGATCAAATCGGGATCGTAAGATCTTACAATTTCGATTTGAGCATAGGATCTTACGATATCGATCCGATCCGATCTTACTTAACATGAATATAAGTTTAAAAAATATTAATTAGTTAATTTTTGTCTGATAGAATTCCCTAGCCAAGTGCTGAGGAGGCCAAGAGAGTCTGCTTGACCTCCTCACACCTTGATCACCTTCAAAATCAACACCATGCACTTCATTATTTCCAGCACCAGCACCACCAACATCAATTTCTTCTTCAAGAATCACAGCACCACCACCCATTTGCACCATTTGACCATCACCACCACCAACGACAACACCTATTTCGTCTACAACAATCATGGCACCATCATTTCCACCACCACCACCCATTTCCCCCAATTGACCATCACCATCTAAATTTCCAAGAAGCTCACCCTCATTCCCACCACCCACACCATCTCCGTTAACACCAACAAAACCCATTTCCACAATCTGACCGCCAATATTATCACCGTCAAGCAATATTTCTAAACCATGCTCGGCATCACCTTCCAAAAACTGAACCACCTCATCAACTATGCCATCAAGAATCCCATGGATGTTATTATCGTCTACGAATGGATGCAACACATTCTCTACCCCGTTAAGAAATTCCAAATCTAACGGTATATCAAACTCATTTTCTTGATTATGTTGGATGTTTATTTCAACGTTAACTTGATCATCAAGGTGATGATCTTGATCTTGGACATCATGGTGATCTTCAACATTAACATCAAGTTGATCTTGATCATCGTCAACATCATTCGGCGGCTGAGCGCCATTGTTGTTTATCTCCAGCAATAAACCCCATACATTGTTACCAATATTAAGAAATTCTTGATCTCTTTCATTCAAGTTATCACGTCCATTCACATCGATGAAAACATCATATAAGTTTCTCACTTGATTTTCAAAAATTTCTTTCGAATCAAAACCAAAAATTTCGATAATCGAAGTTTTGAATAAAACTGTTTGTGGCTTGAACATTTGCTGCTATGTTTGGAAAAGGTACGTTAATATTCTCATGGAGGATATAAGCATTTAGAAGCGATACATGGTCCATGATTATGGGCTTATGCTAGCTAGGGTTTAGGTACTATTTTCAAGAACAGAGAGAGAGAGAGAGGGGGAGACACAGAGAGAGAAAGAGAGAGTAGTTTATAGTGATGCTAAGTAAATTAATTAATTGATGATATCTTTTCTTTTTATTTATATTACAAATAAATCAGCTTTTAGAGGAGAGTATTGCTAACGGCTAATTAGTTTTTTTAAAAAATTCAAACAAATGTATTACAGCTATACATCTTGTGTAATAATGTGTTGTCGATCAAATGTAAAAGTTGAATGTATTTTTTTCTTTTTTACCACTAACTTGTATATTACCAATGGTGTTTTGTGAAAATTTAATACCCTACATATATATTAATCAAAGATAAATAGATAAATTTTTTACAACATAAAGATATATATATATATATATATATATATATGTACATGGGTAGAAAAGAGGAAATATATTTGTTAGGGTTATTGATCTATTTTCAACGTCAAGAACGTAAATTTGGAGCCAAAACTATACGTATTTGAAGGATAGAAAAACAGATTTTATTAAGTATATTAATGTTACAGCTAGAACATCTCTAATGAATTGCACAAGTCAGGGTTCAAAGTATCGTTTATCTAAACTTTTTTACACAAAACATGTAAAATCCATTAAATTTACAAAGTTTAAAGCAATATCACACCATGTTTTTAACCTAACACTTATTTAATGAAAATCATTTATTGTAATTAAGATTAACAAATAAACCTTATTATTGTAGTCCATGTTTTCTTTCTTGGAGGTCCCAAATTAATTGTCCACTTCCAAAAGTAGAATGATATTATTAATGATATTATTAATTGAACTTCATATTATATCCTTACTTTATAGTATGTATGTCACGAAAAGTAGAAAAAAAGTAAGAGTAAAAATGTCATAGTATAAAACTGTACAGTGTAATAATTTTGCTTTCTTAAATTGCGTGTTTATTGTACGTGGATGATAATTTTGGGGCTGAGGAAATACATTATTATAGATATGTAAAAACGTATGTATGTATATGATAGTACGTACATATTCATAAAATCCATCGATACAAACAGGAATAAAATCTGATCTCATATGTAACAAAATACGCTACGCTTAATAACTAAAACCTAACACGCTTCCTTAAAATTACATTGTTAATCACTCATTGCACAACTACATTTACATTCGTAAATGAGTCATTATATGACTCACAACTCAATTTTATACACATTATTATTATAACTTCGTGTGATACGATTATAACAAAACACTCAACACTCACTATTTATATACAGGTTTAAAAATAAATGTATTTATAATTAACTTTGAACTGATATTTTTATCGACCAAGATTGTCAAGATAGAGATTTTACCTAGGACCGTTTTTGTCTTCACAAGATCGAAATCGTAAGATCAAATTGGAATCGTAAGATCTTACGATTTCGATTATGATCTCATAAATGTGTATTATAATGCATATAAAAGATAAATTGCATGACAAATTAATTAAACATTTTATAGTTTAAACATCATAGCATCAATTCATACTTATCATAGCGACTTAGATTACTATATTTGTAATTAAAGATAGGTAAAAAAATTTAAAGGCATGTTTACTTACGGAAAATTATCTTCATCTTAGCTTTTCTCTAGAGTTTTGTGTCACGTGAAAAACTAAAGGAGTTTACAAAATGCGTTTAAATGTAAAGGATAAAGTTTTCATATTTCAGGATATGCAATCATAAATCATTAGATTTATTTTTTTGGAAAACTTCCATAGAGTATTACAACTTTAATATGTTTTCTACTATTTTTGTTTTCTTAAAAACATTTCTAGAAAATGAAAGAAATTTCTGTAATTAGAGTGACCTTGACTCCATTGCAAAAGCGACTACTTTGAGACCGGGGCCCACCGTATGAATCACCTAAAATCTTAAAAGTAGCTTCCACCGTACTTGTCTGAACTTTATATGGTTCTCCTTGCAAAATTGTACGGAGGAAAAAGGTTTGACCCTTTTCTTCTTTTTCCATTTAATTTGAAAAAATAAATATAATGGAACACAGTTACGCAGGTACTCGTATATGAAATAAATATATGCAGTTTATACGTGTTATTAACATTTTATTTTTAAAAATGTATTCTATTTTCGCAAAAAAAAAATATAAAAAAATTAACATCTTCTAAACAAGTATATTTACATTTCAAACACTAAATTAACTTCACGCCTATCACCTTTTTCACATTGATGAAACTCTAACACACGAAAATAGCTCAAACCGATTTTTTATGATTATTTGGTTGAATTTTAATTTTTTTGATTTTCGATTTACCTAAACCCAAACGAAATCCAATTTGATTTTCGGTTCATTTTTCAAATGTGAATTCAGTTTTGCTCTCAAGTTTCTCAAAACTTAATAACTCGAACCAAATATATTGAAAAAATCAAAATCGAACCGATGAACACCTCTAATCTGGAAAGCCCCCTCTAAATGATGTGAAGATCTAACTCAAGATCTACTACTTTTTTAATTATGATTTTAAAATTTGGTAACAATTAAAAAAGGATAATTAGTCCCTAATTATGGCTTAATATTATGCTGCCACGTCATATTTAAAATCTCATTTCCTGCCAAAATCATAGCCTCTATTTGTAAACAGTTACTACCCTTGATAATCATGTTCGTATTTGTAGGGAGCAATTTTCTCTAAACGTCTCAACTTTTCAAAATAGAAATAAAAATGCTGATAATTAACTTCTGGATAACCACCTTACCCCCTGAACTCCTAACAAAATGGAAATTCCACTCCCATTATCACTTTCTGCTACTTTCCATAGAATTTTAATTTTATTATTACAACTCTCAAATCACTCAGTGTAATTCTTTTCACCATGCATTAAATTTAAATAATTATTTCTACTTAATTTTATTGATTATTTATAATTTATTGATTAAATTTAAATAATTGTTTCTACTTAATTTTATTGATTATTTCTACTTAATTTAATTGATTATTTATAATTTCTACTTAATTTTATTAATTTAAATGATTATTTCTACTTAATCTGTTGACCATCCGTCAACTTTCATTCCATTAAAAGAAGAATGAGAATATATGCTATATAGATTGTTGATTAATTATCTTTTTATTTTTCTTCAATCTTTGTTTTTTTTAAATAATTTTTGAATGCATGTGTGGTACGACGAAGATAGGTAGATTTTATTTCAATATATTGTGATTGAGGATTTGGGCATGCCATTCGAGATATAACAACAATATAAGGATATCTTTTACTTAATGGTCGACTCGTTGATAAAAAATTTGGTATGATATGATCTTCCCGATTTAATAATTACTGATCCATCAGTATATTTATTTAAACTTTATATTTTAGAGAGGTTTCTTTTAGGTTTTTGATTTTGGAAGTTGATAGTTATAATCGATAATCGTTGATTTCAACTTCATCACGAAGAACTGCAATGATCGGTCAATAATAGCTAAAATTTCAAAGAAAATGCATATTATTTATATTTATTTGTTTCGCCAAGAAAATGGGATGGCGGTTATTATTGAGCGATTTCAATTTTGGCAGGCATATGATGACAAATGGATTTTTTTCCTTCATTGTGTTCGTGGGTTCTCCCCGCTTAAATTTGGTTATAATTATCAGTTACAAAATTCATATTTCGATTCTCTTGCAAACTTTACAAAACTTACAATTACATATACTTCTATACATTTGTCTTATATAGGTAGTAAACACTATAGTCAAACATTTTATAATACAAATTTTCTATTGGAGTTCAGATGGATTGAGTTGCATTGAAATAATTAATGTCTTTAATTAAGTGTTCGACCATAACTTAATGTTAATGTGTATGTTAATCACTTATGAGAACTAAAATGTAGATAATTTGGATATGCACATGCATTACAACGTTGTGATGTCAATAGGTGCGTCTTGAATACTTATAATTTTCCATTTTCCTTTGAGGACATGTATTTTAACAAATTTTATAATCTATCTGTAGTTATATCATATGATTGCAAGTAAAAGAAATCGTTATGAGCTCCATTTCTTCACTATGATATGGATTTCTACTTTTTTATGACATTATTATGTATTTAAAAAAATTTAAATATCATCTTATCACAACCATGCATCGTACGGGTAATAAGCTAATATATATATATATATATATATATATATATATATTACTACAGCTCTACGGTACCATCAAAACTGCACATTTTACAGCTTACTACAGCTCTACGGTGTTAAATGCAGTTCTCGTATCATTTGAACTTTGTTTAAACTCCCGCAAAGATAACCCTAAAACATAAAAAGGAAAACACCCATTACAAAGATTTACAGTATATAACAAAGATTGGATTTTTAGCATAAAAACGCAATCTTTATAAGAGGAAAGTTAAGGGTTACTATGTTGGGTAGTGTTGAAAAGGGTTGTCGATATAAGGGTTGCTATACAGGTGAAAAAAACCAAAAATCCATATGAAGAACAGATTAAATTGGTTGTTCTGCTTTTCTTCAAGTGTCAGAAAAAATTTGTGTTCCATAATGAGACGATCCAAAATTAATTAGCATGAACGTACACTTTTTTAACAAGATTTGGTGAGGGTAAGACAACATAAAATTTATTGGGGAAATTGGAAGTTTTGCGTCAGCCTCACTTTCTACATTTATATGACACGGCAATTTATGATTAGTGGTTGTTTGTGAAAGTATGGCAGTTTTAAAAAGAAAGATCTTCTGGACTTGATTCAAAAAGTCAAACGCTACTTGCAGTCCCAAAATCCTTTCACAAACATCATATCAATTTTTCATTTATTTATATTTATATATTCTTTTTGTTTCCTGAATTAAATTCAACGAATTAAAACATAATCATACAAAATGTCACTTTAAAGTTTTAATCATACAAAATGTCACTTTAAATCTTTCAAAAATGCTAGTAATCACATAAGTATGGATGGATTAGCTATACTCCCATAGTCCCATATGCATGCATGTATAGTTGATTGATGCCAACTACTATAGCCATGTACTTAGCCTAGAAATTAAACCTAACTACTATAGCCTACTTTAATCTCAACAATGTACTCTCCCTGAACATAATTCCTACTATACTGAAATGAAACATCAAATCACTGTTCTGATACTCTCTTCCAACCCTATCTACAAAATATGCATGCGTAGTTGATAGATTGATGCTAGCTTTTCACTATTCACCAGGAACTAACAAAATCTAACTTTTTTTTCCTTTTTCTTTTTCCAAACAAAACCCAACTACTATAGCCTCTACTTTGGTTCATTATCCTTAAAGTGATAGAATTCCCTAGCCAAGTGCTGAGGAGGCCAAGAGAGTCTGCTTGACCTCCTCACACCTTGATCACCTTCAAAATCAACACCATGCACTTCATTATTTCCAGCACCAGCACCAGCACCACCAACATCAATTTCTTCTTCAAGAATCACAGCACCACCACCCATTTGCACCATTTGACCATCACCACCACCAACGAAAACACCTATTTCGTCTACAACAATCATGGCACCACCCAATTCCACCAACTGACCACCATCATTTCCACCACCACCACCCATTTCCCCCAATTGACCATCACCATCTAAATTTCCAAGAAGCTCACCCTCATTCCCAC
Source organism: Pseudognaphalium luteoalbum (assembly GCA_963422505.1). Classification (NCBI taxonomy): domain Eukaryota; kingdom Viridiplantae; phylum Streptophyta; class Magnoliopsida; order Asterales; family Asteraceae; genus Pseudognaphalium; species Pseudognaphalium luteoalbum. The sequence continues at coordinate 107,063,947 of OY730197.1, forward strand.
CACCCACACCTTCTCCGTTAACACCAACAAAACCCATTTCCACAATCTGACCGCCAATATTATCACCGTCAAGCAATATTTCTAAACCATGCTCGGCATCACCTTCCAAAAACTGAACCACCTCATCAACTATGCCATCAAGAATCCCATGGATGTTATTATCGTCTACGAATGGATGCAACACATTCTCTACCCCGTTAAGAAATTTCAAATCTAACGGTATATCAATCTCATTTTCTTGATTATGTTGGATGTTTATTTCAACGTTAACTTGATCATCAAGGTGATGATCTTGATCTTGGACATCATGGTGATCTTCAACATTAACATCAAGTTGATCTTGATCATCGTCAACATCATTCGGCGGCTGAGCGCCATTGTTGTTTATCTCCAGCAATAAACCCCATACATTGTTACCAATATTAAGAAATTCTTGATCTCTTTCATTCAAGTTATCACGTCCATTCACATCGATGAAAACATCATATAAGTTTCTCACTTGATTTTCAAAAATTTCTTTCGAATCAAAACCAAAAATTTCGATAATCGAAGTTTTGAATAAAACTGTTTGTGGCTTGAACATTTGCTGCTATGTTTGGAAAAGGTACGTTAATATTCTCATGGAGGATATAAGCATTTAGAAGCGATACATGGTCCATGATTATGGGCTTATGCTAGCTAGGGTTTAGGTACTGTTTTCAAGAACACAGAGAGAGAGAGGGGGAGACACAGAGAGAGAAAGAGAGAGTAGTTTATAGTGATGCTAAGTAAATTAATTAATTGATGATATCTTTTCTTTTTATTTATATTACAAATAAATCAGTTTTTAGAGGAGAGTATTGCTAACGGCTAATTAGTTTTTTAAAAAAATTCAAACAAATGTATTACAGCTATACATCTTGTGTAATAATGTGTTGTCGATCAAGTGTAAAAGTTGAATGTATTTTTTTCTTTTTTACCACTAACTTGTATATTACCAATGGTGTTTTGTGAAAATTTAATACCCTACATATATATTAATCAAAGATAAATAGATAAATTTTTTACAACATAAAGATATATATATATATATATATATATATATATATATATATGTACATGGGTAGAAAAGAGGAAATATATTTGTTAGGGTTATTGATCTATTTTCAACGTCAAGAACGTAAATTTGGAGCCAAAACTATACGTATTTGAAGGAGGGAAAAACAGATTTTATTAAGTATATTAATGTTACAGCTAGAACATCTCTAATGAATTGCACAAGTCAGGGTTCAAAGTATCGTTTATCTATACTTTTTTACACAAAACATGTAAAATCCATTAAATTTACAAAGTTTAAAGCAATATCACACCATGTTTTTAACCTAACACTTATTTAATGAAAATCATTTATTGTAATTAAGATTAACAAATAAACCTTATTATTGTAGTCCATGTTTTCTTTCTTGGAGGTCCCAAATTAATTGTCCACTTCCAAAAGTAGAATGATATTATTAATGATATTATTAATTGAACTTCATATTATACCCTTACTTTATAGTATGTATGTCACGAAAAGTAGAAAAAAAGTAAGAGTAAAAATGTCATAGTATAAAACTGTACAGTGTAATAATTTTGCTTTCTTAAATTGCGTGTTTCTGGTACATGGATGATAATTTTGGGGCTGAGGAAATACATTATTATAGATATGTAAAAATGTATGTATGTATATGATAGTACGTACATATTCATAAAATCCATCGATACAAACAGGAATAAAATCTGATCTCATATGTAACAAAATACGCTACGCTTAATAACTAAAACCTAACACGCTTCCTTAAAATTACATTGTTAATCACTCATTGCACAACTACATTTACATTCGTTAATGAGTCATTATATGACTCACAACTCAATTTTATACACATTATTATTATAACTTCGTGTGATAGACATGTAAAAAAATTTAAAGGCATGTTTACTTACGGAAAATTATCTTCATCTTAGCTTTTCTCTAGAGTTTTGTGTCACGTGAAAAACTAAAGGAGTTTACAAAATGCGTTTAAATGTAAAGGATAAAGTTTTCATATTTCAGGATAGGCAATCATAAATCATTAGATTTATTTTTTTGGAAAACATCCATAGAGTATTACAACTTTAATATGTTTTCTACTATTTTTGTTTTCTTAAAAACATTTCTAGAAAATGAAAGAAATTTCTGTAATTAGAGTGACCTTGACTCCATTGCAAAAGTGACTACTTTGAGATCGGGGCCCACCGTATGAATCACCTAAAATCTTAAAAGTAGCTTCCACCGTACTTGTCTGAACTTTATATGGTTCTCCTTGCAAAATTGTACGGAGGAAAAAGGTTTGACCCTTTTCTTCTTTTTCCATTTAATTTGAAAAAATAAATATAATGGAACACAGTTACGCAGGTACTCGTATATGAAATAAATATATGCAGTTTATACGTGTTATTAACATTTTATTTTTAAAAATGTATTCTATTTTCGCAAAAAAAAAAAAAAAAAAAATTAACATCTTATAAACAAGTATATTTACATTTCAAACACTAAATTAACTTCACGCCTATCACCTTTTTCACATTGATGAAACTCTAACACACGAAAATAGCTCAAACCGATTTTTTATGATTATTTGGTTGAATTTTAATTTTTTCGATTTTCGATTTACCTAAACCCAAACGAAATCCAATTTGATTTTCGGTTCATTTTTCAAATGTGAATTCAGTTTTGCTCTCAAGTTTCTCAAAACTTAATAACTCGAACCAAATATATTGAAAAAATCAAAATCGAACCGATGAACACCTCTAATCTGGAAAGCCCCCTCTAAATGATGTGAAGATCTAACTCAAGATCTACTACTTTTTTAATTATGATTTTAAAATTTGGTAACAATTAAAAAAGGATAATTAGTCCCTAATTATGGCTTAATATTATGCTGCCACGTCATATTTAAAATCTCATTTCCCACCAAAATCATAGCCTCTATTTGTAAACAGTTACTACCCTTGATAATCATGTTCGTATTTGTAGGGAGCAATTTTCTCTAAACGTCTCAACTTTTCAAAATAGAAATAAAAATACTGATAATTAACTTCTGGATAACCACCTTAGCCCCTGAACTCCTAACAAAATGGAAATTCCACTCCCATTATCACTTTCCGCTACTTTCCATAGAATTTTAATTTTATTATTACAACTCTCAAATCACTCCACTGTAATTCTTTTCACCATGCATTAAATTTAAATAATTATTTCTACTTAATTTTATTGATTATTTATAATTTATTGATTAAATTTAAATAATTGTTTCTACTTAATTTTATTGATTATTTCTACTTAATTTTATTGATTATTTATAATTTCTTCTTAATTTTATTAATTTAAATGATTATTTCTACTTAATCTGTTGACCATCTGTCGCACCCCCATGACACGTGACAGCGGAAGTAGGAGGTGTCACGGGGGCGCCGACCAAATCAAACATCATAACACCAAGATTTAAAGCAAGCGACCTCTATATGAGACGTTTTAATAAAAAGTTACATTTCTTAAATAAAGCGATTACAAACATTATATCAAAACATTGGAGTTCGCATTAAAAGTGTAGAGATTTCTAATACGTAAATGTTGATACAAAATATCGTAATGCAATCTAATCTCTTGTTGTTTGTGAAAACATGCGACTCGAGCTAATGCTTTCCAAAAGCATCCTACTGCCTTGTTTCCTGTGGGTAGCCCTACTGCGTCTGTGAACCTGAGAAATACATGCTAAAAGGTCAACATAAAGTTGGTGAGTTCATAGGTTTACGCAGTTAAAATCATAGTATAAACCACAAGATTTCATAGTTATCAAAGTAGCACGAATGCCAAAGTAAATCGTAGTATACTATTGCCATGAGCTCATAGTCCGAAGCTTAACCGTAGTTGTTTACCCCCAGTGAGTGTGTAACCAGTACACTCGGCTGTACGAAATATTATGCATCCGTATAGTGGTTAGAGCGACTAACCCGGATGGCGGATTGTCAGGTCCCGATAGATCTATCCATAATGTTCGCGCTTAGTATTAACGTACTATGATATTTGTTAGGGGCCATCGTAGTTTGGTTTAGTTACTCATGCAATCAGTATAAGAGTTTTCGTTACTTCTGTTCATATGTAAAACAGTCTAAAAATAGAGCATGTATTCTCACCCCAAAGTAAAAAAAAAAACAGTAAAAAGTGGGGCTATGAAACTCACCTGAGTTAGCAAGTACCAAGCAATATATCTAATAGCAAGCAAGTAAACGTGTCCAAGTGCAGCCTTCTAACGCCCTAAACGTATAAGGTTGTAGGTAAGTAGATGTCTCAAAAGACCATCTATGTAAGTGGAGGGTTAATGTCCACCTATTTGCTAGTTCACTCAACTAGTATGTCCAAGTATGTTTGTTCAATTATGTTTATCAAAAATAAGTACGACCCGTTGGTGAAAGTTTGTATTAATAATCCGTTTAGACATTATTATTAAGTTTGTTACGTTGTACATTATATATCGTATGTTGCTAACAAATTATTTAGTTCTTAAAAACCTCAAAGGTCAAAGTTGGTTAACTCGTTGGTCAAAGCTGGTCAAGCTAGTCAAAGTTGGTCAAACTGGTCAAAGGTGGTCAAACTTGGTCAAAGTTGGTCAAACTGGTCAAAGGTGGTCAAACCTAGTCAAAGTTGGTCAAACTGGTCAAAGGTGGTCAAACTTGGTCAAAGTTGGTCAAACTGGTCAAAGGTGGTCAAACCTAGTCAAACTGGTCAAAGGTGGTCAAACTGGTCAAAGGTGGTCAAACCTAGTCAAAGTTACCAACTAAGTCACCCAAACCCATTTTTGTTACCATTTTCCAAAATAGTAAGTTTGTCGGTTTTTAGAAATCGAGCCCCGTTTTTGTTGACTTGGTCAAACTTGACCCGAAAACTTTTACCCGAACCTTATATGTGTTTATGGACCATAAAAAGTTAGTTTGTCCATTTATAGCAAGCCTGCAAGTGTCGGTTTTTAAAGTGTTACCAAAATCAGTCCACTATCTCATTTTCCAGAAAATACACTTGTTTGTCGAATTTTTAATAAAGTGTAAATTCCGATTTAACTCCCAAGAAAATTTCCAGTTATTTCTCTACATGTTAACCACTTTCAGTAAATTTTCTATGAATTTTAGGGTAGCCTAAGTATTTATCAAAATTGCATGTGTCCTCTGAGGTCCAACAGTTGACCAATCTGGACACATGCATGAAGATTGAATTTTTGGGAAAAATCTACAATTTTTCAAGAAAGAGCTATCAGTACAACTTTTGTAGCTAACAAAATTCTTAAGATTTTGGCGGTGGTTTCAAGTCATTTGGAGTTGTGTAGCTCAAGATATGGTCAAAACCATATGAACAAAGTTTCTGACTTTTCAGAGCAGATTGTATATGTGTTTTTATATAAATTATTTAAAATATTATTCGAGCTCAAAAAGATATGAGGTTTGCGGAGTTTGAAAGCTAACATCTTGAACTTGATTTTAGACTATAAAAATATCCGATTTCATGAAGAAATGATTTTTATAAAAATTGTGGAAGTGGACCAAACTTTCTGGACAGAAAGTATATCTCACTTTTGATAAATTTCAAGTTAATAAAAATGGTTTTTGAGCATGGTTCCTTACACAACTTGTTGAGTGAACTTTAGATACATGTTAATCAAGTAAAATAAGAGTGTTTAAGTGTTCTTACAATTGGGTTTTGAAGAAGAAATGCAGAGATGGATTGAGGAAGTCTTGAGCTTTAATTCCTTGCAAGAATCTTGAAAAATGGTGATGTATTGTGGTGGTGGTTAGTGGTGGCCTTGTGGTAGTTTATGGTGGTGAAGATGGTGGTTTGAGGGCTGAGTTTATCTCAGATTTTTAGTGAGAGAGAGAGAGAGAGTTGTAGAGAGAAGGTGGAGAAAAGGTGCGAGTGTGTGAAAGAGTGAAATGAGTAAATGCATGAAATGTTTGTGGTCTTGTAAGAGAATCACAATGATTCATTTTTGCATGAATTTTTAGAGGTGGAGAGAGAGGTGGCTGGTCCCCCATGGGCCCCCATCTGATTTCTTGTGTGATTTAATTAAATTCCAGACTGTGTTTGCGTATTTTGGTCGTTTACTCGTTAAATCGCGTAACGTTTTCTTTCGTCGTTTAAATTAACGATATAAATTTGGATTATTTTTCATTAAAGTATTATTAAAATACTTATTTTTAGTTGTCAAAATATTTATTGACTTTAGTTTGGTTACTGGATTCGATTCGCGCGTTTTTATTGCGTTTGTCACATTTTAATTAAAACGTCTAGGTTTTTCGTGTATTATTATATAAAAATAATAATATATGATAAATAACTTCTAAAAATATATTTAAGTTATTTATAGAAAGGTTTTCACCAACGTCGTATAGTTTGTCGGACTCCGTCTGGTTGTTTCGCGTAATATCAGCAAATCACGTAAGTGTAATATAAAACAATTACGTAGGCGTATATTCACATAAATATAGAATTAGTTACAAGTATTTAGCCTAAATCATATCTAAATAACGTAATTAGAGTTTCGGTTAATTTTAAAAGTTAACCTAAATTGCCGGGTGTCACACCATCCGTCAACTTTCATTCCATTAAAAGAAGAATGAGAATATATGCTATATAGATTGTTGATTAATTATCTTTTTATTTTTCTTCAATCTTTGTTTTTTTTAAATAATTTTTGAATGCATGTGTGGTACGACGAAGATAGGTAGATTTTATTTCAATATATTGTGATTGAGGATTTGGGCATGCCATTCGAGATATAACAACAATATAAGGATATCTTTTACTTAATGGTCGACTCGTTGATAAAAAATTTGGTATGATATGATCTTCCCGATTTAATAATTACTGATCCATCAGTATATTTATTTAAACTTTATATTTTAGAGAGGTTTCTTTTAGGTTTTTGATTTTGGAAGTTGATAGTTATAATCGACAATCGTTGATTTCAACTTCATCACGAAGAACTGCAATGATCGGTCAATAATAGCTAAAATTTCAAAGAAAATGCATATTATTTATATTTATTTGTTTCGCCAAGAAAATGGGATGGCGGTTATTATTGAGCGATTTCAATTTTGGCAGGCATATGATGACAAATGGATTTTTTTCCTTCATTGTGTTCGTGGGTTCTCCCCGCTTAAATTTGGTTATAATTATCAGTTACAAAATTCATATTTCGATTCTCTTGCAAACTTTACAAAACTTACAATTACATATACTTCTATACATTTGTCTTATATAGGTAGTAAACACTATAGTCAAACATTTTATAATACAAATTTTCTATTGGAGTTCAGATGGATTGAGTTGCATTGAAATAATTAATGTCTTTAATTAAGTGTTCGACCATAACTTAATGTTAATGTGTATGTTAATCACTTATGAGAACTAAAATGTAGATAATTTGGATATGCACATGCATTACAACGTTGTGATGTCAATAGGTGCGTCTTGAATACTTATAATTTTCCATTTTCCTTTGAGGACATGTATTTTAACAAATTTTATAATCTATCTGTAGTTATATCATATGATTGCAAGTAAAAGAAATCGTTATGAGCTCCATTTCTTCACTATGATATGGATTTCTACTTTTTTATGACATTATTATGTATTTAAAAAAATTTAAATATCATCTTATCACAACCATGCATCGTACGGGTAATAAGCTAATATATATATATATATATATATATATTACTACAGCTCTACGGTACCATCAAAACTGCACATTTTACAGCTTACTACAGCTCTACGGTGTTAAATGCAGTTCTCGTATCATTTGAACTTTGTTTAAACTCCCGCAAAGATAACCCTAAAACATAAAAAGGAAAACACCCATTACAAAGATTTACGGTATATAACAAAGATTGGATTTTTAGCATAAAAACGCAATCTTTATAAGAGGAAAGTTAAGGGTTACTATGTTGGGTAGTGTTGAAAAGGGTTGTCGATATAAGGGTTACTATACAGGTGAAAAAAACCAAAAATCCATATGAAGAACAGATTAAATTGGTTGTTCTGCTTTTCTTCAAGTGTCAGAAAAAATTTGTGTTCCATAATGAGACGATCCAAAATTAATTAGCATGAACGTACACTTTTTTAACAAGATTTGGTGAGGGTAAGACAACATAAAATTTATTGGGGAAATTGGAAGTTTTGCGTCAGCCTCACTTTCTACATTTATATGACACGGCAATTTATGATTAGTGGTTGTTTGTGAAAGTATGGCAGTTTTAAAAAGAAAGATCTTCTGGACTTGATTCAAAAAGTCAAACGCTACTTGCAGTCCCAAAATCTTTTCACAAACATCATATCAATTTTTCATTTATTTATATTTATATATTCTTTTTGTTTCCTGAATTAAATTCAACGAATTAAAACATAATCATACAAAATGTCACTTTAAAGTTTTAATCATACAAAATGTCACTTTAAATCTTTCAAAAATGCTAGTAATCACATAAGTATGGATGGATTAGCTATACTCCCATAGTCCCATATGCATGCATGTATAGTTGATTGATGCCAACTACTATAGCCATGTACTTAGCCTAGAAATTAAACTTAACTACTATAGCCTACTTTAATCTCAACAATGTACTCTCTCTGAACATAATTCCTACTATACTGAAATGAAACATCAAATCACTGTTCTAATACTCTCTTCCAACCCTATCTACAAAATATGCATGCATAGTTGATAGATTGATGCTAGCTTTTCACTATTCACCAGGAACTAACAAAATCTAACTTTTTTTTCCTTTTTCTTTTTCCAAACAAAACCCAACTACTATAGCCTCTACTTTGGTTCATTATCCTTAAAGTGATAGAATTCCCTAGCCAAGTGCTGAGGAGGCCAAGAGAGTCTGCTTGACCTCCTCACACCTTGATCACCTTCAAAATCAACACCATGCACTTCATTATTTCCAGCACCAGCACCACCAACATCAATTTCTTCTTCAAGAATCACAGCACCACCACCCATTTGCACCATTTGACCATCACCACCACCAACGACAACACCTATTTCGTCTACAACAATAATGGCACCACCCAATTCCACCAATTGACCACCATCATTTCCACCACCACCACCCATTTCCCCCAATTGACCATCACCATCTAAATTTCCAAGAAGCTCACCCTCATTCCCACCACCCACACCATCTCCGTTAACACCAACAAAACCCATTTCCACAATCTGACCGCCAATATTATCACCGTCAAGCAATATTTCTAAACCCAGCTCGGCATCACCTTCCAAAAACTGAACCACCTCATCAACTATGCCATCAAGAATCCCATGGATGTTATTATCGTCTACCAATGGATGCAACACATTCTCTACCCCGTTAAGAAATTCCAAATCTAACGGTATATCAAACTCATTTTCTTGATTATGTTAGATGTTTATTTCAACGTTAACTTGATCATCAAGGTGATGATCTTGATCTTGGACAGCATGGTGATCTTCAACATTAACATCAAGTTGATCTTGATCATCGTCAACATCATTTGGCGGCTGAGCGCCATTGTTGTTTATCTCCAGCAATAAACCCCATACATTGTTACCAATATTAAGAAATTCTTGATCTCTTTCATTCAAGTTATCACGTCCATTCACATCGATGAAAACATCATATAAGTTTCTCACTTGATTTTCAAAAATTTCTTTCGAATCAAAACCAAAAATTTCGATAATCGAAGTTTTGAATAAAACTGTTTGTGGCTTGAACATTTGCTGCTATGTTTGGAAAAGGTACGTTAATATTCTCATGGAGGATATAAGCATTTAGAAGCGATACATGGTCCATGATTATGGGTTTATGCTAGCTAGGGTTTAGGTACTGTTTTCAAGAACACAGAGAGAGAGGGGGAGACACAGAGAGAGAAAGAGAGAGTAGTTTATAGTGATGCTAAGTAAATTAATTAATTGATGATATCTTTTCTTTTTATTTATATTACAAATAAATCAGTTTTTAGAGGAGAGTATTGCTAACGGCTAATTAGTTTTTTAAAAAAATTCAAACAAATGTATTACAGCTATACATCTTGTGTAATAATGTGTTGTCGATCAAGTGTAAAAGTTGAATGTATTTTTTTCTTTTTTACCACTAACTTGTATATTACCAATGGTGTTTTGTGAAAATTTAATACCCTACATATATATTAATCAAAGATAAATAGATAAATTTTTTACAACATAAAGATATATATATATATATATATATATATATATATATATGTACATGGGTAGAAAAGAGGAAATATATTTGTTAGGGTTATTGATCTATTTTCAACGTCAAGAACGTAAATTTGGAGCCAAAACTATACGTATTTGAAGGAGGGAAAAACAGATTTTATTAAGTATATTAATGTTACAGCTAGAACATCTCTAATGAATTGCACAAGTCAGGGTTCAAAGTGTCGTTTATCTATACTTTTTTACACAAAACATGTAAAATCCATTAAATTTACAAAGTTTAAAGCAATATCACACCATGTTTTTAACCTAACACTTATTTAATGAAAATCATTTATTGTAATTAAGATTAACAAATAAACCTTATTATTGTAGTCCATGTTTTCTTTCTTGGAGGTCCCAAATTAATTGTCCACTTCCAAAAGTAGAATGATATTATTAATGATATTATTAATTGAACTTCATATTATACCCTTACTTTATAGTATGTATGTCACGAAAAGTAGAAAAAAAGTAAGAGTAAAAATGTCATAGTATAAAACTGTACAGTGTAATAATTTTGCTTTCTTAAATTGCGTGTTTCTTGTACGTGGATGATAATTTTGGGGCTGAGGAAATACATTATTATAGATATGTAAAAACGTATGTATGTATATGATAGTACGTACATATTCATAAAATCCATCGATACAAACAGGAATAAAATCTGATCTCATATGTAACAAAATACGCTACGCTTAATAACTAAAACCTAACACGCTTCCTTAAAATTACATTGTTAATCACTCATTGCACAACTACATTTACATTCGTTAATGAGTCATTATATGACTCACAACTCAATTTTATACACATTATTATTATAACTTCGTGTGATAGACATTTAAAAAAATTTAAAGGCATGTTTACTTACGGAAAATTATCTTCATCTTAGCTTTTCTCTAGAGTTTTGTGTCACGTGAAAAACTAAAGGAGTTTACAAAATGCGTTTAAATGTAAAGGATAAAGTTTTCATATTTCAGGATAGGAAATCATAAATCATTAGATTTATTTTTTTGGAAAACTTCCATAGAGTATTACAACTTTAATATGTTTTCTACTATTTTTGTTTTCTTAAAAACATTTCTAGAAAATGAAAGAAATTTCTGTAATTAGAGTGACCTTGACTCCATTGCAAAAGCGACTACTTTGAGACCGGGGCCCACCGTATGAATCACCTAAAATCTTAAAAGTAGCTTCCACCGTACTTGTCTGAACTTTATATGGTTCTCCTTGCAAAATTGTACGGAGGAAAAAGGTTTGACCCTTTTCTTCTTTTTCCATTTAATTTGAAAAAATAAATATAATGGAACACAGTTACGCAGGTACTCGTATATGAAATAAATATATGCAGTTTATACGTGTTATTAACATTTTATTTTTAAAAATGTATTCTATTTTCCCAAAAAAAAAAATAAAAAAAATTAACATCTTCTAAACAAGTATATTTACATTTCAAACACTAAATTAACTTCACGCCTATCACCTTTTTCACATTGATGAAACTCTAACACACGAACAATAGCTCAAACCGATTTTTTATGATTATTTGGTTGAATTTTAATTTTTTCGATTTACCAAAACCCAAACGAAATCCAATTTAATTTTCGGTTCATTTTTCAAATGTGAATTCAGTTTTGCTCTCAAGTTTTTCAAAACTTAATAACTCAAACCAAATATATTGAAAAAAACAAAACCGAACCGATGAACACCTCTAATCTGGAAAGCCCCCCTCTAAATGATGTGAAGATCTAACTCAAGTTCTACTACTTTTTTAATTATGATATTAAATTTTGGTAACAATTAAAAAAGGATAATTAGTCTCTAATTATGGCTTAATATTATGCTGCCACGTCATATTTAAAATCTCATTTCCGCCAAAATCATAGCCTCTATTTGTAAACAGTTACTACCCTTGATAATCATGTTCGTATTTGTAGGGAGCAATTTTCTTCAAGCGTCTCAACTTTTCAAAATAGAAATAAAAATACTGATAATTAACTTCTGGATAACCACCTTACCCCCTGAACTCCTAACAAAATGGAAATTCCACTCTCATTATCACGTTCTGCTACTTTCCATAGAATTTTAATTTTATTATTACAACTCTCAAATCACTCCACTATAATTCTTTTGACCATGCATTAAATTTAAACTAGATCAAGACCCGCGAAATCGTGGGCTACATCATTAAAATGTTACAACAAATCTTATCGTAATATATTTTTGCCCAATTAGTATTATATCAACAAATTGATGAACTCAATAGCATATATGAGACGTACGAAGATCATCATGTAATAAACGTCAAAACAATTTAATATCATCTCTCTTTATCCTAATTATAGACATATTGTTTACAAATTTATTTACAGGAATACGCGAATGAAAGGCTTATTTTGGCATAAATGATGAAGAAGGAAAATGGAAAAAAGAAGGCCCCTTGGTAGACCCTCGAATACCATCTAATGGACGGATATGAAGATAAAGAAGGGTATGAAGGCGATTACTTCATTGGAGACAAATAGCAAATGTCACATATATGAATGTGACTATTTTATTAATTTTTTCAATCTTTTAATATGAATTAGGACCCGCGACAACGCGGACTATGACATTTGATTTTGTTTTACAACTTACATATAGGAAATATACAAAAGATTCAATTATTTATATAAAAGAAAATCGATTCAATCTTATCTAACATATATGGACCATATAACTAAATAAGAACAATGTGTGTTCATGAAGATCGTAATTTAGATTCATGAATATAAAACACGCCGCAATCCCTATTCACGTATAAAAGTTGGATACGAAGATACAACTTCAGACAAAAACTGTGTACTATCTTTAAAACTAACTATCGTTTACTTTAGCTATGACAAAACAAATAACAAAATATTAATCCCATAATCTGCTAATTCTATAATACTCTATTATGGTTTTCTACAAAATAGCAAGTGCCAACACTATAAGATGACTCTTGATAGTCAACTCAAAATAACCCTTAAAAAATCACTTTGAGAATCCTGTGCAACCCTTTTCATAGTTCAATTATTATCCCAATTTATATACCTCTAACTAAATTCATTTTGTTCATATTTTGACCATGTGTAATTACCATAATATTGTCAATAACTCCAAAAATGTTTCCAAGCCTGATTTAATGATACTAAGTCTAGTTGTTCCACTATACTAAGTCTAGTTGTTCCACTTTGCACCCATTGACTTTGAGTATCATTTGACCACCTCAACCCTTTGACATGTTCCAAATATTAATCCCTTCATTATGATCCACTTCCAATTTGTTAAAAACCATTACACTATTTCTAACTTTCATATGATCACAACAATTGCAGACTTCTACCTTAGTATTTACATATATAAACAGAAAGTAATACAAAAATTAAATTTTTTATTTTTGTAGAAAAGAAATTAGCGTACCTATCAATATGTGTGGTTCAAGTTTATCAAGTATGTTGAAGTACAGAAAGTATCTCTTTTAGTTAATAATCATACATTACATTTTTTTTGTCCTCATACACTTCCGGGTTCTTTATTTAGAAGACGAACACATACACATAAGAAGCTATGAAAACACACATACTTTTTGTACAAAACACCTACCTCTTTAATTAAATCTCGCGAAGTGGTTTCTTAAAAAGGCCGCGTGTAGGTGATTGTCCTAGAACGCTAATCAATTCATTGCATATAGATCAAGTACAACTTGGTAAATGAGGCAAAATAAAACCACAATTTGAATAATTGGTGAAAGGAAACTATTATATGCATTATTTTTAATGGCCCTAACAAAAGAGTGGCAACTACAACTAATGACTAACTACATAAAACTCTTGAAAATGAGTATTGGACCATAAACAACAACAACAACGCTACCCAAAGGTAGAGAGTACTGGACCATAAATATATGCTTATTTCAAGAAAGGAGAAATTACTGCTCTAGCTTTTGCACATTCAGTTACATCGCAAATAATGATAAATACTACCAATCAAAAACCAATGAATATACAACTGAAAAATAGTGTTCGTGTGATGATAATGTATATGTATACCTTCAGGGTGATCTATCTTATGCATTGTTGTTGGGGCGATCAATGTAGGCATAAATAGTTTGAATTCCAAACCTATTTTCATATCAAAAGAGAATCTTTCACGAGTTACAAGCATATATAGCCAGGAGAGGCAAATAAAATAATTATTGAGTCAGTGTATAAAAGGCTTACCATATGTTCGAAAAACCATTTATTTTCTCTTCTAGAGTCCATTGGTTCTCAGCACCAGCTGCATAGTAGTCATAGATCGTGCTTTGCAACATCCTTTCGCAATCTGTCACATTTTTTACCTCCATCTTTATTATTTAGCTTCTTTAGCAAATCCTGATCCTACATATAAGATTTATCAATAGTTTTCACGCAAACTCTACTGAAACTAATATATTGTTTAATATTTAATATACCTCTTGAATGAAAAATTTTGTTGTACTTATGCCTATATTTAATATAATTTTGTGTTTCTGGCCAACATAGATGAGTCATTTAGCAGTTTGTGTGGTCCAAGCGCTTCCAACAACGCTTATTATTTCCTGTGTCACTCTCATTTCAACAACTTACAACACGCTGTATATACTTTTGAAATTCTTGGCATTGTATCTGTATGTCATGATTTGGTTTCTAGTATAATTTGATTTTTTAGCCATTTTAGGTATTGAGTATTTGGAGTGAAAAACGGAAGCCTCATTATCAATGAAAGTTGAAAAGATAACTTAAAAAGGGTATGTAACTCGTGAATTTATGCTGCATGATCTTCATACTGATTATAACAATCTAATTGAAGAGTGTTTGACCTCCAAAGTCATATAGTACTACATGTTTTCGTTTCTTAATGAAATGAATTCCAACCATTTAGGGAGTCTATAAGTGTTCCATTAAGGACAAATTCAACTACGATAAAGACATCATGAATGATGGAAACTCATTTGGCAGGCAGTCAAAGAAGTGACCAATGGGGTTGACCAGGTTCGGGTGCCGGAGTTTAGAAATGAGCTCAATCTGGCGAGTATGAATGTTACACTATTTTTTCTCAATTTAAAGTTTCTAAAAATCAAAGTGCCATCACAAAGTTTTCCTCTGTAAAGCTAATGAATCACACATACAATATATCATAAATTCAATATTAATTTAATCAACAGAAATGGCCAAAATATATGTATTAATTTGTTATTAAACTAACCTCGTTGTGAGAACCGTTACCCATACAACTCGATGTAAGGCCCTTCCCAACCCGCCTCGTCGCTTGGCGTCAGTTGGAACCGACGAGACCGACGGCGATGGCACGGCCTTGTCGGTTGGCTCGTCGGTTTCGGTTCTTCGGTTTGGCCACGAGGCTTCGGTTTGACGCGGGACCCATTGCTTTGTTTTTTTTTCCTTGTATCCGGCCAAAACTAAAAAAAAAAAAAAAAATTCAAAATTTTAAAACTTTTACATTCCCCCTTTTTTTAAACTTTTAAAACTTTTAAATTTTAAAACTTTTAAACTTTCAAACTTTTAAACTTTTAAAACTTTCAAATTTTAAAAACTTTTAAACTTTCAAACTTTTCCCCTATTTTTTTAAACTTTTACCTATAAATATAGCTACATATTACACTCATCTTCACACAACAATTTACACAATTCAACTTCCAAAACCTCTCTAAAAATCCTCTCTATTCAAAATGTCCAAAAACAACAAATCAACTTCCAAAAACAACAAACAAAGTATTGCCAAAGATATGTGGCAAAATTTGTTGAATAACCCGTTACCAAACCCGACTTCACCAAACACTCAAGCTTCCGGATCTTCGTCTCAACCAAACACTCAACCTACCGGGTTTGCCAACTTCCCACCTATTGCAAACCCGTTCACCCTTGATCCGCACGACCCGAGGAATAATTATGCATTCCAAGGGTGGTACACAAACACACAATCCTCACCACCACAATCACAATTCCCCCACCACACGCAATGGTCACAACCACAGTGGTCCCAAAATACACAATGGTCACCACAACAAATGCCATTCACCGTACCAGAAACTATGGAAGAAAGCTCCAACGATGCGAACCCGGAACCAGAACCGGAACCGGAAACCCGAACCAACAAGAAAAAGGGTAAACGGGTTCAAAAGGGTGAAACGGCTAAACGTGTTCAAACACGTTGGACGGACGAGGAGGCTAGGATTTTAGCCGAACGGTGGATACATTGTTCCGAAAATGGTATCCTAGGAAAAAATCAATCAACCGAGTCATTTTGGGTTAAAGTGGTTCAAGGTTACAATACTTGTGTGTCAACAAAACGTAACCTTAATCAACTGACCGGCAAATGGAACAAGATTTCCAAAGACTCAAAAACATTCCAAGCTCTCTACAAACACTACAAAGAAGTTCGCCCACAAAGCGGTGCCGATGAAAACGACGTTATGATTGCCACCCGAAATGCATTCCGGCAACAAGTTGGGCGTGCCTTCATTTACGAGTCATCTTGAAATGTTCTTCAACATTATCCAAAATTCTTTGCCGAGCCGGGCGTAATGGCCAACGAAGATTCTTTCCATGAGTTTGTCACCGATCTGGACGCGGATGAACAACCGACTGCAACGGCTCTTGATAATAACATGAAACGGTTGTTCCAAAACGACTACATCCGCCGTCCTCCTGGCCGAAAGGCGGCTAAAAGTACGGCCTCAAGCTCCGCCGGTTCATCTTCACGAAGTGTTCAGTCTGAAAAACTGGAAACACTTGAAGCAGTCAAGCAAACCGCTCTCGCGCAACAAGAAGCAATTAAAATGATTAAGGAAAACGCGATGAAAAAAGCCGCCTGCAAAGCTTTGAGTTTTTTTGTGTAAAAAGCTTCCGAAAAAGGCGTCTAAAAAAGAAATTAAAATGCTGAAAAACGCGAGGAAAGAAGTCGTGACACTCTACCAAGACAAATATGCCAACGACGAATCGGACGAAGACGAGCAAGAAAACGCGAACGAAACCGATGAGTCGAGCTCCGATTAGATTATGTATAATTTTTCTTTTTAGGAATTGTCGTAATTTTTATTTTTAGGAATTGTGGTAATTTTATTTTTAGGAATTGTTGTAATTTTTATTTTTAATGGAATGTTTTTATTTAAATTATTGTGTTTAATTTAAATAGTTTTGTTTTAATTGATTAAAGAATTGGTCAGTGGGTCCCAGAAAAATGAAGTGACGAAGCAGGGATGGGAGGGGTCTGTCAGTTTCAGTCAGTTTTCTGAAAAAGCTGACGTGGCGCTGACGTGGCTCCGTCGGTTTCAGTTGAGTTTAGGGTTGGGAGTGGCCTAAGGAATTTATCTGTGGCATTAGTTAGTTCACCCATAACATATGTTTAATACGTTGTAAACCGTGTGCTACCAGCTTCCAAGTCACTGAAATGTACTTGCATATATTTTTCATTTTCTTAAGTCAAATATATTCACGTTATACTTCATTTATAAAATTATGTTGATGCTTTCATGTTATGGTAGTAACAATATGGTGGGTCAAAACAAGTTGAATCAGGTTGTGTTATAAAAAACTAAGTTAAAGATATCATAAGCATATTTACCTCTGAACTAATAAACCCACATAAGGCCTCAAAATCTGTTAATGATGAAACCATTTCAGGCTTGGGGTTTCCATGTTTTTATTTTGTTTGGTTGCAACTTATGAACTAACCTAGCCATTTCCTTCCGGCTGTCATTGTACTGACAATGAACGTCCAATTGATAGAACATGATGAACAAAAACTCGTGTTAGAGGTAACTTAACAACCTTATAAGCAGTAATACTGACGTAATCCTTAATTTACTAAACATTTCTACTAAGATTGCTTGTGAAGTTAAAACTTCATAATTCACATTTACATGGCACCAAAAGTCCAGAATAACCAATGAAATCATAATGTTGTATAGTTATCGCATGTAGAGAATGCAACGAATGATATACAATGAAGGTAATAATAATAATTGACATTGACCGCCATTTACTCCTTGTCGACAATCATTACTTATGTTTAGCAAGCACGGTTTCACTAAATTAACATGCAAAAATCAAGATATAAGAAAAATCAAAAGCTAGTATAATAAGGAGACCAAAATAACTTTGATATATAAACAACATAAGTTAACATAAGCTAGTATCAAGAAACTTGCCTTTTTAGATATTTTGATGTAGATAACAAAGAAACTACAACTAATACTTATTCTTTCTTATATGTTTTCATTTAGGCATTTCATCAAACAGTTGATGTTCATCAATTAATTAAACATAACCTTAACGACAAATACTAATTCAAATAATACCATAAACGAACATGAGGATGTAGAAAGATATATACTTCTAATCAATTTTAGAAAAACAAAAGACACCAATATTAGTACAAAAGCTAAACATACCTTGAAACCCTGAATCACAATACCCATAGAACTCATCAACATCTGCATAAATAAACCAAACCACAACTCGAAAAATTAGTAACTTTAACCACTATAATAAAAGGTCAGGGTTTTAAAACTAAGGTAAGGGTTTATAAAAAAAATTGAAAATTCGTGGATGATCTATTACCTTAATATACGACGAAACTCAATTTAATCATGTTAAACTCACCGGTGAGAAAAAACAAAGAAGCTTTCATGTTACTTAATAGTTTAGCAATGGATGGTTGAAATCGGAGAACAGAAAGCTGTTTTAGTTAACAACAATAATCTCCTAAGATATTGGAAATAAATTCGCATCCATTTTTATAAAAGCCTCTAAACCACGAGTAATTAGGCAATAAGTGTAATTTATCTATAATACGTATTTTTATATATTAAATAAATTTGAATTTCGAAATTATCATCCAAATAAGTGGATAATTGTGGAGAGTTCAAAATTTAAATTTGGTATTTACCTTCCTGAAATTGTGCAACCGATTTATTATTGACAAGGGTTAATATAGTAAAATTACTAATCTAAAACTAACATATTATGTAAACATTTTTGATAATCTTCATCAATGGTTCAGATTTATTTAACTAAATCAATTAACGGGTAGAATTAAGTCAACCAAATCTAAAGTCAATTTGATTACGTAATTTAACTCCTTCAATAATAATAAAAGAAGATAATTATTTCTACTTGATTTATTGATTATTTATAATTTGTAGCATCCGTCTAACTTTCATCCCATTAAAAGAAGAATGAGAATACTTGATTTTATCTTTTTATTTTTCTTCAATCTTTGTTTTTTTTAAATAATTTTTGAATGCATGTATGGTACGATGAAGATAGGTAGATTTTATTTCAATATATTGTGATTGAGGATTTGGGCATGTCATTCGAGATATAACAACAATATAAGGATATCTTTTACTTAATGGTCGACTTCGTTGATAAAAAATTTGGTATGATATAATCTTCCCGATTTAATAATTACTGATCCATCAGTATATTTATTTAAACTTTATATTTTAGAGAGGTTTCTTTAGGTTTTTGATTTTGGAAGTTGATATAATCGACAATCGTTGATTTCAACTTCATCACGAAGAACTGCAATGATCGGTCAATAATAGCTAAAATTTCAAAGAAAATGCATATTATTTATATTTATTTATTTCGCCAAGAAAATGGGATGACGGTTATTATTGAGCGATTTCAATTTTGGCAGGCATATGATGACAAATGGATTTTTTTCCTTCATTGTGTTCGTGGGTTCTCCCCGCTTAAATTTGGTTATAATTATCAGTTACAAAATTCATATTTCGATTCTCTTGCAAACTTTACAAAACTTACAATTACATATACTTCTATACATTTGTCTTATATAGGTAGTAAACACTATAGTCAAACATTTTATAATACAAATTTTCTATTGGAGTTCAGATGGATTGAGTTGCATTGAAATAGTTAATGTCTTTAATTAAGTGTTCGACCATAACTTAATGTTAATGTGTATGTTAATCACTTATGAGAACTAAAATGTAGATAATTTGGATATGCACATGCATTACAACGTTGTGATGTCAATAGGTGCGTCTTGAATACTTATAATTTTCCATTTTCCTTTGAGGACATGTATTTTAACAAATTTTATAATCTATCTGTACTTATATCATATGATTGCAAGTAAAAGAAATCGTTATGAGCTCCATTTCTTCACTATGATATGGATTTCTACTTTTTTATGACATTATTATGTATTTAAAAAAATTTAAATATCATCTTATCACAACCATGCATCGTACGGGTAATAAGCTAATATATATATAGAAACGGAGTACTATGTAGTAGCACACGTGTACCAAAAGATAATTACATGGCACCTGCCGAACATCAAACAGGTCAAAAGTTTATACGTAAACTTTTTTTATTCATTTTTCCCTTTGAGAGATGTGAAGTTAGTTCACTGGACAAGAAAAATAACAGCCGATATTACATACGGAGTATTTATTAAGAACTAGCGGTATAAAAACAAAATCTATCAATATAAATTACTTATTAGCATCGAACTCACTCAAAGCAGCACATTATATTACAAAATCTATCTATAACAGCCGATATTACATACGGAGTATTTATTAAGAACTAGCGGTATAAAAACAAAATCTATCTATATGAATTACTTATTAGCATCGAACTCACTCAAAACAGCACGTTTATTGTTATTTATAATTATAATGTGCGGTCGATTTTATGATTTCTTAATGTTTGGTTATTTTTATTATTCACCAAAGGAAATATATATTGCTTAATAAATTATGGTTTGACCTAAAAAGGAAAGTACATATTGCTTAGTAAATTTGGTTAGGTTTCTTAATATATGGTTAGCTTTTTATTCACAAAGGGAAAGTATATTTGTGAGGGTTAGTTTGATCATTTCGCATCTTTAAAATTATAAGTAATCAAAGGAAGTACTTCAACTTTTGTAAGGGAGTATAGATGATAATTTATATAGTGTCGTTTTGCAAAGTTTAAGTCTTGTTCAAGACGCGGAAATATAACAAAATCATCTTATTTGGATTAAATCGCCCACCCTGAATAACCCAAACCTTATTCCATTCGGTTACTTCAAGTTTATTTATAAACTTAGAAAACCCGAATAACTGGAAACTCAAATGATTTTATCGAATTACACCACGTGAGTTCAATGTGCCTAAAATTGTTGCCAACTTTAGTCTCAATATCATGATCTATTAAAATCGTTATCGCTTGATCTTCACACAAGACGTGAGTTTATCAAAATTATAGAGAGATGACTTCTTTTGTGTTTACGGTTAATTTTGTGAATGAATATTTCGATCATGTAGTTTGTGATTACAAAATGTTTAGCGAAGAATATTTAGTCGGCGTACGCGAGGTCAGTACCAAATTAAAACTCAGAAGTAAAAATAAAAACATAAATAAAATACGCGCGTCTACTATATAATCATATACTCCGTATTTTCTTATTAAAACCATTTACACAAAAAAATCACATTAATCACTTTTGGTAAATGAAAACATATACAAATAGTGTCATTTTTTACTATATATGTTTTATTAAAAGGGTACGTTTTTACTAAGAACAGATGCGAAAATCATAAGCTTTGTATCGTTAATCGTTTGTATATATTGACTCGTACGAACACCCGTTCTCAAGTGTATGTTTCTTTTTTAGGCTATAATCTTCAAGTCACGGTTTATTTAGTTGCCTCCCATTTCAAATGCCTTTCTATTTCTAGTTGTCCCAATATAAGTGTTAATTACATATTTCAATTAACCAAAAAAAGTTTTAGTTTGTAGGTTTGATATTAGATTGGTGAAGATTATACTTAGTCTAGAATTATAAAACTTTGTGCTCAATCAAAGTGAACACGTAAATTAATATAAATGTGATATATATATATATATATATATATATATATATATATATATATATATATATTTCGGGTGATAATGGATAAATGGATGATAAATTATCATCCATATCCTATCCATTAATCATCTACATCCATAGCCATATACGCTATTCATCAATTTCGATCGTCAATATCTACCGATAAATGGATGAATCCGGTGGATATCTGTTAGATTGGGTGATCATTGTCATCCGTAGTTGTTAGTTAGTTTCAACCACTTTTGAAAAAAGATGATGTGGTACAAAGTGATCAACTACTTTGCTAGTTTTTAGTCACTGTTGGAAAGTGGTTTTGATACACCTTATTATCGTGTGTCACGGACAGACACATTAACAAAACCCATTTGAGCTAAAAGGTGAATCATCTAGTAAATAAAAAGGCATATTTGATTAAAAGAAGCTGGTCTAATCAGTTAACCATTACTACAAAAAATCAATCTTATCTTATCTCAATATATATAAAACATATTTTCTGATATCTTTAACTATATATAAAACAAATCTTAACTATATATATTTAAGGTTTACATATTGTTTAAAATTGATCGAATAATATCAATCGAATAACTAAATATGTTACTTATAAATAAGAAATTTGATGACAACTTGTTATTTGTGCAAGTCATGTACCTAGCTTGATTACAAATTCAAAGTTCGATACTTATAATTTTAAAAGTGTGTACCTTAAATAAAAATAAGTGAAAAGTATTTACATTTTTTTTTTTGTACTTTTTGTAGAGAATATTGCCCGTTTCGTTCCTGTGTATGTCCAAAAAATATTTCTATTCACGAAATGCCAAAAAATATTGCCCCGTCTTTAAATTCACGAAATGCCACCAATGATCCTTATATTTGTTATTTCTATTCACTGGTAGCCCTTGACCAAATTATCGGTTAATTTTTTCTATTAAGTATGGTGCACGTGAGGGCATTTTAGTCTATTACCTTTATTCTTTTTATATATATTTTAACTTAATTTATTACCATAAGTATTTTCTTCAATAACAAAAGCAACTGCAGCAGCAGATCATTATTAATAATAACAACACTTTACAAGAACAACATCAAGGGTACTATCATCCACAATAATTACATCGAATAACAACAAGAAGATCATCATCACGATGTTGCTTTTGGTGATCAATGTTTTAGTGGTGGAATTAGAGTTTGGATTTACAAAGAAGATGTAAGGGGTAATGGTGGCGATTCGGTTAGTTGTAGGACCGTCAGAGAGGTAAGGGTAAAGGGGAGATAATGGCGGTTGTTGTGGAGTCCGTATAGAAACTAACGACAAATTTATTGAATAATAGAAAACGATTACAAAGCTTACATAGTAAAACTAACAAACCCTAACTGCTAATCAACGGGCCTAAACTAAGCAAACCAAATGCGGATCTATAAGAGATGGGCTATTCTGATAACATCTCCCCTCAAACTCACGATGCTAATGCTAAATGAACCGAGAGTTTGTCAAACAAAATTTCTAACTAAAACAGAAAACAAAGCAAAACGAAGTAAAGTATTGGATGTTGATGTCGAGAGTCAAATCCATTAACCATGGACCATCATACGAAACCAAATGTTAATTCCAATGCAAAACCAAGTCCAAAATCAAAGTGATGTCGAAACCAAGCCAATGCGAAGTCAATTACCAAACCATGCCAATCCCAATGTCAATACTAATACTAATGCCAATGTGAAACCAAAACAATGTGAAGCCGAAACTATTCTGATGCGAAGTCGAACCAAACAAGTATCAATGTAGAACCAAAACAAACTGAACCAAAGACGTACATAACCGAAACAGAACCAGAGCCAAATCAGAGTAGAGAACCAAAGTGGAATCAAAACGAGACAAAACGTGAGCGGAAGCAAAACCTTTAGAACTAAACAAAACCTAAAATTCGAATCAAAGCCAATCCAATCCAAACTATATAGAAGTAAACAAACTAAACTAATAACTTGCAAACCAAACCTTTGAAGAACAAGGTAAATTAATCCAGACTAAACTATGCCAAACTATAACATACAAATCGAACCAACGGAAACCAAACATAATTATAAAGTTTAAAAACTCCCCACTAAATTTGAAGGTTAATACACAAATAGGTCGCTATACTTTACGAAAATGTTCATCTTGGTTACTAAACTTTAAAAATATTCAATTGGTTTATTGTACTTGTAAAAATGTTCAATTAGGTTACCAAACTTTTGACATTGTTGCTACAGCTAAAATGACACTGTATTACTAAACTTAAAAATATTCAATTGGGTCACTAAACTTTTAACCAAAATTAAGCAAAATAGGCGGGATGAGACAGTCAACAAGCACAGTCTCCCAATTGAATATTTTAAAGTTTAGTAACCTAGATGAACATTTTCGCAAGGTACAATGACTTATTTATGTATTAACCCTAAATTGACTAGAAATATTTCTCTCTAAAAAAATCCAATGCAAAAAACCCTTCAGTCAGATTGTATAACCATGTGACTAGAAGCTACAGTCCAAAAATCATAATGATCCAACAGTTAACAAATTGGGTACACCAATTCTTCTGCAGCTGCGCCGAAAGTGACGAACGAAAACAGCAACAACTTCGACAAATTGCTGGAAGTTTGTCGAAATTCGAAGACAAATCTGAACGCTCAAAACCTAAATCTGTATGTGTAAAAACTACATTGCGAATTTTAGGACGATCCAACGGCTAACGAATCTCAGATCACAATTCTACTCTAATTATGTAGGTTGTGACGAACCAAAAACAAAACAAGAAAAAGGAACACGGAATCAAACATAAACGGGATCTCTCCGGATCTTCAACAATCAGCCAACGACCAGAGGATGATTAATACTAATTCATGAGATCGTATACCTAAAGCTCTGATACCATGTAGAAACTAACGACAAATTTATTGAATAATAGAAAACGATTATAAAGCTTAAATAGTAAAACTAACGCAATCCCTAAATGCTTAATAACGGGCCTAAACTAAGCAAACCAAATGTGGGCCAATATGAGATGAGCTATTATTCTAACAGTCCGGTGACAATGAATATCGGAAAGTGGATTAGGGGTGACCGGACGTCACCGTAAAATTTTACACTTATGTTATATCGGCATGGCGGTATCGACACCGAAGTGTGTTTCCAACAATCGCATTGATTCAAAGGCTTTACACATCTCAGATATGCATATATTATCATTGTTGTTGGAATCGAGTGAAGCAAATTGAGTGTAACACCCAGTTTCTGGGCCTAGAAATAAATGGTTATTTAAATAATGGGAAATAACTTATTGATTTCTTGGAAATAAATAGGTAAAAGAGTCACAGGATTTATTGTGACTAATAAAATTGTACTTGTTTTAAATTGTTAAAGTTAACGGTAAAATAAAAATGTATAGTCTTGCGGGTATTTTCGGGTTCCAGACAATAGAGTTAGAAGGAGGATAAAATATACACTGATTAAAAAAGAGGTAGTCGTGGTGACCGACTCATTTTATTCACCTAAGTTCTCAAGGTTTCTACACATTTCTTTCATCTCAAAACTTGCAAAATATCCTAAAACCATAACCAGGTTTCACAAATTAGTTTTTGTGATTTTGATTTCAATATCAACTCTGTAATCATCTTAATCTTCATCTTAATCAAAAAGTTAGTTTGATTCTTGGAGATATATAAATGGGTTTTGTAGGTTACTAAGTGATTGAATGAAATTAAAGCTTGTTATGTGGTTACTTGGTGTTAATAGATGTTGTTTGATGTTACTTGAGTATTAGGAACCTTAGAAACTGAGTTTTTGAAGTTATGATAAAAGTTAGTTCAAAATTTTAGTTACAGCAGCGAAACTCGCAAAACCCAGTTCGTCTTGCGAGCTGAGTTCATCTTACGAGCCGAGTTGAGCTTTGCGAGCTGAGTTCGTCTTGCGAGCCGAATTAAGCTTGCGAGCCGAGTTGAGCTATGCGAGCCGAATGAGCTGTGACACTCCGCAAATTTGAGTACAATTAAGTACAATGAACTCGTGCATACTTACGCTGATTTTCTGGCAAAGTTTAAACAAAAACCTTTGATGTGATATAAGCTCAGCAAAATCCAGTACTTTTAAACAAAAAGTATTACTTAATACGTAACTATTTAATATTACGTACAAACGTATCGGAACGAACCCGACAGATATGAACGCAAAAGTTAGTGACACAAAATAATTAATAATCCAATTATTAATTACGAGAAACAGTAAATCTATAATATATAGATAAAACGATTAAATTATACGTTTCACATAAAACGTATTATAATTCGAATAGAAACAATTGTAAAACCTAACCACAGGTCTCGAATGATAAAAACGTTATTTTTATTGTTCATTTGAAAGGAATTAGAACATTTCCTCAAAATATGAAGTCGAAATTTGACTGAAATTTGGCACTCAATAGACTTGCTACGCGCAGTAAAATGTACAAATTTGTACAACAATCTAAAATAATGAAAATGTCATTATTCTGATTTTAAATATCGTACCTAGAGAACATCTACAAAATAAAAATATAAAATATTAAATTTTATATTGCTGAAATTATACCCGTACACGAATTTAACGGGTTGAATATCACCCAAAATCTACAATTATTGGTGATGGCTCGTGGCTTTTGATATAAGCCAATCCTTCTGCTACTCATTTTTTCTTCTTCATCTAATTATCTCTCGCTCTCACTCTCGGGGATTACAACAACAACAACAACAACAAGAAGATGCAAAAATCAGTAGCAGAACTTCATAATCATCATCATCGCCATTTTCATCATCTTTGTGAGGCTCAAATCTTTATATATCATACATATATTTTCATATAACTTTGATTGTATAATGTTAGTATGGTATGTAAACATGTTATAGTAGTGTTTGTATGCTATATTATAGTGATTAGTAATATACAAAAACTTGGAATAAAACACCAAAACATAGATATATACATCACAGATCACAATCAGGGACGAACAGAGGCTGAACCGGGCAAGGGAACCAAACCGATCGGTTGGTTTTAACCAGCCGATCGGCTGGACTAAGTGAACCGATCGGCTCATCAACTTTAGCCGATCGGCTAAGTGTTGTTTGAGCCGAACGGTTTGCTAAGCTGATACCCGATCGGCTAGGCTGTCTGTGTACTGACTTATTTCGATGCGAGTAATTAATACACCATCGATATATATTTCGTAGTACAAATATCTTAACGAGAACGAAATACAAATATTAAGAAGTGATAAAAGTTATGAAACTTTATGATACACAGTTTGATATAAAATTGTACACGACCGCGGGACATTAATTTGACACGGACAATTAACGATATAACTTTTCGGGCCAAACGGGCCGAGTCTATATTGGATCATAAGTGTTATTGGGACAAAACTATTAAATGGGCCGAATGTATATTGGGCTAGCACTATTAATGAGTTAATGGGCATAACGAATTGGGTTGAGCCTAATGGGCCATAAAACTTTAAAACATAAACGAGAACGAATAATTCAATTTGTATAAAGTTATGACATAATTATAACTTATAAACTTTATATATATATAACAACGAACGATTTCAATTATCTATATATACTTCTTTACAAATGACTCTATATATATATTTTATATATATACAAATGACGATTTTCGATAACGATGACATATATATTTATTTTATAAACAGAAATAAATACAATGAGGAGTTTTATGACAAATAAAACTTATATATATTTTATACGTCAACCACGTATTTAAAAATTACATATATATATATATATATATATATATATATATATATATATATACGACAAATACAATGTATTGAGATTTTAATTATATATTTTCATATATATATATATATATACACACACACACACAAATGGAATGTATGTTTTACAAACGTATCAAACATAATGTCAACAACTACTTGTACAAAATAAAAAATCAACAATTTCCTTAAAACAAACAAACTATTAACATAAATTGATTTAACAAATCAAAGTACTCATGTTAATACAATTATTGCGTATAGGTTGACATACCTTGGGCGCGCTATACATTTGCTAGCTTTCACATATACACATCAAGCAAACTACTGTGAGTTCACAGCCCCACCTTTACTTGTTTTAATACTTTTAAAACTTGGGGTGAAAAACATAGCTAACGTTTTTGCTATAACATGCAATCACGGTTCATAATTGCTTTGGTGCTCTGTGCTACTGAATTGCTTTTGTGCTTATATGCTATTGATTATATGAATGATTTCATACCATGATTGCGACCTATCTGTGAATACTTGTACGTTTATGTACGGTCATAGGATATTACCTTCCTACAAACTGTTGTGAACGACCTTATTTGACGTACTAGTCAACTCTTTTACTAAATGAATATGGTTAAACAAACCATTCTTACAAAAACCTGTGAATTCACTCAACATTATTGTTGACCTTTTACTATGTTTTTCAGGTAATTCACAGCACAAGTAAGAACGCATACTAACGGAGTTAGGCGATCCATGACGAATTAGGATGCCACATTTTGGGACAAATAAGGATTTGTTTTGTATAACTGATATTATTTCTACGACTTGATGAGTCGTAGTTCTTTTGTAAACAAACTACTTTCTTAAATGGCATCTTAATTTACTGTTCTGCAATAATCATACGCTCTGATCTGCATGATGTTCAACGGTAATGTCAGCACCCCCGCACATGCTAATGCTTCCGCTAATCGCGCGTTGATCGCGTTGACCGAATTTGGGGGTGCGACAGATTGGTATCAGAGCCATTTTTGTGAGTCAAACATTCTTGTGTATGGGATTTAGCATAGATGTGAATTAGTTAGTAGATAAGTACTAACGATTAACGGGTGTGTAGTGTTGTGTTGATTTCAGAGATGGCAGATAACGAACAAACGACCATGAACCCTAACAATGCCTTAAGGATTGATACTCCACCGTCGGATACTCATAATGAGAGACACGATCATGAGGGTATATCTAATCTTGTTCACGGAGAATAAAACCGAGATGATTATCTACATGAACTAGAGGATGAGATAATTACTTTGAGGGAGTATAAACGCCAAGCTGAAACCGGATCATCTCAACAACAACGACCTATTTTTGGTAATGTTCCACCGCCTCAATCTCAACCAAGTAAACATTTCTCTTTTAAAACCTTCATGGCTAGCAAACCACCGGAATTTCATGGTAGTACAAATCCTTCTGTGACTCTAAATTGGCTGAGAGATATGGAGAGGAAATTTGATGTAACTTGTTGTGAGGACGAATTAAAAGTTAATTATGCGGTTCAGTGTATGAAAGATGAAGCTATGGTTTGGTGGGATTCGATCACCGGCCATTTGACTCAACAACAAAAGGAGTCTATTAGATGGATTGACTTTTGCAACGCCGCATGTAATCAATATTGTTCAGATTTTGATATGGCACGTATTAGAAGGGAGTTTGTGAATTTGAAACTAACTGAAAATATGACAATTGATGAGTTGATATCTCAGTTCTCGGATAAATTGAGATTCGTTCAACAGTGGGTGCTGGACGAAAGGACTAGAGTTGAGCAGTTTGTTGATGCCTTGCCACCAAGTTACCGTACCACAGTGAGGTTAGCTAGTTCTTTGTCAAAAGCTTTTACGCTTGCTAGATCTGTTGACAGTGATATGAGAGCTCATAACCTTCAAGTGAAGGGTACATCATCTTCTAGAGATAAAGGTGATTTTTCGAGTAAAGGAAAATCGAGATGGCAACAAAATCGACAATATAAGAAAAGTGGTAGCAAAAGTGGATTTTCTGAAATATCCGTTAGTTCTAACTGGTGCAGTTCTTTCAAGTCAAAGCACACTGGTCCGTGTACTTCTCAAACGAACAAGTGTCTCAAGTGTGGTAAACTCGGACATGAAATCAAGAGCTGCAGGTATCCTAATTTCGTTTGTTGGATGTGTAAGAAGGAGGGACATCGGGTTGGTAATTGTCCCGAGGCGGGGAGACAGGGTTCATCTTCGGTCGGAGGTTCGTCATCTTCTGGTCAAAAGCGAAAGAATCCACCGCCAGCAACAAGTAGGGCATTCCAGATGACGGTCGATGAGGCTGTTCACACGGATGATGTTATCACGGGTACTTTTCTTATAAATTCTGTACCCGCACGTATTCTATTTGATTCAGGAGAAAATTGTTCCTTTATATCTGTGTGCTTTTGTGATAAACTAAAATTGAGCCCTACTTTGATTACTAAGCCTGTAGAAGTAGAGATTGTTAGTGGTAAATTAGTTCCTATTACCACCTTGGTGACTGGAGCCAATATTGTAATAGATGACCAAACCTTCCCAATCTCTTTTCTGTTAATGCCAATTCCCAGTTTCGATGTAATTATTGGTATGGATTGGTTGAGTCACAATAAAGCAAGCATAGATTGCCATAAAAGTTGATAAGAATCCCAATTTCTAATGAGTCATACGTTGTGGCTCGAGGAGAACGGGATAGAGGGCACATTCCTTTGATTAACATGATGAAAGCTAGGAAGTCATTGTCTAAAGGATGTGAATCTTACTTAGCCTATGTGATTGATGCCAAACTGGAAAAGAAATCTATTTCTGACGTCCGGGTAGTTCCTGAATATCCGAAGGTATTCCCCGATGAATTGCCTGGTCTGCCACCAGTTAGGGAAGTTGAATACCAAATTGACCTTATTCCTGGCTCGACGCCTATAGCCAAAGCTCCCTATAGATTAGCTCCTTCTGAAATTCGAGAAATGATGAATCAGATATAGGAGTTGTTAGATAAAGGATTCGTTAGACCTAGTTCTTCACCGTGGGGTGCGCCGGTGTTATTTGTGAAAAAGAAAGACGGGTCTTTCCGAATGTGTATCGATTATAGGGATTTGAACAAAAGAACGATAAAGAATAAATATCCCCTACCTCGGATAGACGATTTATTTGATCAGTTGCAGGGGTCATCGGTTTATTCTAAAATTGATCTGAGGTCAGGTTATCATCAAGTTCGGGTTCGCGAACAGGATATACCAAAGACTGCTTTTCGTACCAGGTATGGTCATTACGAATTCTTGGTCATGCCTTTCGGTTTAACAAATGCCTCAGCAGTTTTTATGGATTTGATGAACCGTGTTTGTCGACCCTTTTTGGATAAATTCGTGATTGTCTTTATCGATGATATTTTGGTGTATTCTAAATCCGAATCAGAATATGAAACACATTTGAGGTTAGTGTTGGAGACTTTGAAAAGAGAGCAACTGTATGCAAAATTTTCTAAATGTGAGTTTTGGATTCGAGAGGTGCAATTTCTGGGTCATATTATTTGTAAGGATGGTGTTAAAGTTGATCCCTCTAAAATTGAAGCCGTGATGAACTGGAAAGCACCAAAGACCACTTCTGAAACAAAGAGTTTCCTGGGTTTGGCGGGTTACTATCGGAAATTCGTTAAAGACTTTTCTAAAATTGCTAGTCCTTTGACTAAATTGACCCAAAAAGATGAAAAGTTTGTGTGGAGTGATCAAGAAGAGCATGCCTTTCAAACTTTAAAGCAATTATTATGTCAGGCCCCAGTCTTAGCATTACCGGACGGATCCGATAATTTTATTGTTTACTCTATGCTGGGTTGGGTTGTGTTCTTATGCAGCGAGATAGAGTTATCGCTTATGCTTCTCGCCAATTGAAACCTCATGAATGAAATTATCCCACTTACGATTTAGAATTGGCAGTTGTTGTATTTGCGTTGAAAATCTGGAGACATTACTTAATATGGTACAAACTGCGTTATCTGTACAGATCATAAGAGTCTTCAATATGTGTTCTCTCAGAAAGAGTTGAATATGCGACAGAGGCGATGGTTGGAGTTAATTAAAGATTATGATTGTGAAATACGATACCATCCAGGTAAAGAAAATGTGGTCGCGGATGCCTTGAGCAGAAAAGGTACTTCTGATAAACTTTATTTTCTACGAGTTGATATATCTTCTGATTTAGTGGATAGAATCAAAGCTGCACAGTTGGAAGCTTTGTTAGATTGTAATCTGAAATCAGAAATCATGTTGAAAAGAAAAGATGACTTGATTGATGATTCTAGAGGATTGAAAACTTTTCAGTCTCGTGTGTGGATTCCTCTCATTGATGGTATTCGGGATATAATCTCGACGGAAGCTCATAAATCGAAATTAACCATTCATCCCAGGAGTACCAAGATGTATAATGATTTAAAACCGTTCTATTGGTGGCCTACGATGAAAACCGATATAACACAGTTCGTTGGTTCCAGTCATATTTGTGCTCAGGTTAAAGATGAACATCAGAAACTGTATGGGTCACTTAAACAGTTGGAGATTTCGCAATGGAAGTGGGAACACTTGACTATGAATTTCGTGACCAAACTTCCAAGAACGCCACGTGGAAACGATATGATTTGGGTTATCGTTGACCGGTTGACTAAAAGTGCACATTTTATTGCTACCAGTGAAACAACTTCTTTGAGTAAACTTGCACAGTTATATGTCAACGAAATTGTATTAAGACACGGAGTTCCATTATCGATTGTTTCTGATAGAGATTCTTGATTTATTTCACATTTCTGGCAGAGCTTACAACATGAGTTAGGCACATATGTGAATTTAAGTACTGCATATCATCCTCAAACTGATGGCCAGTCAGAAAGAACAATTCAGACACTCAAGGATATGTTGCGTGCTTGTGTGAGTGAGTATGGCGGTTCTTGGGATTCTCACCTGCCATTGGTAGAATTTGCTTACAATAATTCTTATCACTCCAGTATTGGCATGCCTCCGTATGAGACGTTGTATGGGCGTCGTTGCAGAACGCCTACTTGTTGGTTAGAGGCTGGAGAGAAACAGTTTGCTGGTCCTGATATTGTTCAAATTACAGCAGATAAGGTAGAAATTGCTCGTGAGAAATTGAAAGCTTCCCGTGACAGACAGAAGCAAGATGCCGATCCGCGTAGATGGCCAGTTATGTTTTCTGAAGATGAACTTGTTTATCTTAAAGTTTCTCCGTGGAAGGGTGTGATCCGGTTTGGAAAACGGGAAAAACTAGCTCCTAGATACATTGGTCCCTTTAAAATTCGACAAGTTGTTAATGATCAATCAGTTACTATCGCACCCCCTAAACACGTGGCAGCGGAAGCATGAGGTGTCACGAGGGCGCCAACCAAATTAAATATCTCAACACAAAGATTAAAGCAAACGACCTCTACGTGACACGTTTGAAAAATAGTTACATTAGCATAAGTCAAATGTTTACAAAGGCATCTGGAGTTCGCATAATATAAGTATAATTACATAGTTATAACTACAAAATATAGAAATGCAATTAAATTCTCTTGTTTGAAAATATGCGACTCGAGCTATGCTTTCCAAAAGCATCCTATTGTCTTGTTTCCCGTGGGTAGTCCTACTACGTCTGTAAACCTGAGAATACATACTAAAAGGGTCAACATAAAGTTGGTGAGTTCATAGGTTTGTAAGCAAACAATTATAAGTATGATCCACAAGATTACCAAAGTTGTATCATTCGTCAATGATAAGTAAAAGTATTACATATTGCAATATAAGTATACTATTTGCATGAGTCTCATAGTTCGAGCTTAACGTTGTTTGCCTCCGGTAAGAGTATTAATCCGATACACTTCTAATTCACAAATAATATTGCGCCCATGGGTTGGCTAGCGCGACTAGCCCGGATGAGGTTTGTCAAACCCTGATAGTACTATCCAATAATATTCACGCATATATTAACGAACTATGATAAGTAGAGGACTTTAGTGGATTATCATAACTTCTCATGCAATTTGTACGAAAAGTTGTTGCCAGTACTTGTGATCATAAAAGAAGTTTATATAAAACGGTTGTATGTATTCTCACCCCAGTGAAAAAAATAGTAAAAAGAGGCTATGAAACTCACCAGAGATAAGCAGGTAGCAAGCTATATCAAATATTAGCAAGTAGTGGGTGTTCTCGTTCCCGTGTACAACCTCCTAACGCCCTAAACGTATGAGGTTGTAAGTAGATGTCTCAAAAGACCATCTATAGCGATTGTATAAGTGGGGGTTAATGTCCACTTAAGCTAATCGGGTAGGTGGGGGGTTTATGTCCACCTAACGCTAGTTCATCAACTAGTATGTCCAAATGAGTTTTTCAAGTTTGTTTATCAAAAACGTGTACGTCCTGTTGGTGAATGTTTGTAATAATATTTCATTAGACATTATTATTAAGTTTCTTTTGTTGTATACTATTCATTAGTACATATCGTGTGTTGTAAACAAATTATTTTAGTTTGCATAAGCCATAACCGTAGGTCAAAGTTGGTCAACTCGTTGGTCAAAGTTGGTCAAACTAGTCAAACATGGTCAACCTGGTAAACCTGGTTAAACTGGTCAAACCTGGTCAACCTGGTCAAACTGGTCAAACCTGATCAAACTTGGTCAAAATGGTCAAACATGGTCAAACTGCTCAAACCTGGTCAACCTGGTCAAACTGGTCAAACTTGGTCAAACCTGGTCAAACTGGTCAAACCTGATCAAACCTGGTCAAACCTGGTCAAACTGGTCAAACCTGGTCAAAGTGGGTCAATCTATGAGTCACTTATAGAGTCACTTATAGAGAAACTTGTAGAGTCACTTGTAGAGTCACTTATAGAGTCATTTATAGAGTCACTTATTGAGTCACTTGTAGAGTCACTTGTAGAGTCACTTATAGAGTTACTTGTAGAGTCACTTTCAATTTATATGTGTCGGTTTCTAATTCGGGAAACTTTCTAAGTTTAGTTTTTGGTCCAAGTTACTAAATAAGTCACTCAAACCCATATTTGTTACCCATTTCCAAAAATAGTAAGTTTTATCGTTTTTTAGAAACCGAGCCGTTTTTATTGACTTGGTCAAACTTAATCGGTTTGACCCGAAACTTTCACCCAACCTAAATATCAGTTTATGGAGTCCAAATAAAGTGTCGGTTCATGTCGGAATTCACCGAAAGTGTCAGTTTTTATAAAAGTCCCAAAACTTCAAGATTTCCTATTTTCGACTTTTGTCGGTTTGTTTCACCATGTGTCTTACCAATTTTTGTTCCAAGTCAAGTCTCACCAATTTTACTAACTGATCTTCTATGTATCTAGTATCTAACATATGTTTCCTAAGAATTTTAAGTCCCATCTTCATAGAGAAACAAAATAAATTATACAACCTAGCTCAGATTCTGATTTCACCCAGACCAGTCCCACAAATCGACTAGTAGAGAAAAACGTGTACGTTTCTGAAAAAAGTGTAAAACAAGAAAGTTGTAGGTCTTTTCAATACGAA
Source organism: Pseudognaphalium luteoalbum (assembly GCA_963422505.1). Taxonomy (NCBI): domain Eukaryota; kingdom Viridiplantae; phylum Streptophyta; class Magnoliopsida; order Asterales; family Asteraceae; genus Pseudognaphalium; species Pseudognaphalium luteoalbum. Next base: position 107,099,558 of record OY730197.1, read on the forward strand.
AATTTAAAAAAAATACATCTTCTAACTCTTCCTAGAACTCAAGATATGATGTTTTTAGTGTGCTGTGTTTTTCTGGACAGATTGTATACTCTTTATGTATAAATTATAAAATCGTATTGTAAGCTTATATTTGGACATAATCTTGTTAGATTAACTTTATAACATGTAAATAAGCAATATGAGAGTATGAAAGGGTTTCCTTACAATAGTTTTGATGGAGATGAGATGAAGAGAAAGAGTACTTGTTGTTGAGCTTGTTTCCTTTGAATGATGATGATTTTTAAGGTGGTGGAGCTATGGTGAATTATGGTGGTTGTGGTGGTGGTTTGAGGGTGTTCTAATGACTGATTATTTCAGTCAATAAGTGAGAGGAAATAGAGAGAATATTGAGTGAAAGATGGTGAAATGAAATGAGTGTATATGGTAGCATGTGAGGGAAGTGTAGTAATCAAGGGAATATCATCATTGAAAATTGCATGAAGTATGAGTGGGTGAGATGGGAGGTGGTGGCCGGCCCTTAGGGGGCCCCACAAAGGGTATTTTGGTCATTTTATTATTCCTCTGATTTGTGCTTCGCGCGGTGTTCGTTTTCTCATTTGTTTCGGTGTTTATATAAACGTTAATCGTTTTAAGCATGCGTTTTTAATAAAAATTAAATCTTAATAATTTCACTTAAGATATTTATTGTAAATACTTGGAAATACTTATAAAATGTTCCGTTTATTTATCGGCCTCGATTTGCATGTCCGTTGTACGGGGCTTTAATCGCGTAACGTTTAAATAGACGTTTTTCGTTATCGATTCAAAGTACGATATTTTAGAAGAAAGTTTTACTTGAATTAATATATTTTAAGTTTATAAAATACATTTTGGTTCTCGTTCGATTGTCGGGCGCGTGTCGCACGTTTTCGTTGCGTTTGAGACGTTTTAGCCAAAACGTCTAGGTTTTTCGTGTATTATTTTAACAAAATAATAATAAGTGATAAATAACTTCTTAAAATAGATTAAATTTATTTATAGAAAGGGTTTCACCAACGTCGTATAGTCTGTCGGACTCCGTCCGGTTGTTTCGCGTAATTACAACTAATTACGTAGGCGCAATATATAACAATTACGGGAGTGTATATTCACATAAATATACAGATAGTTACAAGTAATTACAATTATTTAGTATAATACTAAACTATACACACATAGTTAGGGTTTCTAGCAGGTTAATCAGTAACCCTAGATCATCGGGTGTCACAGTCTCCCCCTGTTTGGAGAATTTCGTCCCGAAATTAGTCACGGGTTGTGTGGGGTCTGAGAGAAAGTAAGTGTGTGTTTCTGGCGTAAGTTTGTGTAATAGTTTAAACTCGTTCGGTAGCAAGTAAAATTTGAAATAGTCAGGTGTTTGAGAGGAAACGTACCCGTAACAAAGTTATGGGTTCTGTCGGGTTTTGTTGCTCAACTTCGGACATTCCTTTCTAAAATGCCCAGCTTTCCCACACTCGAAACAAGTTTTCGCCTTACAATCCTTTGTCTGTGTCCATAACATTTGCATTTGCCGCAGGGGGCACCACAGTGTTCTTCATGATGACTGTTGCATTTGGGGCACAAAGGTTTGCTTCCTTTATACGTTTTCCCATTTTCTGATCCTGCCGCACAGGCCTTGTCCGTTTTTGGCCTTTTTGTTTGTTGTTGAAAGGGGTGGCAGTTGAAAATTTCCTCCCATTTTCTCTTATTATCTAACATCTTTGCTCCGATTTCTTCTTCAGTAGGGGTATCATGTTGAGCCATTTGTGCCATGGAGTTGTAAATTAAGTGAACTGTATTTTCAATGGTTGGGTAAAGAAATATTAATTGTCCTAAGGTGGTTTCCAAAGTTGTCATGCGTTGTTCATACTTAAGGATGCGCGTGTCGCTTAGCTCAACACGGTGACGTAGGCTAGTGATTTCTTCCTGGGCATCGGCTAGTTGGGTAAGTATTGCGTTAAGGGTTTCTTTCGTGGGATGAGCAGTTTCTCCAATTGTGATAATTGCTGCGGGGGTAGCAGCGGTGGATGACACAGTAGTAGGGGTAGTAGTAGTGAGGTTATGGGTGGGGTTAGTTCGGGGTATCTCGGTAGTTTTTCCGGTGGTAAACAACATCCGTGCTGACATAGGGTTAGGTGAGGATTCCTCAGGTCCTTCCTCAGGTGCCATTGTCTCCAAGGGTTCATCTTCCAACAATTTAATATCATCAACCAAAGTAAGTAGGTATGGGAAAGTCGTTGGTTCATCACAGAGTTGATTGTCGTCAGAAACGTGTTTGTTTACAGAGGAACTTGCCATTTCCTACGAGAGAAGTATTTTATCAAAACAATAAATTTGTAAAAGAGGTGTTAGCCTCTAAAGTTACATAAATTTCTGAAATATGAAAAGAGTTGTAACTATTTCTTGTTTTATTATAAAACTGTCGGTACCATTTCATGTTAAATTAATGTCATCATCTATATTACCTACGTTATGATTTGTTTTTAGCTAAACTGCGTGAAAATCAAGTGTTTGTTATTTTATAAAACTATCGTCTAGTAAAAGTGTTAACAAAATTTTGCTAACAGTTTCAAGATTTTGGACTTTATACAAATAATTAAATAATTAGTTTATGAATTTTGAAATTTTTTACGAGACATTTTATGGACGAGTCGGTGTAAACTCTATTGAAAAATTTCGATGATGAGAATTTGTTTGAAAATTTGTTGTCCGTTGAAAACCCGAGTTGATCTGAATTATGTTGGAAACTCTTGCCGGCGACTAGACGTTGAAAATTTCTGTCTAGTAAGAATCAGTTGAATATTTAGAAGTTGTTGATAATTCCGAGTAAATGTTTGATGAAAATTCTTTGAAAACTTGAGTTAGTAGAAATTCGTTGAGAACTATTGTTATTGTAAAGTGTTAAAAATTTCCGTTGATTCTCGTAGTGGCATATCCTTCAACGAAAAGGGATAAAGAATGTACGAGATCCTTATATGAGAACTAAGATTATCGCAGACGTGCTTGAAATAATATGTGGCTCGTAGTACGAAGGTTAACTGGTACAAGGTAATATGATTAGTGACCAATATGGTGCAAGATTAATAAATTATAGAATCCGAAGTTTACAAAAACATGCCGGGCATCGTTACATCCGGTCGAATGCATAAGTCTTATACAAAATGTGATGGGTTTTTATACACCCATCGATAGATCATAGAGCTATCACTAGCTATGTTCTCCGTTGTTCGGGTCTACTTCTAATCTATTCTAGATTCAGTTCGTGTGGATAGTAACGTGCTTCGAGCATGTCACTGTATCGCGGGAGTGCAGAGTGGAGTAAGATATTGTCTGATGAGCGTTGGCACATCCATTTGATCCACGTTTTTGTTCTTTGCTTAACATGAGTAGTCACTTCCTTCAAGTAGTGTATCCAATCCCTGATTCGGTCAGGAATAGACCTTTTCAAAATCCTCAATTCTTGCTCGTAGGTCTTGCACCTAAGCTTGAGCTCCCAATTGCGGCCATCTAAATCTTTGGCCTGATCTCGCACTCTTTCATTTTCCTCGATGCCAATCATTCCGAAATTGTGATGCTCGTTTTCCTCCATAACGATTTCTCCCATTGGTGCTATTTCCTCATCGAGATATGTGTACTGAATCTGTTCTTCGCAGATTAGGTCGTCATCTGATGAGTAGTCGTTCTCAGGGAAGTTTGCCTTCTTTTTCGGGAGGGCGTTCTATTAAGACAATGAGTCAACAACAAGAAGGTTTAGTCAAAAGAGTAGTCACAAAAATGACCGGGTAGTGTTCTCAAAGTAGTCAATCATGACTATATTGTTGTTTCGAAATGAACAAATGCTTGGTGAAGGTGTTTGGTGAAGATAGTTGATAAATTCGTAGCTGCGGGTAGTCCTTGCAGTAGTAATTAGAATGTTCAAGGCATAATTTGAAATAGTTTGAAGTAGTATATGGACTTAGTCGTTGTGAGTATCCCTCGCAATACTAATCCAGTGATGTTCGGAACAGACAATGTCGTGAATCAAGTTATGAGTAAATCGTTTGACAAACGTGTCGAAATGGTGACCGAACATGATCAAGCAATAAATCTCGTGTTTGAAAGAATTATTGACATACAAGTCAAAGAGTGATCAATCATGATCAAGTAAAGAGTTAAGTGGATCGTTGAAATTTATGCAATTGTTCTAATGGTTACATCCATTATGTAGGTGTTGTGGTTGACAAGGTTCACCCGCGAACCCTTGCATGACAATGGGTTCTAGTGGTTGGAGTATCAGTAGTAGTAGTAGTAGTAGTAGTAGTAGTAGTAGTAGTAGTAGTATTATGAACTAGATAAATTATAGTTCGATGTGGTTCTAGCGTTTCCCCTGGTTGTTTGTAACGTACGCGATCCCTAGATCTACGATGTGAGTGGGAAGGGAGAGGGTGAAGTCACGGAAGTAGGTGTAGTTCGTCTAAGTGATGAAGTATCGTATTGTTCAAGTTTTATACGTGTTCCCGAGTGATTTGGTTGCGAGCGGAAAGAAGAGGGTGAAGTAGGTGTCACTTGTTTGAGTGGCGAATCCTTAGGTGGATTTTCCTCAAGTGAGTCCTATTCGATTATCTCTTTGCTTGATTCGGTTGGGCGAGCGGGTACCGTGGAAATCTCCACCGTAGTAAGGTTTGTGTTTCGTTTTCGATGTTAGGTGATGTAGTTGTGGGAGTGGTTGCCATTTTATGTGGCAAGAAGTTTAGTATATGACAAATTAAGGTTATATAAATATAGAAATATAATAACCTAGCACATAAGCACGTATAAGGTTGGTCCCGTTTCTATCCTTGGTCAAAGTCTTCTAATGCATTCCCATTCACTACAACCATTTCAGGTCTTGCATTAATTCTCCTTTAATTGTACATAGTTGATCAGGCTATGTTAAATTAAATTTAAATGATGCAATCCCTGAACCAGTCATACTAAACAAGGAATACTAACCTAATGGTTATAGTCTAGGTCACTAATGCAATCCTAGTTTGCTATAAACTTTGGCTCTGATACCAATCTGTCGCACCCCCAAAACACGTGGCAGCGGAAGCATGAGGTGTCACGGGGGCGCCGACCAAATTAAATATATGTTGAGTCACTGATCGCTGAACTCAAGTGGTCACTGATCTCAAGGATTAAGGGGGAGATTATATAAGAGATTGTTAAAGTCATTATTCGCTGATAAGTGAAGTCACTGATCATGCTATCTGTTCACAGTCTCTGATCTTCTCAATAATGCTCCATGAAGAAAATGATTCAAGTCAAGCTCCTGTTGCTGAAGGTCTCTAAGTCGCTGACCATATGTTAAACCAGTAGATGAAGATCTTATCAAGATAAAAGACTCAACTATGTGTGTCGCTGATACTCATCTATCAGCGAGAGTCTCCAAGTCTTCTTGAGTTCTCTCGTCTGCTGAATAAAAGAAGTCACTGAAGATTAGCTGTTCAAGTCATTCTTTAGAGCATGTTGGCTCGCATCGAGAATGAGGAGAATTGTTGTTTCTATCAGTGACTGCAGCATTAAATGCCGCATTAAATAAGAAGTTGACATTCGACGTTATTACGGCGCAGCACGTGTTCCTCGAAACTTGAAAAGAGTAACGTGGAAGCATTTGATTGGTCTATGGTACAAGGTGATATTTCCCAAGACAGAATGTCGTGCCATGATGTATCACATCTCAACTACCTCTCCAATCAAGCAGCGACACGTGTCCTTCAGATCCGGAAATTAAGGATTTCAGCGTCTATAAATAGCGTAGTATGTTGTACTTCATTTTGTGTCGATTACTTGTATTGTCACTTGTTTGTCAGTGACTAGTTTGTCTAAGATACAAGTAACACCAGTGGGTAATCTAGTAGCGTGTTTGTCCACTACTAGCTTACCTCAGCGAGTGAGCAGTTAGCGTGTTTGTCCACTACTGTTCATCTCCTTTGTAATAGCTGTATTGTTTGATTTGGATTAGCTTTGGCTAATCTATTCCGCAATCAACAAGAGATAAATTTTAGTAATAAAAGAATTTATCTTTCAGCTAGAATTGTTTCAGCAACTGAACTGCTTATCTCATATATATATATTTGTGTTCATAATGTTGTTATTTTAATACGGTTAAAAACTTGCTAAACAAGATAACACTATAACAAAGAAAAGTTTTTAATTGTATTCAACCCCCCCCCCTCTACAATTAACTCACTGTTAACGATTCACAATCACTAACATAATAGTGATTAGGGACTCACAATTGGTATCAGAGCAGAGTTGGTTTAAAATATAATTTAACCAGATCTGCAATGGAATCCGTTAAATACAGTTGTGTTGATTCTGAGTACCAGAAGGGAAATGGCTCCACTACAAAACCTCCAGCTTTTGACCCATCAAGAATTGAAACCTGGATGTCCAGGATGATGATGTTCTTAGACCTTGTTGATGATCGTCTTTGTTCTATAATAACTGACGGTCCTCACATCCCCACTGTCATTATTCCTGCTGTTGCAGCCACTGCAACCACTCCTGCATTACCAGAAATGGTTATGCCAAAAAGGGAGGAATAATGGACAGATGAGGACAGGCGCATGGTCAGACTGGATAAACAAGCTAAAATATACATAAGCATGTCACTTCCTGATGAAGTGTTTGAGTCTATTAGATTGTGCAGTACAGCGAAACACATGTGGGACACCCTGAGAAACATATATATTGGAACCCCTGACATTATTCGCTGTAGAGAAGTAAATCTGACTCGTCAGTATGAACTGTTTGCCATGGAACCCAATGAGTCACTGGCCTCCACCTATACTAGATATCAAGCATTAATAAATAAAATGGAAAAGGCTAATATAGGAAAGGACCAAAGATTTGTTGTCGAAAAATTTCTAGAACTGTTGCCTAGAAAAGTTTGGGGAACCATTGCAACATGTACTCGACAACGTAATGATTATACTTCTCTCAATCTAACTCAAGTTTATGGTATATTGTTAAATTGGGAACAATCTGAGAAACGGGCTGATCAAAGTGAGCACATTCGTGCTGCACTAGGCAGTCAAAAGATTTCTAATGCCCTTGTAGCTGAGCTAGAAGAGATTGATCAAAAGAAGAAAGTTAAGATCACCAAGTTGAGTTCAAAGTCACTGATTGCAGATGAGGAAAGTTGTGTTGCTGACAGTCAGTCTGAAGTCAGCTATGAAGAAGGACTAGAGAAGCTGGAAAGAGATATGGCCATGATGGTTGCAAATTTCAGAAAGAATACAAGGTTCAACTAATTTGCTGGTGCACCATCAAGTGACATCCCAAAGTCAAAAGGTGACTGCTACAAATGTGGCAAACCTGGTCACTTTGCAGCTGACTGTAGATCCAAAGCTGTCAATCCTCTCCCTGAGCAAAGGCCAAGCTTCAGAAATGACAGGTACAACAAGTACAAGTCAAAATACAAGAAGCTGAAAGCTCTGTCCAAAGCTGGCAAGAAGAAAGGAAAAGGGTTCGTCGCTGAAGAAGGATCCTTCAGCGACTCTGACTCAACCTCATCATCTGATGAAGAAGAAGCTATGATTTGTTTAGATCGGGATTACTGCCTGATGGCTGATGATGCTAACTTCCATGAAGACATCAAGGAAGTAGCTAAGAAATGTTCAGCATCCGGCTGGGATCCAGAGACTCTCTACAAGGTACATTGCTTTAAATCAGCTTCAGTGACTGAAAAGGAGAATATCTTTGAGACTTTGATAGTTGATTTATCAAATGCTCATGATATTCAGAAAAGGCAAGAATGCATGATCAATGACTTAAGATCAAAACTTAAATTTCAAGAAGAAAATTTGTTGAAAATTAAAGACCTAAAACTTGAACTTGATGCACAGATACATGCAAATTAAATGTGCATTCAAGAGAAAGTAAATTTAGAAACCAAATTTTCTCAACTAAATGAAGTTATAAAGTCATGGTGCAAATCTGCATTAAACGTAAATCAGTGTGTCAATAATCAAATTCCAAAACAAGTGAAAGCTATTTTGGGAGGTGATTATGATACAGCTGCTTCTCTGGCTGATGCAACAAGCATTGATCAAATATTCAAGCCTGATCAATCCTTTTCAAACTTCATTTTTGAGCCAATGTCAGTCTTCAGCGAGACTAAACCAAATCACTTTGTTAAAAGCTCGCTGGTCACTGACAATTGTGATATAGCTGCAAGTATTGATGAACTGAAAGACTTGAGCATAAATAAGTCAACAACTAATCCAGTTTCCATCAATTTTACTCCTATTAATCAAAAGTTATTCAGCAACCTCACTTCTGACACCCCAGTGACTGATGATCTTGTCATCAGTGACTTGAAGTCAAAGAAACAAACTAGGATAGTAAGTCTGAACTCTTTTAAATCTCAATCAAATCAGCATACTGAGCAAAAGAAGTCTAAAGCCACAAATAAAAAATGCTATAAGTGTGGAAATAGACAACATGTGTCAACTGATTGTTCATCAGTACAAGCTTGTGTCCAACCAACCACCAACAGTGAGTCAAATGCTTTGCTGGTCAGTGGAAGCCAAGTTCAAGGCTTGTCCACTATGAACCCATCTCAGGATGGGTTCATAAATTGAACTAACATTTTACTCCTGATGTAGGGCATTCTTAGAGAAACAATCTGGTATCTGGACAGTGGGTGTTCCAGACATATGACCGGATGTAAGTCCCTGCTCAGCGACTACCAGGATGAAAGAGGTCCTGATGTAGTTTTTGGAGATAACAACATTGGTAAGACCAGAGGGTATGGGGTCTTGACCAATGGTAATGTCATGTTTAAAAGGGTGGCATATGTTGAAGGACTGAAGCATAATCTATTAAGCATCAGTCAGTTCTGCGATGCCAAAAATAAGGTGCTATTTGATCATAAAGCTGGAGTTGTTTACAACAAGAATGGAAGTGCTGTCCTGGGTGCTCAAAGGAAAGGAAATACATATGTAGTCAATATGAACTCAGCACAATCAGGAACATGCTTTTATTCCAGAACCGTTTCAGAAGAAAAATGGTTATGGCATAAGCGTCTTTCTCACCTGAATTTCAAGGCCATCAGCAAGCTCAGCAAGAATGACTTGGTAAATGGTCTTCCAAAGCTTACTTATGACAAAGACAAGCTTTGTTCAGCGTGTGAGAAGGGAAAGCATCACAGCTCTTCTTTCAAAAGCAAACAAACTTCTTCAGTGACAGAATGTTTTCAACTGATGCATATGGATCTGTTTGGTCCAGTGAGTTCTCCTAGTCTTGGTGGTAAAAGGTATTGCTTGGTTATTGTGGATGAATATTCCAGATATACTTGGGTATTCTTCCTCAAAGCCAAAAGTGATGCAACACAGGAAATCATATCCTTTATCAAAAAGATGGAAAACTTAAATGATTGTTCAGTTAAACATTTAAGAAGTGATAATGGCACTGAATTTAGAAATGTTGACCTTGAAAGTTTCTGTGATTCAAAAGGTATTTCTCAAAACTTCTCTGCACCAAGAACACCTCAACAAAATGGTGTTGCAGAGAGGAGAAATAGAACCTTGATTGAATCAGCAAGGTCAATGCTCATAGATGCTGGTCTTAAGACCCATTTCTGGGCTGAAGCAGTTAACACTGCCTGCTACACTCAGAATAGGTCTCTGATTGTCAAGAGACATGATAAGACAGCCTATGAGGTGTTAAGGGGGAGAAAACCTGACATAAGTTTTCTTCATGTTTTTGGCAGTACCTGCTATGTCTTAAACAAAAGAGATCACTTAGGAAAGTTTGATCCCAAAGCTGATGAAGGTATATTTGTTGGTTACTCAATCATTTCAAAAGCTTTCAGAGTTTATAATAAAAGAAGGGAATGTATTGAAGAATCAATGGATGTTACCTTTGATGAATCTTATGATGAATCACTCACTGATCCAAAAGACTATGAAAATCTTATTTTTAATACAATCAGTGATGACCAGCATGAGGTTCATCCATCAGATTCTGAAAGGGAAGATGATGTCCCTGAAGGTACTTTTGGCTCTACTTTAGCTAAGAATGATTCAGGAACCTCATCTTTGCCTGTTGATATCCCATCATCATCATCTCATCATTTGCATCAAAATAATAACACTCACTGTCCAAATCAAAGCTTAAACATTAATCATGCTTCGAATGCTGATGTGTCTGGTGGATCATCTCTGAATAATCAAGTCACTGCTGAACCTCAGCGAGTGACTAAATGGACTAGACATATTGATAATCAATTGATTATTGGTGATCCTCAATCCAAGGTCCAGACCAGATCAGCATCTGCTAACTTTTGTTTGTTTGTAAGCTTTGTGTCACTGATTGAGCCCAAGAAAATTGATGAGGCACTCACTGATCATCACTGGATAGCTGCCATGCAAGATGAGTTATCTCAGTTTGAAAGGAATAAAGTGTGGAAGTTAGTACCTCAAGTAGCTGGGAAATCTGTGATTAGAACAAGATGGGTGTTCAGAAACAAGATGGATGCTGATGGTGTTGTAATAAGGAATAAGGCTAGACTGGTTGCACAAGGTTACTGTCAGCAAGAAGGAATCGACTACGATGAAACCTTTGCACCAGTTGCTAGGCTTGAAGCAATCAGGTTGTTCTTAGCATATGCAGCTCACAAGAAGTTCAAGGTATATCAAATGGATGTGAAAAGTGCCTTCTTGAATGGAAAGCTGCAGGAAGAAGTGTATGTGAAGCAACCACCTGGATTCAATGATCCCAAGCATCCAGGTTATGTCTATAAGCTAGAAAAAGATTTATATGGACTAAAACAAGCTCCTAGAGCTTGGTATGACACTCTCTCTACCTTCTTAACTAACTGTGGGTATGTCAGAGGTAAAATTGACAGCACACTTTTTATTAAAAAGGATAAGAGAGATGTTATATTGGTCCAAATTTATGTTGATGATATTATTTTTGGGTCTACTAACAATGACATGTGCAAGGAATTCAGTAACCTCATGACTAAAAGTTATGAAATGAGCATGATGGGTGAACTAACATTTTTCCTTGGTCTGCAAATAAAGCAAACCAAGACTGGTATTTTTATAAATCAAGGAAAATATGTTAAAGATTTATTAAAGAAATTTGAATTCACCAACTGCTCATCCCTTGCTACACCAATGTCATCTGCAGTAAAATTACATGCTGATCCTGATGGTAAATCTGTAAACATCACTGCTTACAGAGGAATGATCGGGTCACTGCTGTATTTAACTACTAGTAGACCAGACATTATGTTTTCTACTTGTCTATGTGCTAGATATCAAGCTGATCCAAAGGAATCCCATTTGCTCGCTGTCAAAAGAATATTCAGATATCTGAAGGGTACACCAAATCTTGGTCTCTGGTACCCATCTGGTTCAGATTTCTCACTGAAGGGATATTCAGATTCTGATCATGCTGGATGCAAGATGGACAGAAAGAGTACCTCTGGTAGCTGTCAGTTTCTTGGAGAAAAGCTTGTAAGCTGGTCAAGCAAGAAACAAAATTCTGTCTCAACTTCTATTGCTGAGGCTGAATATGTCGCTGCTGGAGCTTGCACTGCTCAAATTCTGTGGATGCGAAATCAGCTCGCTGACTATGGCTTTGACTTTGGCAGTGTTCCAATTTATTGTGACAGTCAAAGTGCTATTGCCATAGCAAATAATCCTGTGATGCACTCAAGGACAAAGCATATTGATGTCAGATATCACTTCATCAGGGACCACGTCATGAAAGGTGACATTGAATTGCATTTCATTCCAACTGATTACCAACTCGCTGACATATTTACAAAACCTTTAGATGGGAAAAGATTCACCTTTCTCATCAGCGAGTTGGGAATGTTGAACTTAAATGATTAAAACCTGACTGTTTAATAAAAAGGTAGTTACAGAATATATGGTTTATACTTTTAACTCGCTGGCCTATTATTCTCACTGATGTAATCAGCAAGAACAATGAGTTAGCAAAGTTATGATCATGAAATTATGTACTTTGTAACTGCACATGAAAATTCTTTATATTACATAAATAAAATATATCTTATGTTTCACAAACTTGACTAGCTGATTAGATTAGTATTCTAAGTTGTAATCTGATCAGCGACATCAAATATGAAACATAATATTTATTTTATTTTAAGATATAACTTATTTTCATCTCGCTGAGACATAATGTATCAGCGAAAGTTTTGTTATTATTCAATATAGCATTTATTTCGACATATATTCCTTACAATTAATACATTTTGTATTTAATTTTTAACGATTTATATTCTTAATAAATGCTTTATTAAAATATCTCATGGGAACTCAAAAAGGTACACTTTTTCTGACACCTCGTATACCTTTCCGGCACATCACTCCCATCACCATTTAATGTTACCACTTATCACCATCATCACCCTACTCGCCTACCACCAACCACATTTTTTTTACTTTTTGACCACGTACATACTAGTTTTGACCACACATTTCTATACATCAGTAACTGTATATAAGCAGCGAAACCCTTTCCTTTTCATTCTTTACGCTTTCTAATTTTTAAAACTTCATCTTCTTCATTTTCTCTTCAAATATCTCACATTTTAAATCTTCTACTTTTTCTTTTTCAAAAAAATAGCAAGAACTAAATTTTTCAACAACGCTTACACACCGACCCCAGAGATTAAAGCTCTTCGAGCCTCTGCGGTCAGTGAGACGCTTGTTATTACAGTTCCCAAATCTAATTATTTGGGAAATGTAACTTGCCCTAAACCTGAGTATGCGGAAGTGATAAACTTTCTTAAAAATCACTTTATCCTCCCTGCTCTTACCTTGTCTCCTGGGGAAATGAACCCAGAATGGCTCAGTGAGTTCTGGTATACCTGCACTCACTCTGTCGTCTCTGGTGTTTCCCAACTCCAGGGTTTTATAGACAATGGTACCCAAACCATCACCATAACTGCCAACACCATCCGCTCCATTTTACAACTGCCGACCTATGAGTCATACGAGTCGCTTCCAGAGAGCGACGTTGCCAAACCAGGCCTCGTCGATCTTACTGAGATTGAGTGTAAATACTCAGTCGATGGAAGTGGCAACCGTAAGTACTCTACGGTCCACAAAACAAAAATGGATGGTGTTTGGAATGCCATTTTCACTAATTTTATCCAATCTTTGGGTACAAAATCAGGGAGCTATGATCAATTCAGCTCCCTGGAGGCCCAGATCAGTTGGTCACTGGTCAACTCTCTACGAGTTGACTATGCAAGTGTGATCTTTAACGAACTGATCACCAAAGTTGTTGAGCCTGCCAGGGCAAAATATGTACCTTACCCTAGGTATCTCTCACTGATCTTTAGGGATCAGTTTGCTGCCTATGATAGGGTATCTTTTCAGGGATTTGAGCCCACTCTGGTAGGATCTCAAATTTTTGCTAAACCAGCGACTGCGGTGTTACCTGCTTTCATGAAACACCCGGGGATACTTGCACCCCAGCCTGTAACTTCTGTACAAATGTCAGTTGCTGCCCCCCCATCGACCACGTCACTGACCACACCCCCAGTGACTACTGTTGGTCAACCACCAGTCAAGAAACCACCCACTGCTCCCAAGAAAAAATCCAAATTAGGGACCCTGACATTAAAGGATCAGGGACATAGCAAAAAGAAGACATCTACGGATGCCAGTGGTGAATCAGTGACTGTACGTTCAACTACTAAGGGCACCACTGCTGAACCCTCAACTTTACCTGCTTCACTGGACTCCCGAAAGTCCAGTGACTCTAAAAAGGGACAACTACAGACAGCTGCAGTGGATCAAACCACTGTTAGCAGTGATTCGGGTGCACCCCACACCCTCAGATTGAGTCAACCCAGCCACTTGTCATCCTCACAAAAGGGTGACATTTCATTAAAAGGGCAAGTGACATCAGTGGGTGATAACACACTCATAGCTGATGTCACACCACTGGCTACAGACCCGGGCCATCTCTCATCTATCACTGCACCGGCTGTCAATGTCTCACCACTGACCCATTGTGAGATACAGGTCGCTACTTCTATTTCCAATGAACCACCAGCTAAATCACAAGCTGATGATGAGGAAATCATGCCCATGGACACCTCTGAGGACACCCAACCCATTCCTCCACCCACATCCAACTCTCCCATCAGAGAGCTCTCCCCCACCTCTTTCTCCGGTGATAACATCCAAGTCACTCCTGATCAGACCACACCCCCTGATCATGTAGCCCAATCTACACCTACCCCCATTATTATTACCCAAACTACTCCCCCAAACACCTCCACTCACTCCACATCAGATCAGCTACTGATGGAGTACATTGCCCAATCCCAAACTCAAATTAAGATGCTCACTGAAGACCGTGAGGCACTTATTGGCAATGTCTCTGTCCTACAAAAAGCTGTTACTGCTCTCACTGATGTCTACAACTCCATTGAACCATGGAGCACATCTGTTAGTGAGAGAGTTCAAACGGTAGCTGATGCTAGTGCGGCAATCAACCATGCAGTCACTGAGCTAGCCTCCACCTCAACCACCAACTTTACCAATCATGCCACTGCCATTGCCCAGCTCACCACCAACCAAAATGAGTTAGCCATTTCTGTATCTAACTACCTGTATAACATTGACAAAGTTATTAAGGTACTTCCACAGGTTGTCTCACAGCTCACAAAGACAAGAGCTGACGTCGCTGCCCTGCGAGAGGAAAATGCTGATTTCACTGATCAGATACTTAGGGCAGTTGATAAGAAAAAGACTTTGTCTCTGATCTTGAGATGCCCCGAAAGATGACTGATCCGCTATCAAACAAAGCTCACAGGGACATTGTGCTCAATACTTATGCACTTCGTCCGATCGCTGAGCAACCTGAATTAGAGGCCCTTGCAGTTGCTGAACTGTATTGGTAGATATGGAGATAGCCACTGATATGGTGGATATCACTGAGAGTTTTCCTGAGTTCAGTGCTGAAGAGCTCAGGAACTACAATGGGCTGGTGCAACAATGGGCAGTGGATGATGCTGCTAGGTTAGAGGGTACCTCAGTGAGCTATGAATTGGCTCGCTGGGAATGGATGAATAGGGAGGTGGTAGATGATGTATCTGATAATGAGGAAGATGATACCATCATGCATGATGCTGATGATAATGATGATGATAACAATGATGATGGCCAGGGAGGTGGTCATGGAAATGGTCAGGGTTCAGAAGATGAAGATGATGTAAATATGGAGGATCAGCAACCCATATCAGAAGATGAAGATGATGTAAATATGGAGGATCAGCAACCCATATCATCTGTCATAAAGAGAAAAAGGACCAGTGACACCTCTCCTGCATCTACTCCTCCATCAAAGAAACAACAGGTCAGTGACCCTCAATTACATATTGTCATATCTGAGGTAGCTGCACCTTCATCTCCACCAACAACCCAAAACCTACCCTCACCCACAGCAACCCAAACAACCCAAATAACCACACCTACCCCAGCAACAATAATACCAATCTCCACAGCAACTCCTTCCAACACAACCACTTCAGATACCTCCCCTACAGCATGCCTTTCCTCTGACTCAGCCTCAGATACCCCTTGTCCTGATGAAACAAAAGAACAGAGAGTTGCCAGAAAGATAAAGGCAAGACAGGACAGGGAGCATGAGATGATAATGCAAATAACCTTTCAGGCTGAGTTAAGAGAAGAACAAGAAAGGAAAAGGTTGCTGAAAGAGCAATCAGATGCTGACAGAGCATACCTACTGGAATTGAGCTCTAAAGATGCCAATGAAAGGGCCAGACTTCTTAAACAAAAGAAAGATCAAGAAGAGTCTGATGCTGCAATTGCCAGGGTACTTGCTGAGATAGAAGAGAGTGAGCTAGAGCAACAAAAACTGAAAACATCAGCTAGCAAGAACTCTAAAAAGAAAGGGGGAGCTGTCAGAATAGCAGTGGATAGGAAATGGGATGAAATTGATAGAAAAAGGTTTGCTGCCCAAATGACAGGGAGATCAAACCCTGCACCTATTACCAAGGTAAAACTGAAGAAGTCTAAAAATCAATCTCAACCTCAACTGCTTATTCAAAGAGGTTCAGAGACTCAAGCCATGCTACTTGATCAAGTATGCAAGCTGCACAGAGAAGAATGGAATGAGATCAGGCTTGCTATCAGCCACTCTACAAGTGCAGCTAAAGCTGAGGTCCTGAAAGAGATTGATAGACTATATCAAAAGATGGTGTTGCTGCAACTTCTCAGACCAGAAGATACTGTCACATTTGGTGAAGAGATTGTTCAGCCACCAAGCCCAAGGTATAGGTCAGGCACAAGCAGCATCTATCGTATCCCCAACACTTCAAGGTTAAATCTATCTATCCCTGCTGGTGTGCCAAAGCTTGAAGGACATGAAGTCACTGAAGCTGAGCTTGGCATAGTGAAAGAGGAGGATACCTGCCCTCCAAAGACAAGTATGAACTTGAAGCTGAGCTTGGCATAGTGAAAGAGGAGGAGATGTGGAGAGATAAATAATTTAGATATTTTGTAATAGTTAGCTTCTGTAAATATTTGTTCTATGATATAAATGAGGCTTTGCACAACAAAATTTTACAAGTACAAGTCTCTGTGCAACCAACTTATCTTCAGAGACTAAAACTTTCCTGCAACAAGTTTGTCTAAGGGAGCTTTGACTTAAACCATTTAGGGGGAGATTGTTGAGTCACTGATCGCTGAACTCAAGTGGTCACTGATCTCAAGGATTAAGGGGAAGATTATATAAGAGATTGTTAAAGTCATTATTCGCTGATAAGTGAAGTCACTGATCATGCTATCTGTTCACAGTCTCTGATCTTCTCAATAATGCTCCATGAAGAAAATGATTCAAGTCAAGCTCCTGTTGCTGAAGGTCTCTAAGTCGCTGACCATATGTTAAACCAGTATATGAAGATCTTATCAAGATAAAAGACTCAACTATGTGTGTCGCTGATACTCATCTATCAGCGAGAGTCTCCAAGTCTTCTTGAGTTCTCTCGTCTGCTGAATAAAAGAAGTCACTGAAGATTAGCTGTTCAAGTCATTCTTTAGAGCATGTTGGCTCGCATCGAGAATGAGGAGAATTGTTGTTTCTATCAGTGACTGCAGCATTAAATGCCGCATTAAATAAGAAGTTGACATTCGACGTTATTACGGCGCAGCACGTGTTCCTCGAAACTTGAAAATGAGGCTTTGCACAACAAAATTTTACAAGTACAAGTCTCTGTGCAACCAACTTATCTTCAGAGACTAAAACTTTCCTGCAACAAGTTTGTCTAAGGGAGCTTTGACTTAAACCATTTAGGGGGAGATTGTTGAGTCACTGATCGCTGAACTCAAGTGGTCACTGATCTCAAGGATTAAGGGGAAGATTATATAAGAGATTGTTAAAGTCATTATTCGCTGATAAGTGAAGTCACTGATCATGCTATCTGTTCACAGTCTCTGATCTTCTCAATAATGCTCCATGAAGAAAATGATTCAAGTCAAGCTCCTGTTGCTGAAGGTCTCTAAGTCGCTGACCATATGTTAAACCAGTATATGAAGATCTTATCAAGATAAAAGACTCAACTATGTGTGTCGCTGATACTCATCTATCAGCGAGAGTCTCCAAGTCTTCTTGAGTTCTCTCGTCTGCTGAATAAAAGAAGTCACTGAAGATTAGCTGTTCAAGTCATTCTTTAGAGCATGTTGGCTCGCATCGAGAATGAGGAGAATTGTTGTTTCTATCAGTGACTGCAGCATTAAATGCCGCATTAAATAAGAAGTTGACATTCGACGTTATTACGGCGCAGCACGTGTTCCTCGAAACTTGAAAAGAGTAACGTGGAAGCATTTGATTGGTCTATGGTACAAGGTGATATTTCCCAAGACAGAATGTCGTGCCATGATGTATCACATCTCAACTACCTCTCCAATCAAGCAGCGACACGTGTCCTTCAGATCCGGAAATTAAGGATTTCAGCGTCTATAAATAGCGTAGTATGTTGTACTTCATTTTGTGTCGATTACTTGTATTGTCACTTGTTTGTCAGTGACTAGTTTGTCTAAGATACAAGTAACACCAGTGGGTAATCTAGTAGCGTGTTTGTCCACTACTAGCTTACCTCAGCGAGTGAGCAGTTAGCGTGTTTGTCCACTACTGTTCATCTCCTTTGTAATAGCTGTATTGTTTGATTTGGATTAGCTTTGGCTAATCTATTCCGCAATCAACAAGAGATAAATTTTAGTAATAAAAGAAGTTATCTTTCAGCTAGAATTGTTTCAGCAACTGAACTGCTTATCTCATATATATATATTTGTGTTCATAATGTTGTTATTTTAATACGGTTAAAAACTTTCTAAACAAGATAACACTATAACAAAGAAAAGTTTTTAATTGTATTCAACCCCCCCCCCCCTTCTACAATTAACTCACTGTTAACAATTCACAATCACTAACATAATAGTGATTAGGGACTCACAATATCCCAACACAAAGATTAAATCAAATGACCTCTACATGAGACGTTTGAAAAATAGTTACATTAGCATAAGTCAAATGTTTACAAAGGCATCTGGAGTTCGCATAATATAAGTATAATTACATAGTTATAAGTACAAAATGTAGAAATGCAATTAAATTCTCTTGTTTGAAAATAAGCGACTCGAGCTATGCTTTCCAAAAGCATCCTATTGTCTTGTTTCCTGTGGGTAGTCGTACTGCGTCTGTAAACCTGAGAATACATACTAAAAGGGTTAACATAAAGTTAGTGAGTTCATAGGTTTGTAAGCAAACAGTTATAAGTATGATCCATAAGATTACCAAAGTTGTATCATTCGTCAATGATAAGTAAAAAGTATTGCATATTGCAATATAAGTATACTATTTGCATGAGTCTCATAGTTCGAGCTTAACGTTGTTTTCCTCCGGAAGAGAACTAATCCGATACACTTCTAATTCACAAATAATATTGCGCCCGTGGGTTGGCTAGCGCGACTAGCCCGGACGAGGTTTGTCAAACCCTGATAGTACTATCCAATAATATTCACGCATATATTAACGAACTATGATAAGTAGAGGACTTTAGTGGATTATCATAACGTCTCATGCAATTTGTACGAATGTGATCATAAAAGAAGTTTATATAAAACAGTTGTATGTATTCTCACCCCAGTGAAAAAAACAGTAAAAAGAGGCTATGAAACTCACCAGAGATAAGCGGGTAGCAAGCTATATCAAATATTAGCAAGTAGTGGGTGTTCTCGTTCCCGTGTGCAACCTCCTAACGCCCTAAACGTATGAGGTTGTAAGTAGATGTCTCAAAAGACCATCTATAGCGATTGTATAAGTGGGGGTTAATGTCCACTTAAGCCAATCGGGTAGGTGGGGGGTTTATGTCCACCTAACGCTAGTTCATCAACTAGTATGTCCAAATGAGTGGTTCAAGTTTGTTTATCAAAAACGTGTACGTCCCGTTGGTGAATGTTTGTAATAATATTTCATTAGACATTATTATTAAGTTTGTTTTGTTGTATATTATTCATTAGTACATATCGTGTGTTGTAAACAGATTATTTTAGTTTGCATAAGCCATAAACCGTAGGTCAAGGTTGTTCAACTCGTTGGTCAAACCTGGTCAAACTAGTCAAACATGGTCAACCTGGTCAAACTGGTCAAACCTGATCAAACCTAGTCAAACTGGTCAAACATGGTCAACCTGGTCAAACTGGTCAAACCTGGTCAAACCTGGTCAAAGTGGGTCAATCTATGAGTCACTTATAGAGTCACTTATACAGTCACTTGTAGAGTCACTTATAGAGTCACTTGTATTATAGAGTCACTTGTAGAGTCACTTGTAAAGTCACTTGTAGAGTCACTTTCAATTTATATGTGTCGCTTTCTAATTCGAGAAACTTTCTAAGTTTAGTTTTTGGTCCAAGTTACTAAATAAGTCACTCAAACCCATATTTGTTACCCATTTCCAAAAATAGTAAGTTTTATCGTTTTTTAGAAACCGAGCCGTTTTTGTTGACTTGGTCAAACTTACTCGGTTTGACCCGAAACTTTCACCCAACCCAAATATCAGTTTATGGAGTCCAAATAAAGTTTCAGTTCATGTCGGAGTTCACCGAAAGTGTCGGTTTTTATAAAAGTCCCAAAACTTCAAGATTTCCTATTTTTGACTTTTATCGGTTTATTTCACCACATGACTTACCAATTTCTGGTCCAAGTAAAGTCTCACCAATTTTACCAAATGATCTTCTATGTATCTAGTATCTAACATATATTTCCTACGAATTTTAAGTCCCATCTTCATAGAGAAACAAAATAAATTATACAACCTAGCTCAGATTCTAATTTCACACAGACCAGTCCTACAAATCAACCAGTAGAGAAAAATGTGTACGTTTCTGGAAAAAGTGTAAAACACGAAAGTTATAGGTCTTTTCAATACACAAATTTTAAAAAAAATTCATCTTCTAACTCTTCCTAGAACTCAAGATATGATGTTTTTAGTGTGCTGTGATTTTCTGGACAGATTGTATACTCTTTTTGTATAAATTATAAAATCGTATTTTAAGCTTATATTTGGACATAATCTTGTTAGATGAACTTTATAACATGTAAATAAACAATATGAGAGTAATAAAGGGTTTCCTTACAATACTTTTGATGGAGATGAGATGAAGAGAAAGAGTACTTGTTGTTGAGCTTGTTTCCTTTGAAAGATGATGATTTTTAAGGTGGTGGAGCTATGGTGAATTATGGTGGTTGTGGTGGTGGTTTGAGGGTGTTCTAATTACTGATTATTTCAGTCAATAAGTGAGAGGAAATAGAGAGAATATTGAGTGAAAGATGGTGAAATGAAATGAGTGTGTATGGTAGCATGTGAGGGAAGTGTAGTAATCAAGGGAATATCATCATTGCAAATTGCATGAAGTATGAGTGGGTGAGATGGGAGGTGGTGGCCGGCCTATAGGGGGCCCCACAAAGGGTATTTTGGTCATTTTATTATTCCTCTGATTTGTGCTTCGCGCGGTGTTCATTTTCTCATTTGTTTCGGTGTTTATATAAACGTTAGTCGTTTTAAGCATGCGTTTTTAATAAAATATAAATCTTAATAATTTCACTTGAGATATTTATTGTAAATACTTGGAAATACTTATAAAATGTTCCATTTATTTACGACCTCGATTTGCGTGTCCGTTGTACGGGGCTTTAATCGCGTAACGTTTAAATAGACGGTTTTCGTTATCGATTCAAAGTACGATATTTTAGATGAAAGTTTTACTTGAATTAATATATTTTAAGTTTATAAAATACACTTTGGTTCTCGTTCGATTGTCAGGCGCGTATCGCGCGTTTTTGTTGCGTTTCAGACGTTTTAGCCAAAACGTCTAGGTTTTTCGTGTATTATTTTAACAAAATAATAATAAGTGATTAATAACTTCTAAAAATAGATTAAAGTTATTTATAGAAAGGTTTTCACCAACGTCGTATAGTCTGTCGGACTCCATCCGATTGTTTCGCGTAATTACAACTAATTACGTAGGTGCAATATATAACAATTACGGGAGTGTATATTCATATAAATATACAGATAGTTACAAGTAATTACAAGTATATAGCCTAATACTAAACTATACACACATAGTTAGGGTTTCTAGCAGGTTAATCAGTAACCCTAAATCATCGGGTGTCACAGTTACACTTGATCTTCCTCCAGAGCTCGCAGGGATTCATGATACATTCAATGTTTGTTATTTGAGAAAGTGTAATGTAGAGGATCAATCTCAAATTCTTCCATTACAAGATTTGCGGGTTGATCAGAATCAAAAGTTAGTTGAAGAGCCCGTTGAGCTTTTAGATCGAAAAGTTACCAAACTTAGAAAGAAACAGATACCTATGGTATTAGTCAAATGGAAACATAGTTTAGGTTCGAACCTAACTTGGGAGACTGAGGAGAGTATGAGATCCAGATATCCTGTATTATTTAGTCATGATGAGATTTCGGGGACGAAATCTTCTTAAGGAGGGGAGATTTGTAACACCCTCTTCCCTGGTCTGGTAATTTCTTCATTCAAATAAGTTATTTAATTGTTTTTAGGAATTACTTGAAATTAATTATTTACTTGTGAAACTTAAATAAATAGGTCTCAGGACTTATTGTGAATAGTAAATTATTAATTGTTTTAAATTGTTATAGATGACGGTAAAATAAAATACTATTTCTCGCAAATGGTATTTAGGTTCCAGACAAAAGATTTAGAACGGGTATAAAATTATACCATTTGATTATGTGAGTCGGTTGTAAACCGACTTTGCAAACCAATATGTTCTCACCTCTTCTTCACTTATCATTTGGAAAACTATTAGAACTCAAAGGAAACCATAACCAAAATTAGATTCAAGCTAGTGCTTCTGTGGTTTCGAATTCAAAACATCAGAACTATTATCATCCACATCTTAATCTTCATCAACTTATCAATCCTTCCATTTTCATTTACAAAGTGAGTTTGATTTTGAGTGGGTGAATCAAATTAATGCTTGTCATGTTATTATTTGGTGTTAATAGGTGTTGTTTGATGTCACTTGAAGTATTAGAATCCATAGAATTGAGTTTTTTGAAGTTTTGGTGAGATTTGAGAAGAAATTCTGCTATCAGCAGCGAAACTCGCTGAAACTCAGTTCGTCTCGCGAAGCGTGTTGAGCTTTTACTTTGCGAACTGAGTTTTGCCTTGCGAACCGAGTCGCTGCGATGCGAGTTGAAGCGAGTTGAGTTTCGTTGTGCGAATTGGGTTCTGCGAGCCGAGATGGCTGTGCGAAACGACTTATTTCGTTGCGAGTCGAGTTTCTGCGAACCGAGTTGACCTGCGAGTTGAAAACACTGCGAATTGAGATTTTTTAAGATTTTTGTTTTGCAAATTTTAAAAATGCAGAACTTCAGGGTAACGGACAGATGATAATTTTATTAACTTGGATCGATTGAAATTCGCATGGTCACTCGGAAACGGCCCAATGACCAAGGCTCTTTTTTAAGAGTCTAGTCAGCTTTTGGCCATTCGGGGTCATCTAGGGGCCGAAAATGGCATTTTTCAGTTTTTAAACGTCTTTTCGGGATTTTCTAATCTTATTTTCGATTGAACTTTTGTTTACCTAAACTTCAGTGATTGGATAAATATATTAGAATGATGATTGTGGAACAAGTTACTAACTTGTGTGTTATGTGGTGTTTCAGATACTCCAAAGACTCAGTAATATAAGATTTCTGAGTGTGGAATCTGCAGAGGTATCGGTGAGTGGATTTAGATCTCACTCTTTAATTTAGTTGTAACCGTTTGGTTGCAACAAGTAATTGTTGATATGTTGATAGAATTAATTAATTAATTAGCATTGTTGATTGAGACCTTATATGCTAGTTGACATGTGAAGTAAGGTCAACACGTTGGTTGGGCTAGTTGGTTATTGTGTGAATTACACGTAGTCTTGCTTCATTTTGTGTGTGTGAGACTTGTGTTTGAGTACAATAACTAATAGCTATCGGTCTATTTCGTATTGGCCATACGGATTGTTGGACAAGTGTTCTTGAGAGCCACCGCGGCAGTAGAGTTTCTTAAGGACCACCGATCCTCATAGTTGAACTATTGATTGTTGATATAGATTTTTACCATGATTTGATGTAAACAAGTGGTTATGCTAAGTTGATTAGTGTGGAATAAATTCATTCACTTAGCTTCGTGTTAATCCCTCAATCTACTTCTTGCAGGTGTTATTTTGATATGTGGGTTGCAAGAAGGGAACGAAGAATGTTTGATACTAGCAACTCTGATATAGTTTATATGAAACAATGTTTTGTACAATATA
The DNA here is from genome assembly GCA_963422505.1 of Pseudognaphalium luteoalbum. Lineage (NCBI taxonomy): Eukaryota > Viridiplantae > Streptophyta > Magnoliopsida > Asterales > Asteraceae > Pseudognaphalium > Pseudognaphalium luteoalbum. The sequence goes on from OY730197.1 coordinate 107,123,456, forward strand.
ATACCCCGTTTGTATTACGTAATGTTGGTTTTGTAAACATTAAACTTATGGCGTATGTTTATGTTATAAGTTTATAAAATAATATTTTATTTAATACGCTTCCGTAGTAGAAAATAATAAAGATATACCTTTAAAAAGAGGGGTGTTATATTATAGTAGTGTTTGTATGCTATATTATAGTGATTAGTAATATACAAAAACTTGGAATCAGACACCAAAACATAGATATATACATCACAGACCACGAACAGGGATGAACAGAGGCTGAACCGAGCAAGGGAGCCAAACCGATCGGTTGGTTTTAACCAGCCGATCGGCTGGACTAAGTGAGCCGATCAGCTCATCAACTTAGCCGATCGGCTAAGTGTTGTTTGAGCCGAACGGTTTTCTAAGCTGATACCCGATCGGCTAGGCTGTCTGTGTACTGACTTATTTCGATGCGAGTAATTAATACACTGTCGATATATATTTCGTAGTACAAATATCTTAACGAGTACGAAATACAAATATTAAGAAGTGATAAAAGTTATGAAACTTAATGATACACAGTTTGGTATAAAATTGTACACGACCGCGGAACATTAATTTGACACGGACAATTAACGATATAACTTTTCGGGCCAAACGGGCCGAATCTATATTGGATCATATATGTTATTGGGCCACAACTATTAAATGGGCCGAATGTATATTGGGCTAGCACTATTAATGAGTTAATGGGCCGAACGAATTGGGTTGAGCCTAATGGGCCATAAAACTTTAAAACATAAACGAGAACGAATAATTCAATTTGTATAAAGTTATGACATAACTATAACTTATAAACTTTATATATATATATATATATATATATATATATATATATATATATATAACAACGAACGATTTCAATTATCTATATATACTTATTTACAAACGACTATATATATATATTTTATATATATATACAAATGATGATTTTCGATAACGATGACATATATTTATTTTATAAATGGAAATAAATACAATGAGGAGTTTTATGATAAATAAAACTTATATATATTTTATACGTCAATCACGTATTAAAAACTTATACATATATATACACACATATATATACACACGACAAATACAATGTATTGAGATTTTAATTATATATATATATATATATACAAATGGAATGTATGTTTTACAAACGTATCAAACATAATGTCAACAACTACTTGTACAAAATAAGAAATCAACAATTTCCTTAAAACAAATAAACTATTAACATAAATTGATTTAACAAATCAAAGTACTTATGTTAATACAATTATTGCGTATAGGTTGACATACCTTGGGCGCGCTATACATTTGCTAGCTTTCACATCTACACATCAAGCAAACTACTGTGAGTTCACCGCCCCACCTTTTACTTGTTTTAATACTTTTAAAACTTGGGGTGAAAAACATAGCTAACGTTTTTGCTATAACATGCAATCACGGTTCATAATTGCTTTGGTGCTCTGTGCTACTGAATTGCTTTTGTGCTTATATGCTACTGATTATATGAATGATTTCATACCATGATTGCGACCTATCTGTGAATACTTGTACGTTTATGTACGGTCATAGGATATTACCTTCCTACAAACTGTTGTGAACGACCTTATTTGACGTACTAGTTAACTCTTTTACTAAATGAATATGGTTAAACAAACCATTCTTACAAAAACCCGTGAATTCACTCAACATTATTGTTGACCTTTTACTATCTTTTTCAGGTAATTCACAGCACAAGTAAGAACGCATACTAACGGAGTTAGGCAACCCATGACGAATTAGGATGCCACATTTTGGGACAAATAAGGATTTGTTTTTTATAACTGATATTATTTCTACGACTTGATGAGTCGTAGTTCTTTTGTAAACAAACTACTTTCTTAAATGACATCTTAATTTACTGTTCTGAAATAATCATACGCTCTGATCTGCATGATGTTCAACGGTAATGTCAGCACTCCCGCACATGCTAATGCTTCCGCTAATCGCGCGTTGATCGGTTGACCGAATTTGGGGGTGCGACATGAGCTCTGCGAGCCGAGTTGAGCTCTGCGAGCCGAGTTGAGCTCTGCGAGCCGAGTTGAGCTCTGCGAGCCGAGTTGAGCTCTACGAGCCAAGTTTAGCTCTGTGAGCTGAGTTGAGCGCTGCGAGCCGAGTTGCGAACCGAAATTCTTCGAAGCGAGTTGATTGTGTGAACTGAGACATTGCGGACTGAAATTTTAAAATATTATTTTGCAAATTTTGAAAACGCGCAAGTGTTTTCAGGGTCGCGACTAAGTGACAATCTCACTAACTCGGATTAGGTTGAAATTCGCATGGTCATTCGGAATCGGCCCAATGACCAAGGCTCTATTTTAAGAGCCTAGGCAGTTTTTGGCCATTCGGGGTCATCTAGGGGCCGAAAATGGCATTTTTCAGTTTTTAAACGTCTTTTCGGGATTTTCTAATCTTATTTTCGATTGAACTTTTGTTTACCTAAACTTCAGTGATTGGATAAATATATTAGAATGATGATTGTGGAACAAGTTACTAACTTGTGTGTTATGTGGTGTTTCAGATACTCCAAAGACTCAGTAATATAAGATTTCTGAGTGTGGAATCTGCAGAGGTATCGGTGAGTGGATTTAGATCTCACTCTTTAATTTAGTTGTAACCGTTTGGTTGCAACAAGTAATTGTTGATATGTTGATAGAATTAATTAATTAATTAGCATTGTTGATTGAGACCTTATATGCTAGTTGACATGTGAAGTAAGGTCAACACGTTGGTTGGGCTAGTTGGTTATTGTGTGAATTACACGTAGTCTTGCTTCATTTTGTGTGTGTGAGACTTGTGTTTGAGTACAATAACTAATAGCTATCGGTCTATTTCGTATTGGCCATACGGATTGTTGGACAAGTGTTCTTGAGAGCCACCGCGGCAGTAGAGTTTCTTAAGGACCACCGATCCTCATAGTTGAACTATTGATTGTTGATATAGATTTTTACCATGATTTGATGTAAACAAGTGGTTATGCTAAGTTGATTAGTGTGGAATAAATTCATTCACTTAGCTTCGTGTTAATCCCTCAATCTACTTCTTGCAGGTGTTATTTTGATATGTGGGTTGCAAGAAGGGAACGAAGAATGTTTGATACTAGCAACTCTGATATAGTTTATATGAAACAATGTTTTGTACAATATAATACCCCGTTTGTATTACGTAATGTTGGTTTTGTAAACATTAAACTTATGGCGTATGTTTATGTTATAAGTTTATAAAATAATATTTTATTTAATACGCTTCCGTAGTAGAAAATAATAAAGATATACCTTTAAAAAGAGGGGTGTTATATTATAGTAGTGTTTGTATGCTATATTATAGTGATTAGTAATATACAAAAACTTGGAATCAGACACCAAAACATAGATATATACATCACAGACCACGAACAGGGATGAACAGAGGCTGAACCGAGCAAGGGAGCCAAACCGATCGGTTGGTTTTAACCAGCCGATCGGCTGGACTAAGTGAGCCGATCAGCTCATCAACTTAGCCGATCGGCTAAGTGTTGTTTGAGCCGAACGGTTTTCTAAGCTGATACCCGATCGGCTAGGCTGTCTGTGTACTGACTTATTTCGATGCGAGTAATTAATACACTGTCGATATATATTTCGTAGTACAAATATCTTAACGAGTACGAAATACAAATATTAAGAAGTGATAAAAGTTATGAAACTTAATGATACACAGTTTGGTATAAAATTGTACACGACCGCGGAACATTAATTTGACACGGACAATTAACGATATAACTTTTCGGGCCAAACGGGCCGAATCTATATTGGATCATATATGTTATTGGGCCACAACTATTAAATGGGCCGAATGTATATTGGGCTAGCACTATTAATGAGTTAATGGGCCGAACGAATTGGGTTGAGCCTAATGGGCCATAAAACTTTAAAACATAAACGAGAACGAATAATTCAATTTGTATAAAGTTATGACATAACTATAACTTATAAACTTTATATATATATATATATATATATATATATATATATAACAACGAACGATTTCAATTATCTATATATACTTATTTACAAACGACTATATATATATATTTTATATATATATACAAATGATGATTTTCGATAACGATGACATATATTTATTTTATAAATGGAAATAAATACAATGAGGAGTTTTATGATAAATAAAACTTATATATATTTTATACGTCAATCACGTATTAAAAACTTATACATATATATACACACATATATATACACACGACAAATACAATGTATTGAGATTTTAATTATATATATATATATACAAATGGAATGTATGTTTTACAAACGTATCAAACATAATGTCAACAACTACTTGTACAAAATAAGAAATCAACAATTTCCTTAAAACAAATAAACTATTAACATAAATTGATTTAACAAATCAAAGTACTTATGTTAATACAATTATTGCGTATAGGTTGACATACCTTGGGCGCGCTATACATTTGCTAGCTTTCACATCTACACATCAAGCAAACTACTGTGAGTTCACCGCCCCACCTTTTACTTGTTTTAATACTTTTAAAACTTGGGGTGAAAAACATAGCTAACGTTTTTGCTATAACATGCAATCACGGTTCATAATTGCTTTGGTGCTCTGTGCTACTGAATTGCTTTTGTGCTTATATGCTACTGATTATATGAATGATTTCATACCATGATTGCGACCTATCTGTGAATACTTGTACGTTTATGTACGGTCATAGGATATTACCTTCCTACAAACTGTTGTGAACGACCTTATTTGACGTACTAGTTAACTCTTTTACTAAATGAATATGGTTAAACAAACCATTCTTACAAAAACCCGTGAATTCACTCAACATTATTGTTGACCTTTTACTATCTTTTTCAGGTAATTCACAGCACAAGTAAGAACGCATACTAACGGAGTTAGGCAACCCATGACGAATTAGGATGCCACATTTTGGGACAAATAAGGATTTGTTTTTTATAACTGATATTATTTCTACGACTTGATGAGTCGTAGTTCTTTTGTAAACAAACTACTTTCTTAAATGACATCTTAATTTACTGTTCTGAAATAATCATACGCTCTGATCTGCATGATGTTCAACGGTAATGTCAGCACTCCCGCACATGCTAATGCTTCCGCTAATCGCGCGTTGATCGGTTGACCGAATTTGGGGGTGCGACATGAGCTCTGCGAGCCGAGTTGAGCTCTGCGAGCCGAGTTGAGCTCTGCGAGCCGAGTTGAGCTCTCCGAGCAGAGTTGAGCTCTACGAGCCAAGTTGAGCTCTGTGAGCTGAGTTGAGCGCTGCGAGCCGAGTTGCGAACCGAAATTCTTCGAAGCGAGTTGATTGTGTGAACTGAGACATTGCGGACTGAAATTTTAAAATATTATTTTGCAAATTTTGAAAACGCGCAAGTGTTTTCAGGGTCGCGACTAAGTGACAATCTCACTAACTCGGATTAGGTTGAAATTCGCATGGTCATTCGGAATCGGCCCAATGACCAAGGCTCTATTTTAAGAGCCTAGGCAGTTTTTGGCCATTCGGGGTCATCTAGGGGCCGAAAGTGGCATTTTTCAGTTTTTAAACGTTATTTCGGGATTTTCTGCTTTCTTATTTGATTGAACTTTTGTTTGCTTACACTTTAGGAATTACCTTATTTAATAAATATGCTAGAATAGTGATTATGGGATGAGTTAATGACTTATTATTATTTGTGTTCTCAGATAAGCAGAAGGAAACTCAGTGATATAAGACTATTGAGTTCAGAGACTGGGAATTTGCTGAGTGGTAACTGTATTCTTCGGTTCAACCCAGTTGTAACAGGTTTAGTTACAACGGGTGAACATATATTGTTATTGATATTGACTGTTTAATCATTTGGGTTAATGTTATTGTTGATTTGTTGATTATATTCTGTAATGGCATGATTAATGTGCAATATGTGATTCTTGGCCGCTGGGCATATGTGTATTAATGAGAGGTCAACAATGGTTGGGCTTGTATGCTATTGTTTGGCCGACAGGGTTTCCGATACAAATCGTTGATGAATGAACTTATGTCGGTTAAGAAAGCTGCAAGCTATCGGTAAATCACTGTGATGGCATACCAGTGGTTTAAGGTGTTATTGTGATGGCTTACTCAAGAACCGCTAGTCCTCTTAGCGTTGTGTGTTATTGTTTATTTGTTGTAAGATTTGTTATTTCTGGATTGAACTGTCGGATACAATTCCATTCATTTAGCTGTGAGCTAATCCCACCTTGTTTAACATTTTGCAGATTTTGGTTAAGTGATGAATCGGGCTTGTGAATACTAGATGGAATGTTTGACTATGACCGCACCTACTCTGATCTTTTGGGAAATTAGAGTCATATTTTGGTAGTTAATATAACACTCAGTCTTAAGTAAATGGTTTGTAATTATATAACTATAAGTGTGATGTTTCGAAAAGTTAAATATTTTGGTATATGTAAATATAATATATATATTTGGGACTCGCTTCCGATGTTGATATTATAAAATATGGTTTCAAATATGGGGTGTTATATTAAGCGTCGGCGCTTGACTTGAAATGAAGTTCGTCGTTGACGAAGGAACGGACGGTGGAACCGTCGATTGTTGTTACAACCATAACTAAGAGAGAGAGAGAGAGAGAGAGAGAAAGAGATATTGAGAAGTGGTTGATGTATTGATGATGCTATTTATGATGGATAAATAAAATCGGTTCTCATTTCTAGTAATAATTAAAAATGTTATCTAAATATTTTACGAAGTTACAACAACAAGGAAGTATAACTATGGATTAGTTTGGTGAGATGATGACATGGGGAAATGATTATACATTTATACCAACACAAAAGTTATGGTGGTTCTCAAATTGAAAAACCAGAAAGATGAGATCTGATTTGTGTAGGTGAAGGTTTTTAATTGGTAAAAGGGTAAATAGATGGGGAAGGTGAGAATAAAATGAAAGGATAAATATACCCTTATATGTTATACATGTGATCATACTGATGTGACACAAAAGTCATGTTTTTAAGTATGATATTCCACACTTTTTAGGCACATCTTTAGTGACAACATTCCAAAACAATCATTATTTACTAAAATTCACTACAGTGCTCCAAATATAGGCGTTGATACAAAAATCACTAAAAACGTCCGAATAACGAGCAAAACAGAGCGAATAAACAACAATTAATTCTCACACCCTCATCTACCTTATGATAAGCACATTCTAACCTTATGATATGTTGTAATAGGTAAAAACGAGATGGGAAAATTAAGAATCGTGCAAATTAGGTGAAGAACGGAAGAGATACGGCTTCTACAGATCGTTAAAAGTCATTCCAAACATGCTTGAGCTACAAACATCCAATATCTGTGATATTGGTTCCATTAGAAGAGTAACGGAATTATGAAGCCGTGGGCGAAAGAATCAGGTCAAATGGACGTGTAACGAAGGAGATACGCGCGTTTTAAGCAACGAACGAAATCAGACGGGGACCGAATACGGACCTACCAAGATAGTATACGGCCATTTACACACCGTATATGGCCCTATGAAGGCCGTATACATCCCCTGGTACCCCAATTAGTGCTCGTTTGTGCTTCGTTTGCTTGTACGTTGGTGTTTCGCGACTTGTACGGCTGATTTGGGACTTTTGCCTATAAATAGGAGTCACTTCCTCCTCATTTCACACACCTCATTCTCATTTCTCATTTCTCACTTTCTCTCTCACACACTCTCTCTACTTTCTCTCTATAGTCTCTCTCTAGTTTCTCTCTCTAGGGTTTAACCCTTGGAACTAGTGGGAAGACTAGGGAAGAATCCTTTCCTTTTATTTATTAATTATGTAATTTAATTAGTAGAAGCTAGCATTGTAATGTTTGGATATTGTATGAAGAAATACAAGCTGTTATTCTGCTCGTAATTCGAATCGGTATTATCTATCCTTTCTAGTATTAATTTGTCATAATGTTCTTGTTTGATTTGGGAGTTGTTATACTATGTTATATGTCTAAACTTATCCTGAATATAGATCTAGTTTCTCGTCACCCTTTCCAGACTTTCACGTGACTATTGCCTTAGTTTTAGGACTTTGAAAACCCTAGCTACGTAACAATAGTTATCTCCAGTTACAGTATGAAGCTATGAACGTTCCGTAATCCCGATGTGTGTAGCTACGTAACAATAGTTATCTCCGGTTATAGTAAATTACTAGGCCCAAACTACAAATTATTAATCTAAATTATTCATTATAGATACACGCCATTTTCATTTATCCCTACTCCCGATGAATATGACAATACTATCCATACATAATTTTGGAAAAAGACGTATGATATTCAAAATATACTGCAATATAATTTAGTCTGTAAATAATTAATTGTTTTTTAGAAACAATTAACTTTTTTTTCTTCAAAAAATTTGTGGTCATTGGTCGATCGTTCAAACATTCAAACCATATTGAAGGAAAAAAATTGTATGTTAGTTTTTATAACAAATTAATGTGTTTCATTGAAATATGTTTAGTGCTCCTCTATATTTTCATTTGTGCTACTTTTGAATGTAAATTTTTATTGTCTAAATTTGTATGTTCCATTTTATTACCCAAAATTTATTATTATCCTCCTTTTTATCTTCTTTTTGAGATAGCACATATTATCCTACTCAACCGTGCATTAATTATCGATTAACTACAATATGTTTTGAGTCAAATTTAAAAATTTCTGCCGCATTGCACGGGTTCTTTACTATATTGTGTAAAATATTCTTAACATATATCTAACGATTTACATTGTTATCAAAACTTGTTTTAAAATAATTAGTAGTGAAGTTTCGTAAACCAAGTAAAGCTAAACGAACGTATATAATAGAGAAACTTTCTCATTTCATCATTGCCTTTGTCCAAAAAGCACGTCCCGTCCTTGAATTCACTAAATGCCACCAGTGATCCCAATGTTTGTCCAAAAAGCTAAACGAACGTTCATAGCTTCATACTGTAACTGGAGATAACTATTGTTACGTAGCTAGGGTTTTCAAAGTCCTAAAACTAAGGCAATAGTCACGTGAAAGTCTAGAAAGGGTGACGAGAAACTAGATCTATATTCAGGATAAGTTTAGACAGATAACATAGTATAACAACTCCCAAATCAAACAAGAACATTATGACAAATTAATACTAGAAAGGATAGATAATACCGATACGAATTGCGAGCAGAATAACAGCTTGTATTTCTTCATACAATATCCAAACATTACAATGCTAGCTTCTACTAATAAAATTACATAATTAATAAAGAAAAGGAAAGGATTCTTCCCTAGTCTTCCCACTAGTTCCAAGGGTTAAACCCTAGAGAGAGAAACTAGAGAGAGACTAGAGAGAGAAAGTAGAGAGAGTGTGTGTGAGAGAGAAAGTGAGAAATGAGAAATGAGAATGAGGTGTGTGAAATGAGGAGGAAGTGACTCCTATTTATAGGCAAAGTCCCAAATCAGTCGTACAAGTCGCGAAACACCAACGTACAAGCAAACGAAGCACAAACGAGCACCAATTGGGGTACCAGGGGATGTATACGGCCTTCATAGGGCCGTATACGGTGTGTAAATGGCCGTATACTATCTTGGTAGGTCCGTATTCGGTCCCCGTCTGATTTCGTTCGTTGCTTAAAACGCGCGTATCTCCTTCGTTACACGTCCATTTGACCTGATTCTTTCGCCCACGGCTTCATAATTCCGTTACGCTTCTGATGGAACCAATATCACAGAAATTGGATGTGTGTATCTCAAGCATGTTTGGAATGACTTTTAACGATCTGTAGAAGCCGTATCTCTTCCATTCTTCACCTAATTTGCACGATTCTTAATTTTCCCATCTCGTTTTTACCTATTACAACATACCATAAGGTTAGAATGTGCTTATCATAAGGTAGATGAGGGTGTGAGAATTAGTTGTTGTTTATTCGCTCCGTTTTGCTCGTTATTCGGACGTTTTTAGTGATTTTTGTAGCAACGCCTATATTTGGAGCACTGTAGTGAATTTTAGTAAATAATGATTGTTTTGGAATGTTTTCACTAAAGATGTGCCTAAAAAGTGTGGAATATCGTACTTAAAAATATGACTTCTGTGTCACATCAGTATGATCACATGTATAACATATAAGGGTATATTTATCCTTTCATTTTATTCTCACCTTCCACCATCTATTTACCCTTTTACCAATTAAAAACCTTCACCTACACAAATCAGATCTCATCTTTCTGGTTTTTCAATTTGAGAACTACCATAACTTTTGTGTTGGTATAAATGTATAATCATTTCCCCATGTCATCATCTCACCAAACTAATCCATAGTTTTACTTCCTTGTTGTTGTAACTTCGTAAAATATTTAGATAACATTTTTAATTATTACTAGAAATGAGAACCGATTTTATTTATCCATCATAAATAGCATCATCAATACATCAACCACTTCTCAATATCTCTTTCTCTCTCTCTCTCTCTCTCTCTCTTAGTTATGGTTGTAACAACAATCGACGGTTCCACCGTCCGTTCCTTCGTCAACGACGAACTTCATTTCAAGTCAAGCGCCGACGCTTAATATAACACCCCATATTTGAAACCATATTTTATAATATCAACATCGGAAGCGAGTCCCAAATATATATATTATATTTACATATACCAAAATATTTAACTTTTCGAAACATCACACTTATAGTTATATAATTACAAACCATTTACTTAAGACTGAGTGTTATATTAACTACCAAAATATGACTCTAATTTCCCAAAAGATCAGAGTAGGTGCGGTCATAGTCAAACATTCCATCTAGTATTCACAAGCCCGATTCATCACTTAACCAAAATCTGCAAAATGTTAAACAAGGTGGGATTAGCTCACAGCTAAATGAATGGAATTGTATCCGACAGTTCAATCCAGAAATAACAAATCTTACAACAAATAAACAATAACACACAACGCTAAGAGGACTAGCGGTTCTTGAGTAAGCCATCACAATAACACCTTAAACCACTGGTATGCCATCACAGTGATTTACCGATAGCTTGCAGCTTTCTTAACCGACATAAGTTCATTCATCAACGATTTGTATCGGAAACCCTGTCGGCCAAACAATAGCATACAAGCCCAACCATTGTTGACCTCTCATTAATACACATATGCCCAGCGGCCAAGAATCACATATTGCACATTAATCATGCCATTACAGAATATAATCAACAAATCAACAATAACATTAACCCAAATGATTAAACAGTCAATATCAATAACAATATATGTTCACCCGTTGTAACTAAACCTGTTACAACTGGGTTGAACCGAAGAATACAGTTACCACTCAGCAAATTCCCAGTCTCTGAACTCAATAGTCTTATATCACTGAGTTTCCTTCTGCTTATCTGAGAACACAAATAATAATAAGTCATTAACTCATCCCATAATCACTATTCTAGCATATTTATTAAATAAGGTAATTCCTAAAGTGTAAGCAAACAAAAGTTCAATCAAATAAGAAAGCAGAAAATCCCGAAATAACGTTTAAAAACTGAAAAATGCCACTTTCAGCCCCTAGATGACCCCGAATGGCCAAAAACTACCTAGGCTCTTAAAATAGAGCCTTGGTCATTGGGCCGATTCCGAATGACCATGCGAATTTCAACCTAATCCGAGTTAGTTAGATTGTCACTTAGTCGCGACCCTGAAAACACTTGCGCGTTTTCAAAATTTGCAAAATAATATTTTAAAATTTCAGTCCATAATGTCTCAGTTCACACAGTCAACTCGCTTCGCAGAATTTCGGTTCGCAACTCGGCTCGCAGCGCTCAACTCGGCTCATAGAGCTCAACTCGGCTCGTAGAGCTCAACTCGGCTCGTAGAGCTCAACTCGGCTCGCAAAGCTCAACTCGGCTCACAGAGCTCAACTCGGCTCGCAGAGCTCAACTCGGTTCGCAGAGCTCAACTCGGCTCGTAGAGCTCAACTCGGCTCACAGAGCTCATGTCACACCCCCAAATTCGGTCAATGCGATCAACGCGCGATTAGCGGAAGCATTAGCATGTGCGGGGGTGCTGACATTACCGTTGAACATCATGCAGATCAGAGCATATGATTATTGCAGAACAGTAAATTAAGATGCCATTTAAGAAAGTAGTTTGTTTACAAAAGAACTACGACTCATCAAGTCTTAGAAATAATATCAGTTATACAAAATAAATCCTTATTTGTCCCAAAATGTGGCATCCTAATTAGTCATGGGTCGCCTAACTCCGTTAGTATGCGTTCTTACTTATGCTATGAATTACCTGAAAAACATAGTAAAAGGTCAACAATAATGTTGAGTGAATTCACAGGTTTTTGTAAGAATGGTTTGTTTAACCATATTCATTTAGTAAAAGAGTTGACTAGTATGTCAAATAAGGTCATTCACAACAGTTTGTAGGAAGGTAATATCCTATGACCGTACATAAACGTACAAGTATTCACAGATAGGTAGCAATCATGATATGAAATCATTCACATAATCAGTAGCATATAAGCACAAAAGCAATTCAGTAGCACAGAGCACCAAAGCAATTATGAACCGTGATTGCATGTTATAGCAAAAACGTTAGCTATGTTTTTCACCCCAAGTTTTAAAAGTATTAAAACAAGTAAAAGGTGGGGCGGTGAACTCACAGTAGTTTGCTTGATGTGTAGATGTGAAAGCTAGCAAATGTATAGCGCGCCCAAGGTATGTCAACCTATACGCAATAATTGTATTAACATAAGTACTTTGATTTGTTAAATCAATTTATGTTAATAGTTTGTTTGTTTTAAGGAAATTGTTGATTTCTTATTTTGTACAAGTAGTTGTTGACATTATGTTTGATACGTTTGTAAAACATACATTCCATTTGTATATATATATATATATATATATATATGAAAATATATAATTAAATTCTCAATACATTGTATTTATCGTGTGTATATATATGTATAAGTTTTTAATACGTGGTTGACGTATAAAATATATATAAGGTTTATTTGTCATAAAACTCCTCATTGTATTTATTTCCTTTTATAAAATAAATATATGTCATCGTTATCAAAAATCGTCATTTGTATATATATAAAATATATATATAGAGTCGTTTGTAAATAAGTATATATAGATAATTGAAATCGTTCTTTGTTATATATATATATATATATATATATATATATATATATATATATATATAAAGTTTATAAGTTATAGTTATGTCATAACTTTATACAAATTGAATTATTCGTTCTCGTTTATGTTTCAAAGTTTTATGGCCCATTAGGCTCAACCCAATTCGTTCGGCCCATTAACTCATTAATAATGCTAGCCCAATATACATTCGGCCCATTTAATAGTTTTGGCCCAATAACACTTATGATCCAATATAGATTCGGCCCGAAAAGTTATATCGTTAATTGTCCGTGTCAAATTAATGTCTCGCGGTCGTGTACAATTTTATACCAAACTGTGTATCATTAAGTTTCATAACTTTTATCACTTCTTAATATTTGTATTTCGTACTCGTTAAGATATTTGTACTATGAAATATATATCGACAGTGTATTAATTACTCGCATCGAAATAAGTCAGTACACAGACAGCCTAGCCGATCGGGTATCAGCTTAGAAAACCGTTCGGCTCAAACAACACTTAGCCGATCGGCTAAAGTTGATGAGCCGATCGGCTCACTTAGTCCAGCCGATCGGCTGGTTAAAACCAACCGGTCGGTTTGGTTCCCTTGCCCGGTTCAGCCTTTGTTCGTCCCTGTTCGTGGTCTATGATGTATATATCTATGTTTTGGTGTCTGATTCCAAGTTTTTGTATATTACTAATCACTATAATATAGCATACAAACACTACTATAATATAACACCCCTCTTTTTAAAGGTATATCTTTATTATTTTCTACTACCAAAGCGTATTAAATAAAATATTATTTTATAAACTTATTGTAACGCCCAGTTTTCGGGCCTAGTAATATTTTAATATTTTCTGATGGTGAATTATTATTTAATGTGTCGGAAACTAGGTTTGTTGTGTTGTTGAAAATAAATGGGTAAAAGAGTTAAATAATTTATTGTGACTAATAAATTATTAACTGTTTTAATTTAATTTAGATGACAGTAAAATAAAATAATGTTTCCCCGCAAATGGTTTTTAAGTTCCAGACAATGATAAGTACAGGGAATGAAAATTTACCAATTATATGTTATATTCTATATTTGAGTCGGTTTAAACTCAAATATATCTCCTGTATACATACATATACACGACATTCATACATACATGACTAAAACCCTAGATTAAACTCAAATTCATGAAGAAATCATGAAATTAAAGCTAAGGAACTTCAAATTAAGCTTCAAGAGAATGATTAATCATTCCTTTCATCATTCTAATCCCTTGGTAAGTGTTAATTCTTGATTTTCATAAACTAAGAAAATGGGTTATTGAGTAATTGATGAAATTAGAATGATTGATATGAAATTGAAGCTTGTAATGATCTTATAGTTGATAGTTAATGCTTATTTCATGATTATAACATAACCCTTAACTTAGAATTGATAAAATTGAATGATGATCATTAAGAAAGTTATGGGTTTAAGTGATTATTCATGAATTAAAGCTTTTAAGCTTAAGTTAGTGATGTATGATTTATTAAGAGTTGTTAGTAATTATAATAGGGGTGATTAATGATGATGACTAACATTGTTCAAGCTAAAGATCATAATCATGATTAAGTATTATTGACAATTATATTGATTATGATGATTATCATGGGTTATACGATAAGTTAGTATTGTTTATGATTAATAACACCTAATTGAAGTATAGAATCAAGTGTTTGATTATGAGAAGTAACTATACTTATGATAATGATGGTGATAATATCATGTTAAGAAGTCATGATTATAGTAATTATGTGATTAAAGAGATTAAGATGGATGAATGTAATAAGGTGATCATAATGATCATAAAGTTGATTAGTGATAATGAAAGTAGCTTAACATGATGGTGTGATTCTAATGATTATTCATAATATTGAAATAAGGAATGTTGAATTAATACAAGTTAGTGATAATTTGTTTGATGTAATTACAATTGTATGATGTTATATCAATATTGAGACAATTATCAAGTGACTAACTTGTGTTATTCTGTTGTATTCTCAGATGTGGAGAAGACTCAGTGATATTAGACTACTGAGTGGATGACTGAGGTATTCGGTGAGTGGATCTTTAATCCTCAGTATGATTTAGTTGTAACAGGTTTGGTTACAACGAGTAAATGTATTATTACTGTTTGTCTGCCATGATGATCTTGGTTTAATAGTAATAATATTGTTGATAGACTGTTAGTCTGAAATGTTGACCTGATATGTTGCGAATATGTGATCACATGATATGTTTGGCCTTTGGGCATCAGTTGTTAATGAGGTCAACAGGTTGAACTGGTTGGTTGGGCTAATTGTATTTAAGATTTAACACATCTCCTGTGTTGGTTGATGATAACAATTAGCTATCGGTCTCGTCCGTGATGGCCATACGGATATGGTTGGATAAGTGTTCTTGGGGGCCACCCGGGTATTATGGTATTCCCCAGAACCACCGATCCTCATTATTGAGTTGTGATATTGTTGAACTATTGTATTGTTGATAAATTGAAATTGTTGAACAGTTGACGAGTTGAATAGATGATCAGTTGACTAGTTGAGCAATTGACCAGTTAAGTGGTTGAATGGTTGTCATAGGTATTGCGTGTTTACGATGCTTGTTGGTAACAGAGTTGTTATGCTAAGTTGAATTGTTGATTAATTACTCCCTCACTTAGCTTTATGCTAATCCCCCACATTAATACTTCTTGCAGGTTATAGATTTTATCGGGTGGGCAAGAAGTTGAACTGGAAGGAATGTTTGATGATTAGGCGTTACTCTGATATTGATTTGTATAAATCATTGTTATCTTTCAGTTTTGAAATAACACCCATGTTGCCAAAGAGGTTTTAAATTAGTTAGATTTTATAAGTACTTTAAATGATGTAACTTATAAATGTTGAAACTTGGACTAACGCTTCCGATATATTGTATTTAAATGTTAGTAAAATGAGGGGTGTTATACTTATAACATAAACATACGCCATAAGTTTAGTGTTTACAAAACCAACATTTACGTAATACAAACAGGGAATTATATTGTACAAAACATTGTTTCATATAAACTATATCAGAGATGCTAGTATCAAACATTCTTCGTTCCCTTCTTGCAACCCACATATCAAAATAACACCTGCAAGAAGTAGATTGAGGGATTAGCACGAAGCTAAGTGAATGAATTTATTGCACACTAATCAACTTAGCATAACCACTTGTTTACATCAAATCATGGTAAACATCTATCTCAACAATCAATAGTTCAACTATGAGGATCGGTGGTCCTTGAGAAACCCTACTGCCGCGGTGGCTCTTTAGAACACTTGTCCAATAATCCGTATGGCCAATACGAAATAGACCGATAGCTATTGGTTATTGTACTCAAACACAAGTCTCACACACAACAAATGAAGCAAGACTACGTGTAATTCACACAATAACCAACTAGCCCAACCAACGTGTTGACCTCAAAACAATTTGTATTCACATGTCAACTAGCATATAAGGTCTCAATCAACAATGCTAATTAATTAATTAATTCTATCAACATATCAACAATTACTTGTTGCAACCAAACGGTTACAACTAAATCAAAGAGTGAGATCTAAATCCACTCACCGATACCTCTGCAGATTCCACACTCAGAAATCTTATATTACTGAGTCTTCGGAGTATCTGAAACACCACATAACATACAAGTTAGTAACTTGTTCCACAATCATCATTCTAATATATTTATCCAATCAATGAAGTCTAGGGAAACAAAAGTTCAATCGAAAATAAGATTAGAAAATCCCGAAAAGACGTTTAAAAACTGAAAAATGCCATTTTCAGCCCCTAGATGACCCCGAATGGCCAAAAGCTGACTAGACTCTTAGAAAAGAGCCTTGGTCATTGGGCCGTTTCCGAGTGACCACGCGAATTTCAATCCAATCTGAGTTAATAAAATTATCATCTGTCCGTTACCCTAAAGTTGTGCATTTTTAAAATTTGCAAAACAAAAATCTTAAAAAATCTCAATTCGCAGTGTTTTCAACTCGCAGGTCAAATCGGTTTGTAGAAACTCGACTCGCAACGAAATAAGTCATTTCGCACAGCCATCTCGGCTCGCAGAACCCAATTTGCACAGCGAAACTTAACTCGCTTCAACTCGCATCGCAGCGACTCGGTTCGCAAGGCAAAACTCAGTTCGCAAAGCAAAAACTAAACTCGCTTCGCTACATCTTAACTCGCTTCGCGAGACGAACTGAGTTTCAGCGAGTTTCGCTGCTGATAGCAGAATTTCTTCTCAAATCTCACCAAAACTTCAAAAAACTCAATTCTATGGATTCTAATACTTCAAGTGACATCAAACAACACCTATTAACACCAAATAATAACATGACAAGCATTAATTTGATTCACCCACTCAAAATCAAACTCACTTTGTAAATGAAAATGGAAGGATTGATAAGTTGATGAAGATTAAGATGTGGATGATAATAGTTCTGATGTTTTGAATTCGAAACCACAGAAGCACTAGCTTGAATCTAATTTTGGTTATGGTTTCCTTTGAGTTCTAATAGTTTTCCAAATGATAAGTGAAGAAGAGGTGAGAACATATTGGTTTGCAAAGTCGGTTTACAACCGACTCACATAATCAAATGGTATAATTTTATACCCGTTCTAAATCTTTTGTCTGGAACCTAAATACCATTTGCGAGAAATAGTATTTTATTTTACCGTCATCTATAACAATTTAAAACAATTAATAATTTACTATTCACAATAAGTCCTGAGACCTATTTATTTAAGTTTCACAAGTAAATAATTAATTTCAAGTAATTCCTAAAAACAATTAAATAACTTATTTGAATAAAGAAATTACCAGACCAGGGAAGAGGGTGTTACAAATCTCCCCTCCTTAAGAAGATTTCGTCCCCGAAATCTCATCATGACTAAATAATCCAGGATATCTGGATCTCATACTCTCCTCAGTCTCCCAAGTTAGGTTCGAACCTAAACTATGTTTCCATTTGACTAATACCATAGGTATCTGTTTCTTTCTAAGTTTGGTAACTTTTCGATCTAAAAGCTCAACGGGCTCTTCAACTAACTTTTGATTCTGATCAACCCGCAAATCTTGTAATGGAAGAATTTGAGATTGATCCTCCACATTACACTTTCTCAAATAACAAACATTGAATGTATCATGAATCCCTGCGAGCTCTGGAGGAAGATCAAGTGTAACTGTGACACCCGATGATTTAGGGTTACTGATTAACCTGCTAGAAACCCTAACTATGTGTGTATAGTTTAGTATTAAGCTATATACTTGTAATTACTTGTAACTATCTGTATATTTATATGAATATACACTCCCGTAATTGTTATATATTACGCCTACGTAATTAGTTGTAATTACGCGAAACAACCGGACGGAGTCCGACAGACTATACGACGTTGGTGAAAACCTTTCTATAAATAACTTTAATTTATTTTTAGAAGTTATTAATCACTTATTATTATTTTGTTAAAATAATACACGAAAAACCTAGACGTTTTGGCTAAAACGTCTGAAACGCAACAAAAACGCGCGATACGCGCCTGACAATCGAACGAGAACCAAAGTGTATTTTATAAACTTAAAATATATTAATTCAAGTAAAACTTTCATCTAAAATATCGTACTTTGAATCGATAACGAAAACCGTCTATTTAAACGTTACGCGATTAAAGCCCCGTACAACGGACACGCAAATCAAGGTTGATAAATAAATGGAACATTTTATAAGTATTTCCAAGTATTTACAATAAATATCTTAAGTGAAATTATTAAGATTTAATTTTTATTAAAAACGCATGCTTAAAACGATTAACGTTTATATAAACATCGAAACAAACGAGAAAACGAACACCGCGTGAAGCATAAATCAGAGGAATAATATAATGACCAAAATACCCTTTGAGGGGCCCCCTATGGGCCGGCCACCACCTCCCATCTCACCCACTCATACTTCATGCAATTTGCAACGATGATATTCCCTTGATTACTGCACTTCCCTCACATGCTACCATACACACTCATTTCATTTCACCATCTTTCACTCAATATTCTCTCTATTTCCTCTCACTTATTGACTGAAATAATCAGTCATTAGAACACCCTCAAACCACCACCACAACCACCATAATTCACCATAGCTCCACCACCTTAAAAATCATCATCTTTCAAAGGAAACAAGCTCAACAACAAGTACTCTTTCTCTTCATCTCATCTCCATCAAAAGTATTGTAAGGAAACCCTTTATTACTCTCATATTGTTTATTTACATGTTATAAAGTTCATCTAACAAGATTATGTCCAAATATAAGCTTAAAATACGATTTTATATTTATACATAAAGAGTATACAATCTGTCCAGAAAATCACAGCACACTAAAAACATCATATCTTAAGTTTAAGGAAGAGTTAGAAGATGCATTTCTTTTTTTAAATTTGCGTATTGAAAAGACCTACAACTTTCGTGTTTTACACTTTTTCCAGAAACGTACACATTTTTCTCTACTGGTCGATTTGTGGGACTGGTCTGGGTGAAATCAGAATCTGAGCTAGGTTGTATAATTTATTTTGTTTCTCTATGAAGATGGGACTTAAAATTCTTAGGAAACATATGTTAGATACTAGATACATAGAAGATCAGTTGGTAAAATTGGTGAGACTTGACTTGGACCAGAAATTGGTAAAACACATGGTGAAACAAACCGACAAAAGTAAAAAATAGGAAATCTTGAAGTTTTGGGACTTTTATAAAAACTGACACTTTCGGTGAACTCCGACATGAACCGACACTTTATTTGGACTCCATAAACTGATATTTGGGTTGGGTGAAAGTTTCGAGTCAAACCGAGTAAGTTTGACCAAGTCAACAAAATTGGCTCGGTTTCTAAAAAACAACAAAACTTACTATTTTTGGAAATGGGTAACAAATATGGGTTTGAGTGACTTATTTAGTAACTTGGACCAAAAACTAAACTTAGAAAGTTTCCCGAATTAGAAACCGACACATATAAACTGAAAGTGACTCTACAAGTGACTCTATAAGTGACTCTACAAGTGACTCTATAAGTGACTCTACAAGTGACTCTACAAGTGACTCTACAAGTGACTCTACAAGTGACTCTACAAGTGACTCTATAAGTGACTCATAGATTGACCCACTTTGACCAGGTTTGACCAGGTTGACCATGTTTGACTAGGTTTGATTAGGTTTGACCAGATTGACCAGGTTTGACCAGGTTGACCATGTTTGACTAGTTAGACCAGGTTTGACCAACTTTGACCAACGAGTTGACCAACTTTAACCTACGGTTTATGGCTTATGCAAACTAAAATAATTTGTTTACAACACACGATATGTACTAATCAATAATATACAACAAAACAAACTTAATGTCTAATGAAATATTATTACAAACATTCACCAACGGGACGTACACATTTTTGATAAACAAACTTGAACAACTCATTTGGACATACTAGTTGATGAACTAGCGTTAGGTGGACATAAACCCCTACCTACCCGATTGGCTTAAGTGGACATTAACCCCCACTTATACAATCGCTATAGATGGTCTTTTGAGACATCTACTTACAACCTCATACGTTTAGGGCGTTAGG